>OY735256.1:2080311-2186979 GCA_963457715.1 Argyresthia albistria
ACTAATACATTGCTACGTTAACATAGGCGCGAGCGACCGTCCGGTAATACTGACCCATGCTTCTAGTCTAAAGCTCAAATTAGGTTGGCTTCAAAAAAGGTTGGACTGAGTTGTGATTTTTTCAGAAATGACACCAAACCTTTTGAGGTTTTAAATATTTTCTACAATATTGAGCAAATGAGTCGGGGTGTATATATGTGGTGTGTGTGTGTGTGTGTGTCAGGATATGCGTTTATTCATTTACACGTTGTAGATAAGAGGCAAGATACACACACGTGCACCCCACACGTACAGTACGGGGCCTTTGTTTTGGCACGTCGGGACGGGACCCGAGGTGACACGAGTATGATATGAGGCTTAGCCCCCCTTTCAAAAATAAACGGCATTTAAGTATGATTTATCTTGGCACTGTTTGTTGCCGCCTGCTGCTATTAGACTGCAATCACTTACAAAAATACAAATACAAAACCATTTATTCAAAAAAATCTTTCAATTACAAAATATATGTATGTATGTAATGTAAAATGTCGTTGTTGTTCCCACAGGCGCTTAGCTAGTGGCTTTGCAACTGTATAGAATATTTTCATTACTTCACCGGCGTCGTAGCCATACGTATCTTATTTTCAAAATTATAAGAAATAAAAAAGTCTGCTAAATGTATCTGTTTTATAATTATCAAGACTTCATTATGTTCACTGGAGACTGTTGTTTGTTTGCTTGTTTTTTGAACGTATATGTATTTTGTATCGGTAGCAACATGTCGGCGCGCAACCTCAACAGCTTCGCGTCGTCCGCCATAGAGGTGCACCGCGTGATCCAGCAGCACTTCAGCATGAACTACTCGTACATGCAGCGCGCGCCGCTGCGCAACACGAAGAGCTGCCAGCCGGGGCCGGGCAGGGGCAGGCCGGGGCCGGCCGGGGGCGAGCAGACCGACCAGGTGAGAGAACTACTCGTGCATGCAGCGCGCGCAACACGAAGAGCTGCCAGCCGGGGCCGGGCAGGGGCAGGCCGGGGCCGGTCGGTGGAGGAGCAAGACTGAGAGGCTGCGGGTGTAGGCCTGCACCGAATCCGGCGTTGTCGCTTTCCTTGCCCAATGAATTGTTTAGTATAAAACATGTACAAAGCCGAGCTCATCCGTTAATAAATCTAGTTTGGACAGGATTATTCAGCAACATTTGTTTGAGATAAAGTTCCGTTGTCTGCAGCTCTCCCCCGGCGTCGCCGAGGGCTGCGTGTCGCAGGCGATGGCTCGGCTGGCGCTGCTGGAGCGCGCGTGCGAGCAGTACTGCGAGCCGCTCGGCCTGTCGCCGCCCTCCGACTCGGAGCTGCTGCGCCGGCGCCACGCCAAGCCGGTGCACGCGCACTAGCCTAGCCGCGCGACAACACAAGATGGCGGACCGCGACGCGTTCGCGGAGACTGTTTGCATTTTACGGAGAAGGCACGTGTTTGCGCAGTGTTTTGCGTCTGTTAATTTCATAATCCAATTTGAATGTGCGTGCGACTCGTGTCTTCGGCGTGTATTCTGTAAAGCTATACTGTGTACCTGCCCGCCGAACTCAGCTTACGGATCGTCCCGAAGCACGTGATACAAGCGCGCGAGCTGCCTGCGATGCCGCTAGTATACAATGGAAGTGTGTGCCGGCGGCGGCGGCGGCGGCGGGCCGCGGATCTCAGCGCTGGCGGCCGCGGGCGAGCGTGTCGCTGCACGAGGGAGTTTGTGCCAATGGAGATGCCAGGACGAATACTGTTCCCCCCAGTGATACAAACAAACAAACAAACAAACAAACCCAATCGCAATCAATTCGTAATCGTAAGTAAAGAGAGATACTTAAAGAGCTGTAACACTTTTATTTCAGCCTTTTAAAGATATATTTTTTATGAATAAAAAAAACGACTGAATAGTTTTTTATGAGAGTATTGTGAGTTATGAGGCGCGGCGAAGACCAATGGTCGATAAACATCGTATTATATCGAGATATTTCTGCTGATCTTTGTATTGTATCTATCTATGTATGTGTCGCAGTTAGTTGGTTAAATCAGGCAGTTAACTAACTCCCTAGACCGTTAACCCTTTCAGACTAGAGATTGTCATTCTCCTGGCCGGAAAGGAAACAAAAATGACATTAAAATTAGGGGAAATTAAGTTGCAATAGACATTAATTGACGTCTTGGTAGTCACTGTCAAAGTCATACACTATATATAGTGCTTCTGTAAGTCGTAGAGTTAATAAAGATCGACATTTAACCAAGTCGCTAGTTTCGTCAGACAAGTGAGTGAACGAAACGTTAAACGAGTAGTCTAAACGTTCCTAGGCAACAAGAGGCATTTCAAAATTGGTAGGGTAATAAGCAACCAATTCGGTTTTGTGAAACTGCATGGAGCCGCCTCGCTCCGCTCCCCGCTCTGATAAATAACAAATGACATAATCATGGTGGAGTACAAAAAGTCACTGTATACAACAAACCAACGTTGCACAACGTTTGCTAAAAAGATTGTCGTGACGCCATCTTGTTTTACAATTTAAAATTTTAATTTACATCGTTTACCCAACGCCGGCTTTTGTTAAGACAGATTGTTAAACGTTTTCGACGATGCTTTATTTAAATCAAAATGCTAGTGACTTGGTTAAATGTCGGTCTTTAATTAACGGTCTGGGGTGTTAGTTAAGTGTATGATTTAACCAACCAATTGCGACATATGTGTCACGTTTATTATGTTTGGATTTATGAAATCCATCACTTGAAATTGGAGCTTATTTGTTATTGTGTAAACCGGTCCCCGTAGTTTTTTAATCTTTTTCGTTTATTTTCGAACGCGTTTTCGGATACTAGTCTGTATGTGATTTGATTTTTGCATTTTACCAACTGTAGAGAACCCACATCTCACTGTGTAGTTAAGTATGAACCAGCCAGTTTTGTATGAGACGCCAACGTGTGGAATGTTAATGAACATCGTAACCGGTACAAAGACTTATAATTCACATCGGGCTATATTTGTATGGGGTGATGACGAGCAAGTGAAATATCCACACCAATAATAGTAATACTGGTTGTTTAATATTATCGGGGTGAGTGTCTCTCGTAGACTATGCTATAGTTTAATAATATGGCACAGTATGTGAACGACATTTCGGTTAATCCTTACTTGCCGCCTTATGAGTATGTGTCGACCTTTAAGAGTATGTTGTATGGTATCGCATTTTGGAATCGTATGAATAAAATCGCTTGTAATATTGTGAGCTAATGAAATGTACTTGCTGTAAAACATCTGTTACACTATTACAATCGCCGCTTATCTATTCGATCTTATGATAACAGATTTAAGATTTATAACCAAATGTACCGATCGACTCGATGGTCTTATGATAGGTACTGTACTATCATGCACGATGCGGGTCCATTTGGGGTTCAATCTTAAATCCTTTACTATACGGTCGAGATTGAGGACAGTGTAAAGATGTTTAATGTAAAATCGTAATGTAATGTGAAGTAGTAAGCGCTGGTGCGATGCAAGTAAGAGTGTAGGCGTGGTCCCCCGGGCTGCCATAGCAATGTGATCAGTTTGAGTACTTTTATATTCTGGAAGAATGATGTGTTAATGTTAAGTTAAGAGTAGACTTGCTAGACTGTACTTGCGTTTGATCGTTGATTGGATAAAGATTCACAACTTGGTCAATGAAGTTGGTTTTATTTTCAAACAGTCGCATTTCTGATTAAAATCTGTCTCGTTTTGATTATTATGGTAGTCTTTATCCAATCAATAGTACAACCTGAATTCGCGCAGATCTTTGTTAAATCTTGTTTTCGACTAAAATCATTGATTTATTATAATTTCAACTGTCATTGAAATACAGATTTTGAATTTCTAACCCGTGTTTTTAATTTAATCTCTTTATGAACTTGGTAAAGTTCCTACTGTAGGTTTCCATCGCAAGGGTTTACTAGCAACTAGCAAGCAATGTTTCGCGTCAAGTCGCGCGCGGTAACGTACCTACATGCAAGAAAAATATCGATATCGCCCTTCGATCATATGAACAAAGATGGCGCCACTAACTTTTACCTTTACCAATCCTTTTTGACGTGACAACGTCTTATAAATTGGTTTGCCGGGTGACACTTCAAGAAACTGCGTTACGCTCCGCTCACGTTATGCGCTCACAATGAGAGCGAGTGAGAGGCACGCGTCCCTTCAACTCGGGCATGGTTAGCCCGCCTAAGAGCGAGAGAGACAGACATAAAAAGTCGTTGTCACGTAAAACTTTCGCCCGTATACCGACTTTACAGGCAACCAATTTTTTTTGACGTGACAACGTCTTATAAATTGGTTTGCCGGGTGACACTTCAAGAAACTGCGTTACGCTCCGCTCACGTTATGCGCTCACAATGAGAGCGAGTGAGAGGCACGCGTCCCTTCAACTCGGGCATGGTTAGCCCGCCTAAGAGCGAGAGAGACAGACATAAAAAGTCGTTGTCACGTAAAACTTTCGCCCGTATACCGACTTTACAGGCAACCAATTTTTTTTTCTCGTTTATTGTATTGTTTATTTTTAACAAAATAAATACCTATTTCTTTTTATTTTAATATAAAAAGTTTTGTGTCTGTTGTGTTGATCATTGTGACTTTTTTTTTAAATATTGAACATAATCATAGCTTTTTTTGACACGATGGATGAATATCTAAAATACTGCTAAACTCTATATTATGTTCTGCTCACCCATCTAAGCGCAATGACAAATACCAGCTCAAACTGATCGTGATCACATAAACGGAATTTCCGATTTCGTCATGAAGTTCGAGCTCGACGACCCTTTTTCCCTACACGAGAATCTCCCGAGAATTTTGATTCGCTCTTGGCCGAGAAATCTGGTTCGGACATGTCACTTTTTTATCATTGAGGTAACAGCTAAACAAACATACATAATATTCACAATATACATCTAAATAATAGGATACAAACGAAACTGAACATACTACAACAACGTTTTGAAAACTTCCTTAAAAAAGGAAAGTTTCGAGAATTTTCACCTCTAATCATGATGTGCCCGATTCTACGATCGGCCGCCGACATATAGAGAAACAGTTCTACTACATCCCGCCCCTATATAGATATAACTTTCGTCTCCCGAACGTTCGGAGTGAGACTTCCGTACGCATTATTACTTTGGAAGAACTGTACGTATACAGTGCTACATGGATGTTTTGGCACGTGGCCAAGGGTCGGAACTAACGCAATCAATCTAATCATTAAATCGATCAATGTTGTAGTGGCGCCCCCCTGTCAGTGTCATTGAAGTGCCAAAACATCCATGTAGCCCTGCACTCTAGCGCCGCGTTCCGTAACATCGACCATCGGCGCCATAATCGATTACAGCGTCTACAATGCCATTCCGAATCAGTTTTTGACGTGACAACGATATCTCAAAATGGTTGCCATGACGTCATGAATGACATCATCAACTCCGCCATATTGGGATATCATCGACCATCGACGACTATCGTCGAGAGCGTGAGCACTGATAGATCGGTCAAAGTGACAGCTGTCATTCTGTACCGGCGGCGGTAAAAAGTTTGTTTGTTTATAACTTTAATTCATTTCTGAAGTTGTATTATTAGTATTTCTCAGCCGCAGCCTGTTCTCACTCACTTTGAATCAAAACCAGCTCAAAACGATGATCTAAATTGTTATTCTACTAAAGTTTGGTTAGAATGGTTTGACATCTGTCAGTGTCGACGTCTACCGTCGCGTTTTATCGTTCCGAATGGATATCTGTGATAGACGCTGGTGGTCGTGATTTCCCATTCGGAACGGTCATAATGGTCGTGACGTCACGTGAGCGATGATAGCGCTGATAGCTCGTCGCGGAACAGAAGGTAGGCGTGTCGTGCACCCTGCTACTAGACGCGCGGTCACGTGACCTCTCGTTACAGTGGAAACTAAACTGATAGAAGTAATTATCATTGTGCAACATGTATGTATGTATTGTCGTCTATAATATGGGGAGGGAAAAGTTTAAGAAAACACAAGTACCTCTATATCACATTAAACGTTTACTGTCGCACTGACATATAAATAAAATCTACGGAATGAAACAAACGACTATATACACAAAGATAATTAGATTAATTAAAATGAATTCACAAATAGTTACAAAAATAAACAACATCAATATTCTTACATTATTACATAATTAAAACCAGCTAATCTTTACGTTTTTGTCATTCAACTTCTTCATGAAACTTAACTTTTCTTTAATTTATTGTTTGGTCGCTCTTATGTGTGTTATCGCCATTTTGAGCAGAAGTATATGTGTATGCATGGAAAGTATATGTGTATGCATGGGAAGCCCAACATGAACCGATTTACGGCCAAGCTGAGATCTAAAAACACCTAGCTTTTATTTTAATTACTAGGTACCGCATTAATAGTGTTAAGGCGCCTTCAAATGGTATTTACAATAGTATCACCATAGAGAAAATACTGCTCTATGGTATCATCATTTCTGAATTACACTATTAGATAACTTTATTATACTAATATTTATCCGACTGTAGCGGAGACTGGTTTATAGTATATGGTTTGTCTCGTATCTACCACCACCATTCATGTCAGCTTTAATTCACGTTCTAGATGGTGGCACTTATTCTGTATGAACATTCATCGTTCATCATAACGTGATCGAGTATGGGAGAGCGATAGTCAATAAAAGTTTTTGAATGATTGTATTCGAAAGATCGTAAACTCTCATTGTGTTCGATTCTTTGAAATTTTACTATTAAATCATACATGTGTGCAATCTGTCCTATCTTGCCTATGTTTGCTGGAAGAAATATCTTTTTAGAGATAAGCTCGCCTTTGCCTATTTGTTTTTGATTTATAAGACTTAAGTATCACATTGTTTTCCGTGCAATAAAGAAATTATGCATTATTATACATTTGCTTGTTTACAATCTTTAAATACATACTCGTCTTAACCATCCACAAACTACAATTTTCGGTCGGTTTTTACTCAATACAGCTGCATACAGGGTGTAACAGAAGGGGGTATAGTCATATTTTAGGGGGTTGGTCTCCCCATTCTGAGCAACTTTTACTAAGGTTTACTTTTCTAAAGTTGCTCTGATCAAATCGGTTTCATAGTGAAAGTTGCTCAGAATGATGTCCCTAACAGCCCCCTTAAATATGACTACACCTTTCTGTAACATCCTGTATTACAAGTCCTGCAATTCGTAACATCAACCATTACATTTACACATCATCAAACAGTCCTCTCGGCGGCTGACTCATCCTGTCCCGCCGTCCGTCAAACTCGTTGGCTATAGCAGGCAGGGTGCTCTCCCCGAACCTGCCATCCAACCCGTCCTCCGTACCGGTCCGGTTGTACGGTGCGTCGGTGCGGTCGTACCGGGAGACCGGTCGCGCGCGCTCGGGGCTCGGCGCCGCGTAGTAGTCTGTGTCCACGTCGGAGAGCAGCCCGGTGTGGGCTGCAAGTGTACCACATGCACAATAACTGGGGTTGGGTGGGTTGGGTGTGCACGATTAATCGAATCAAGTGCAAGAAACAAGTGCCTAGGACGAAAATATCTTCATTTCGTAATTTTGCTATGCAAACATTCGCCACTTTTCTCTTCAGATATACATATATAACGCAAATCGAATTAACACAAAATAAGAAACTGCTTTGTTAGGGACATCATTCTGACCAACTTTCACTATGAAACCGATTTGATCAGAGCAACTTTATTTTTCACTTCTCTATACAAATCAGCTGAACTCTTAGCCCAAAATGTACTGGAAAGTGAAAAATAAAGTTGCTCTGATCAAATCGGTTTAATAATGAAAGTTGAGCAGAATGATTAGTTTCTCATTTTGCGTTAATTGATTTACACCTTGTATATGTCGGCGGCTGATCCTAGAATTGTGGCCAAGGTAATCCAATAAATCTAGGAACAAGTCTTAAGTTGAAGCATTATTTACAAAACTAATAGAAACGAAAACTCAAAATGTATGCAATTTGAGATTTGGTGACGCGTAGATTCTTAGCGTTTCGTAAGAACGATAATAGCGTTTTGCATCTCGTCTAGGGCGTCAGGTTAGGTTGCGTTCGTGCGGCATATTACCTCCGTCGGCCGGCTCCGTGTCGCGCGCGCCGCGGTAGTCGTCGCGCCGCGAGCTGAAGTCGCGTCGCCGCGACACCGACTGCTGCCTGCGCTGCCGTGCGCGCTTCTCTGCGGGAGGATATACCAATACAAACGAATCGCCCCAACAATCCCCCGGCGCAAAGGTGCCCATCACACCGGCGCACTGGTGCTACTTTTGAGAATTTTACGGACGGTTATACTCTGGCCGTTGAGAGAATGCGATCCTGACACGTCAGTTTGGGATGTGATCCCCTTTCTGGGAGAGATATATCACTCTATAGAGTGGAAAGAAGCACGGGACAGACAGGGACATAGACATGTGTCAGGATCGCATTCTCTCAGCGGCCAGAGTATAGTAGCTAGCTCCTAGTTAGTTTGTTTGGCAGGTGCCTGCCACCCCGGCTAGTACCTCGCTTGGCGCACTCCCGGCCCTCGTCCAGCAGGTCGGCCGTCAGCTCCGCCTCGCCCGCGAACTGCTGGAAGCCGCACACGGACAGCAGCCGCGCGCCCAGCGACAGCCACGTGCACGCGCACAGCAGCACCACCAGCATGGGGAAGTAGATGTTGAAGCCCTCGGCCACGATGCCGAGCACGTCCATGTGGCCCATTATCTGCGGACAGGTGGCGCCACGTGAACAGAGCTCGCCTGCAAACTAGGTGGCAAACAGCTTTCCCGATCTTACTAACGATTGATGGCCAATGAGGAATAAAGGTCTGTGTTGATGACATGTTTGTTGCATTAAGTTGCGTAGAGCTGGCGCTCCCTGTAAGCGTCACTCGTCAGCTAAAAGATTGTTGGAAGTGCTAGTGGCGACGTTGTGCGATTGATGGCGCAATTTCATTAGTCGATAGGGCCCGCATGCGGGGAACCGTCCGTGTAAGCCAAAGAGCAAAGTAATACCGATGAATTTCATTGGTCGATATCACGGTCGGTATAAAGCATGCGGGGAATCCCTGCACGCGGTGACACACGTATCGACTTGTAACTTTCATTGGTTGTTATCTCGCCTGCGGGGACTCCTCGTATGCTGTATACCGAACGAGTTAACGACCAATGAAATTGCGCCATGATTCATATTGGGCGAAACTAGAGCAGACGGCCCAAGATCCAAACAAGTTGAAATGTGTACTGAGAGCCCTACAAGTGCCTACAAGCCTGCTGGAGACAGGACGACATGTTGATGATGATTAATAATATGCTTCCAGGAAAATATCAACTTATCAATAATTTATTTATATATATTTATGCTGTAATTTTCGTATTGTTATGTAGTTTTATTCGCACTAGGACTGTCCTCATGCATCCACATTCCTGTCCTGCCTAGGTTTGCTGGTAGAAATCTATCTTTAGAGATAAGCTCACCTTTGCATATAATATTTCTAGTAAATGTATTTTTTAAGTTTCTGTGCAATAATGAATATGAATTTAACCTGAGAGAGAGAGAGGGAGATAGCAGCTTGTTTAGAAAGAACCTTGGCGCGATTCATACAATACTTCATTCAATAAACTCTGTTAAACAAAACAGTACATTACACCACAAAATGGCGGCCGGCACCGCATCCGGCTCGAAGGACCGCAAACCCACCTGAGTGTAATAGGTCTCCATAACGCGCTCTTTGATGACGTGCGAGTCCATGTGCACCAGGCCCAGGAAGTTGAGGCACATGGCCGGGGTGAGCCGGCACACCATCATGCCGGAGAAGATGAGGCTGTACTCGTTGGTCTGGTGGTGCGGCGCTAGATAGTACAGGTTGAGGAGCCGGATCTTGAGCACAGTGGAGTAGGCGCAGTAGAACATGTACGCTATGATGATGGTCGAGATCGACTGGAATTCAACACATTTTTATTGCTATTAGAACATAACATAGCGTAACTTTTGTCATGCGGGGTGGCAGAGGCACAACTACGCGTGACAGAGGGCTATCGCAAGGTGACATTTGATAAGCTGACCATCATTTTGATGAACAACTTTCCCTAAGAAACATATGGTCGCACGCAACGCAAATGAAAAAATGTTTCGTCACCCAGTACATTGACCCCATCAGCTGATTACAAGTTACTATGGGAGACGTAATTTTTTTTTTACGTTTGCGTTTTATAATTATGGGTACCATTCCCCAAAATTTGGTCCGCTAATTTAATGCCAGCCTGTACAGTAATGAAGGTTTCCTCACGATGTTTTCCATCACCGTTAGAACGAACCCGGGACCTCTCGCATGGTAGGCACAGCCACTACCACTGCGCCATAGAGGTCGATAGGCAGATGTGTTGACAGCAAGGTAAATACAAATTGTATTCGTGAGAAACATGGAGCGCAGCATTCTCGGTATTCGGCTTTTAGACCGGATCCGGAATTCCGAGCTGCGCTCCCGGACAAAGTTTGTAGATGTAGCTCAGAAGGCTGCCCAATTAAAGTGGGACTGGGCCGGTCACGTTGCTTGAATGCTGCTAAATCGTTGGGCTAAGAGAACCACAGACCCAGTAAATGCAAAGAGAAAGCGTGGCCGACCCAGGAAGAGATGGAGTGATGAGTTGGGTCTATGGGATAAAGAGTGGAAGGAGACCCCTCAGGATCGAATGGGGTGTAAGAGCGGGAGGGAGGCCTTTGCTCAGCAGTGGGACATTTCAGGCTCGTAATAATAATAATAGTAATTCGTATTTCGTACTCACCACAATAGCAGCATAGTTATAGTTCTCCCTCGCGGCAATGACTATGTTCGCGAAAATGGACAGAACCGGCTTCTTGCAGAAGAAGGTGACCTCCGACCAGACGACAGCGACCGACAAGATGCCGGTGACCACCGCCAGGGCCTGCAAGAAGTACGGCCGGAAGAAACACTCCCAGTACCATTCTGTGGAACAAAACGTGGAATGTTGCAAACAAACAAAGGTGCATACCACGGCCTAACCCTCTGACTACCAGTTAATCTGTGCTACCAGTAAGACACCCCCCATAGGGTGCATGACAGGTGACACTAAGACGTCTGAAAATATCTATTGCGAATACTAATAAACTTTTACGAATTTCATTTACTTGTGCTTGCCCCGCGCCTCCTGATTCTAGGCCAACGGGAATATTTAGGCTTCTTGTGAATATCAAGCAATTATCAAAGTAGACGCGTGCGCACGGAAAGAAATCCAAAACGCCGAACGCAAAATAATGATGACGAACGTAATCGAGCGGGAGAACCGACATGACTCGGTTCGCGCCAATTCTGAAACTCCGGCGCTAAATAATGCAGAGGTTCAAAAAGGATATGACGTGTATTTTAGGAGTGTGAGGAAGTGAGCTGCTTTGGGGCTATATTTGTCGCACCGATGAGGTCAGGTTTGCTACTCTCAATAATAGGCTCAAAACAAGGTAGCGTCAAGTATAGTGTCCATTTATTTTCATTGCGTTGACCTAAAAGTTTGAGTTAATCTTAATTTTGACGCCAACTCACCAACAGCAGGCGGGTACAGGATCCTCTGTATCTTGGACCTGGGCGTGAGGAAGGTGGGCTGGAACCGCTGGTCGGGCGACCTGGCGTTCGAGCTGACGTCTTCCAGGTGGAAGATCCTCTCCAGCATCAGACCCCACTGGGTCTCCGTGCGCTGGAGGACCTGCAGCGCTTTTATCGTCTGCGGCGAACCAGAATAATACTGAATTCCTTGTGTTTGTTTGTTAAGGCAAAATTTGTGTGACAACATGCGGTTTCTATTCTACCACTTTCGATCTGAGTATCAGTTATTGTTAGCCATACGTTACATTGTAACATGTGTCACGCCACAGGGTGCTCATCCCATACGTTACATTGTAACATGTGTCACACCACAGGGTGCTCATCCCATACGTTACATTGTAACATGTGTCACGCCACAGGGTGCTCATCCCATACGTTACATTGTAACATGTGTCACACCACAGGGTGCTCATCCCATACGTTACATTGTAACATGTGTCACACCACAGGTGCTCATCCCATACGTTACATTGTAACATGTGTCACACCACAGGGTGCTCATCCCAAATGTTACATTGTAACATGTGTCACACCACAGGGTGCTCATCCCATACGTTACATTGTAACATGTGTCACACCACAGGGTGCTCATCCCATACGTTACAATGTAACATGTGTCACACCACAGGGTGCTCATCCCATACAAACTAGAATTAGTAACCCTTCGTAAAAAAGAGATGGCGTGAGGAGTAAGATTTAAACGCCATGGTTTCAGTTAACATACTTCTAGGTGGTGCAAATCTTAGAATAAATCCTACATATCTTAGCGCCATCTCGTGGTATTTGCAATTTTTAGATGGTGCTGCACCAAGCGATAATGGCCTCGAACTAAAGAAGCTTTCGTAGCATCTCAGTTTAAGCCGGTGTCATATTTTGTTCTAGGTGGTCTATCTGTATTAGTATAATATTATAGTATCTGTGGTCTTACATAAGCGCCTATGCCCACGAGACGGTTTTTCGCCGGAGCTAAGCCGGGTTGAAACCGGGTCTACGTCCGGTCGTCAGTCTTGTATGGGACACTATGAAGTCAACCACACGACGCCGGCGCGCGCCGGCTTACCGCGCAAGCGGGTACGGTTCTCGCCGCGTCTACGCCCGGCGCGCAGTGGAGTATGGCAGTGTGTGAGCGCATGTACACGAGACCGGACCTACGACAGGCGCGTCCCAACTACCCGAGCGCAAAACGCAATAATGGAGATCAACCAAGAATTATTAATTAGTGTTGTGTATGTTAATGCATGTTCGTGGAGGCGAGGGTGCCTGATTTCTTCGCCGTCATGAGGTCCAGAGTGGCCTCCGCGTGGGGGAGACTGAGAAGCTCGGGAAATGCAATCTTGCGTGCCGTCTGTGACGATATCTGTAGCCCATTGCATAGACACTGGCTCTCTGTTCATATGAACCCTAATCGTAAATAACATAATCATGCTATTTTTTTTTATTTTTTTTATTATCTTATTGTATTTTAGTTTTATTAGTTTTGTAGATAATTTGCATAATTTTATTGTAATTTTATTTTAATTTTATTGTATCTTATGAATATCCTGGATCTTGTGTCTGAAAATAAATAAATAATAATAATAATTAAGTAAACAATCTACTATGGTATCGCTTATTTATGTTTGTTACGCGATAACTCCGCCAATTATGATCCGATTTGAACAAATCTTTTTTCGGCGTATAGGTAATACCTCAAGGGTGGTCCCATTGACACCAGGTCAGGATCTGATGATGGGATCCTGGAGAAATCGAGAGAACTCTTCAAATATTATAGACTATAGTGATTTTTGTGTTTTTCATAATAACTTGTGCAAATGCACATAGCATAATATTGTGATGCGGAACTGCTGATGAAGACCACATATGGCCACCAGATCTGCTCAATACTAGGTACAAATACAATGCGTGGCTGACGGGCAGGCAACGCATAGCCTAAACCGGTGGACCTAGAGCCATGAAACTTTGTACAGGGGTTCCTTAGTCGCGTGGGGTAGCACTGATATAGGATTAATTCCCCAAGGGGGGGGGGGGGATAAGGGGTTACAGTTAGTATTAAACTCAATCTAATCAAATAGGATTTGTGGAAGTCGGTTTTTTCTAAAGTTTACTTTTTGTTTCAATTATTAACACTCAACATTTTGTGCGTCCACAATTCACGGAATGAGAAGAGCGAATGAAGGCCGCACCTCCTTGAAACCGGGTCGTGTACAAACCGTCTAGTTTGCATAGTCGGGCGGTTTCTACCCGGGCGGCGGCTAAAAACCGGGCCGTGTTGAAACCGTCTCGTGGGCATGAGCGCTAAGGCTCACATACACAAAATATCGTGAAGAAACCTTCAGTCTCCTTCGCTGCCGCGATCAGCTAGCCCCCTGTCACGAAAAATGGAGTACTCAAACTTTGTATGGGAAACGCTTGACGCTATACAGGGTGCAACAGAAGAGTGTAGTTATATTTTAGGGGGTTGATAGGGAGACCATTCTGAGCAACTTTTACTTTGAAACCGATTTGATCAGAGCAACTTTATTTTTCATTGCTCCACACGTTTTGGTCCAGGTGGTCAGCTGATTTGTAAACAGAAGTGAAAATTAAAGTTGCTCTGATCAAATCGGTTTCATAGTGAAAGTTGCTCAGAATGATGTCCCTAACAACCCCCTAATATATGACTACACCTTTCTGTTACACCCTGTATTACCTTCTTATGCAGATTGATGAGTGACTTGAGCGAGGGCGGCGCGGGTCTGTCCGGCGGGTGTCGCGAGTTGAGTCTGTCGCGGAGGGTGACGGGCAACTTGTTCACGATCGTCTCCGCGTGCCGGTGGAGCGCGTGGCTGGGCCCCACGGCCGCGGTCACGGCGCAGAGGCTCTGGAAATAATTAATGAGATAAGCTCGCCTTTGTACATTGTCTTTCTATTATAAGTGTTCTGTATGTCATTCTTGTGCAGTACAATAAATAAATTACGAATAACGAATCATTTTATTACCCAACTTCGCCTAATAAGTGATAGGAAGGTACGGTCTAATTTTGCTCGGTATGTATGTTTCAGAATTTCCCAAATGTGGTATCATTAGAAGCATCTACAACAAAGTGTTTCATACATGGGAGGTCCTGATAGTCCACAACTTATTTATAGGCTATGGGATGTCACACTTAATTCAATATGGCTCTCCTTAAGTTGGGAAGTGACCAATGTTACGAACATGATAAACAGCGAGCATTCATGCAGTCAGTACACAGTGTTACGGGGGATGTGCACGCAGTCCTGCATGAATGCAGTCAGTACACAGTGTTACGGGGGATGTGCACGCAGTCCTGCATGAATGCTCGCTGTGTAACATGTTTTATTACGCCTCGTACGTAACGTTGGTCAGTCGCCACCTTTAGAAATCTAAGGCGAATAAAAAAAGGTTTAATAACCAAATAAAGGGATTAATGAAAATATAAAAAATAAAAACATATATGACTAGATCTTGCTTGCTGCTTTGCTTGATATATTCGAAAAAACGTATTAGGCCCATCCATACGAGAGGGGACCTATTTGGAACCTTATAATTAACTGAAAGTATTACTCACATCCAATATATCATCAACCGTCTCCTCCGCCTCACATTTGTCCGTACTCAACTTGGCCAACTTGAAGTAGCAATGATTCAGCGTGTATCCTTTCATAGAATTATTCCACAAGTTCCTCGGGACTTCCACTAGGGAATAGCCCAGCAGCAGGATCAAAAGAAACAGACCCCACGTGTTGCTAGCAGATGAAGCAATTGCCTTGATCTTGGGACCGTCAAGGTAAACTCCCGGCTTTAGTGCTATGTATATGAGGAGGATTCCGCAGATGAAGAGGTAGGATCCATAGTAGATTGCGTTGTCGACTAAGGCAGATTTTAGTTTGCCTTTGACATTGAAGTCACCGGCTTTGGAGTAGGACTGCATCATAGGCATTATTAACCTGAAATATTGGAAACTTAGTTAGTTGTTTTTATCTTAAACTCAAATTTATATTCTCGCAGCGAAAAGGTAAAAAGTAGACAGTACAAAACCCTTGACTTTGTCTTTCTAATGTTTTTTACTGGACAATTATATTATTATTTTTTGTAAGAGATTGGTAATGGGATAAAGAGAGAAAGGAGAGGAAAGGATAGAGTGGAAGAGGCGGCAAGAGGCCTTTGCCCAGCAGTGGGACATAGTAGGCTGGAAATAAAATAATAGTAAATAAATAGAAATAGATTCATAGTCCGACAATTACCAAGTGAGGCACTGTGAAGTCCAATACACAATTCTCCACAAATTCGGGAACACCGCATCCGGGACATAGTTCCATGGTTTCTGGCACTCATTGTGTGGAGGTGGAACCCGAGTTGAACTATCATTCCCAATTTGAGATGGAGTTGTGACTGCATCAGTTTCGTTCAGCTCTTGTAAGCATTGTCGGTAGACTGTCTGCAAATAAAAATAAAAGTTTATTGAAAAGTAGCTATTTGGTAAGATAAGAGAACTACCTACTAAGTATACAAAATATAGTGAGAGATTGAACCTAGAAATTGATTGAGTCCTGACTTTGAAAGGGAGATTTATGGCCTATAATTTAGTTATCATTGCTTGTAAACAAAGTATTTTATTGTACATCACCAATGATTCATCATCAGGGATCAGAACTGAGGTGTGAATTTACCTAAAGTTTGTAGTCGGACATAACAAGGAGCAGTTACAGAAGGACTTTAGTTCCTGACCTACTGAAATTGACTTTGGGAGGGGGGATCGAGGGGGGGGGGGGATGCCCCCCTACTACTCCCCCCGCGCGGAACTGCATAGTTTCTGAGATATGAATTTTTTAATTTTTGGAGTTTACATAACATAAGGACTTTAGTTCCTGTACTGAACTTGACATTGAGGGGGAGAGGGGGGAAGGGGGAGGGGGGGGGGGTAAATGCCTCCCCTACTTCTCCCCCCCCGCGGAAATGCCTAATTGCTGAGATATGATTTTGCAATGTTTTGAGTTTTGAAGTTTTTTTGCATTGTTGGGTGGGGGAGTTGGAGGGGAAGAGGGGTTGGAGAGGGGGTCGCCTCGCTCCGCTCCGCTTCGCTCCGGCTCCCGGTTCTGCTTTTAAGTGTGTACCTAACAAACCTATCTTTAGTTTTCAAACAGGAAGTAACCTATAATTGATCCAATCGGATTCAAAATGGCCGCCCAACCAACAAAAACTCGGACAGACATCACCCCAAATGCACTCCGTTTCAGAAAAATTACAACTTTTAATTTATCAAAAGTGATATTTTACGTTTAAAATAGATTAAATAAATTTTCATCTTTTCAAATATGCATACAACGAAACGTAAGTAATGTATTTTGACCACAGACTAGTTAGATTTTGACGTATTTTTTGCGTTTTGTTACATAATTTTACAATATTTTCAGATTTTCAAAAAATCATATCTTAAAAACTACTGAATTCCGCAACCTGAAACTTTCAGGCCCCAACTATACGCTAAAAAAGTTTGGACGACCTAGCGAGTAGGTCAGAAACTAAAGTTGAGCCGCAGTTACATTAACCACTTGAGTTGAACCGGTTTGAATTTAACCTGTTAAATTTTGGGTTTTTTGTTTAACCGGTTTTTTTTTTAGTTTTAATTGTTTTTTACATTTGAGACACCGAACTATAAACATTTTTAAGCTGCTGATTCCCAAAAAAAATCATAACTTTTTAATTTTCAAGTTTTCGAATAAATAAAAAATATTATTATACCTATATGTACAATTTCTAGAATCTATAAAATAAAAATATAATTTTAATTTTCTCCAAAATTATTAAAATCAAACCGGTTCAACAGCTCCATGTTATGTCTCACTGCAAACTTTAGGTAAACTCACACCTCGATTCCGATCCCTGCTCATCATGCCCCTAAGCTAATTTAATGTTCAAATTGTTTTCTTTATTTCAGTATCAGTGCACTGTTATCTAATAACAATAAATCTATTACTTACAGAGGAAACATCCAATGGTAGTATGAACATAATCACAAAGGAGAAGTACCATGCAGTGAGGACAGACACTGTTACTAGAATGTGATTCCGATAGCAATCGCCATAGCGGTACAGCAGTGTTGCAGCCAAAATAAACGCTGACAACAGCTCTACCACAAACAGTGTGTAAACCATTTTGCTGATGTTAACAATGGAAAATAAAGTTTTATCAGTTTTTCTTCACTTCTTTCTGCTTTTCTTTCCAAGCTCTAGCCGCCTCTTGTTGTAGCTGCTCGAAGCGTATTTGCGTCGAAGACTTCAGTGGGAGCAACCTCGGACCTTCAATCTGTAGGTCCAGGGGACATTCCTCGAAGAACAGGAGCCCCGGTTCAGGCAAAATGGGATCGAAGGCAACGCTTGAGTTTTGATCAGGTTTTGATGACTCTGCCTGAGACATTTTAGGAAAGAAATACTGTGAGTGTCATTGTAGCTAACATTTAATCACTGCTGATGGTCTAGCCGAAGTAGAGGAGATAATTTTCACGAAAGAAATAGCAGATAAACACATCACAATAATTATCCACTTCACTTCTGTCCACAGACTATATAGGGATTATTAGTATATATAATGTACTCTGTGATAGGGATACTACGACTACGTATCTTCTGTCGTCGTCAGTCAGTTCGTCACGTCAATTCGTCAATAAAAAAAATATCTTTACGAAGAATGATACAATGACATTGGGTCCTTTTATACTTACAGAAATAAATTATTAGAAATAAGTAAAGATTGGCGCTATAGAGAAGAGGCCTATGCCCAGCACTGAGTAGGTCGATGTGGGCTGAGGATGATGATGATGATGATGATGAAGTAAAGTTAGGGACAGACAGAGCTATGGGCTGTGTATACAGCTTCGTTCGTCCCTCACTTTACGCCAATAAACAAGATAAACATTGCTATGCTAGTACTAAATCAGCTCATTGGAATATGATGTTTCATAGGCATTTTTCCATACGCCTCCGCCAGCCCGGCACAGGCACCCGGTACCAGCTTAGTGAGTAAAGGCCAATTCAAACATACAGTGCTACATGGGAATATGTTTTGGCACTTAGATGCTCAGAACAATAAGTAAAGCAAGCTTAGATGACACTGACAGGGGGCGCCACTGCAACGTTGATCGATTCATTGATTGGATTGATTGCGTTAGTTCCGACCCTTGCCACGTGCCAAAACATCCATGTTTAATAGCACTGTATCAGTGATCCCACCAATCCGGCACCGCTCCGGCACAGGTCCGTATCAGTGGAAAATATTCTTTATTCTCTATGAGAGTAGTCACACTGTTATTGTTCTGAGAGTCACACTTGTCTGTGACGTCACGGACACTGACAAGTGTGACTACTCTCATAGTAGAATATGAAAGATATTTTTCACTGATACGGACCTGTGCCGGACCGGTGCCGGATCAGTGGGATCACTGTTATGTGTGAATCGATCTTTAATGAAGGACAGATTCTATCCCTTACTTACTCCCTAAACCGGCGCCGGTGCCGGTGCCCGGGCCGAAGGCGTATGGACAACGCCATAAGGATGAAGTTGAGCGAAAAAATGTTCACAAAAATTATTGCGTTCATATCAGAATCAAAGGGATAAATGAAAAAATGATAACCAACCTAAAAAAATGACATTATTCTGAGCAACTTTAATTATGAAACCGATTTCATCAGCGCAACTTGTTTTTTCACTTCTCCATACGAATCAGCTGATCCGCTGATACGGTCAAAATGTACTGGGAAGTGAGAAATTAAATATACTATATTTGATATTGAAGTGGGATTTGGGTTAGACACCTGTAATGATATCACGAATTGTTATTGTAATGAATAAATAAGTTGCTCAGATCAAAGCAGTTTCATAAGAAAGTTGCTCAGAATGATGTCTCTAACAAAGTACCTACGCTTGGCAAGAAATCCTAAGGAAAAAGCGATGGCGACTTGAATTAAGAATTTGTAATAAGCTTTATAAATGCTTCTATTTGACACGATGAAGAGAAACGATGAAGACTCGTGCTCAAAATGCTAGAAGACTGACAAACAAAATAAAATTTATTATCTGTGGGAGGGACCTCATTTGTTGAAAAACAAAACAGCTGACGGGCTGACTGGGTTCCGTATTTTAAATGAAGTGTGTTTATTAAATCGAAAAAGATGATCATAATAGCAACCATGATTTTAAAGAAATATATCCCTATCTTCGTGTCTCCATTTCTCATCTCTTGACAAACACATCATCCATCATACTTATGTTTTACCTATGTTTTTTTTTGTTGTTTGTCTTGTTGACTTGCCTGACCAGTTTTGGCCTCAGCCCTGTCTAACGGAACTCCAAAAAGTACACAGAAAAAAAAAGAAAGAAGCTCGAAAGTCTGGCGTTCGTTCGTTCGCCAATTTGTTTTTATTTCTAAATCCAGGGCGTCTGAAAACAAAGGCCTTTCAAATTACCCAGAAAGTGATCATCTCCTGAGCCTGTTCACTAATGTTGTTATTTTCCAAACATGGGCTATGAAATCAAAAGATTTCAAGGTGACGTCGACGAAGAACTTATTTGTCCTATTTGCTCGGGAGTTCTCGAAGACCCTTTGCAGGTAACAGCGCCACTTCTTCCTCAATTACCACCTCCAGTCCATCCACGTCTCGTTTAACTTCACTTGACTCTTCTATTTGTGTCGCCAGTATGTTTAGTTTATGTACTTGTGTTGTTTGTAGGCCCCAGCCTGTGAACACGCTTTCTGTCGTGCCTGCATCAGCGAGTGGATAAGTCGCCAGCCCACCTGCCCAGTAGACCGTCAAGCCGTCACTTCCAGTCAGCTACGACCGGTCCCGCGAATCCTACGAAACCTGCTCTCCAGGTCAGTTAAATAACAAGCTTAAAAAACTATGTGGTAATGTGTTCCACATTTGTAGTGATACCTATTTGTTTTTGGTATGCATAACTTGTATAGTAACAGTGCAATTGTCTCCTGGGCAGTACTTACAAGAACTGTGCACACACTATTTCTTTTCAAAGTTGTGTGAACTAAAAGTCATGTAGAAGTCCAGCAAACTAATGTATTTTCAGTGGAATATTCTCCTTTCTGACATGTTGATTCAAATAAAAATTGAGTATGTGCTACCTGCTGTTAATTATAATTCTTTACAATTAATGTAGGAAATTCTAAATATCAAAACAGTTTACAGGCCCTGCAGATTGAGTCATTGTAATTAATATTATTCCTCATTTCAGACTGTGTACCAGTTGTGACAACGCACCTCACGGCTGCAACTCCATACTGAAACTGGACTCACTGGCATCACATTTAGTTGAATGTGAGTATGTTAGGCATAATTTAACAAATATCTATATACCTAATCTAACCTATTTATTCCATGTCCTGGGATCAAATTCTGGCTGGGGAAAAAATAACCCAGTCTTGGCTGTTATGTGTAAAGTCATTGTTTCTGGTTCAACACAGGATGTATGTGTGTATAAAGGTTTATTTAGCTCATCAGCACCTCTCATTCCAGGCGAGTTTAACCCGAAGCGGCCTATGCCCTGCGAGCAAGGATGCGGCCTGGTCATCCCGAAAGATGAGCTCTCCTCTCACAACTGTGTCAGAGAGCTGCGAGCCCTCATCACGTCGCAGCAGGGGAAACTGACCGAGTATCAGCAAGAACTGGCTGAGCAGAGGCTGACTATCAATGAGCATAAGCGGGAGTTGACGTTGCTGAAGGTAGAATCCTAAATCAAGACTATAGATATTTACTTAACCTTCTTGTTGACACATCTTATCTATCTATTGTTCTCCATTGTTCGTTTGTTTGTTGTGCTTCTGAGAGTGAGTAGGTTTCTAACTTTTCCCCCGCACCCCAGAATGGTGAGAGGCTGAGATAGAGGACATGCGGATGGCAGCAAAAAGAAGGTTAATCCAGCTATATGGAGGTTACTGAAACAGGCTGTCATCTGTTCCGCCAGTCTGACCCAGTACATCACAGTAAACCACAGAGAGCTGTTATCAATTGGTGGATCGAGTCATTGGATCCTAGTGAATTAAGGAAAACTCACAATGATGGCCACTTCATTGATGAGACATTTGAACATCGCCATAGCTTGTAGACAGTGGATGCGAAGGGGTCAGGATCGGAGTAGATGGCGTGGTAACAAAGAGGCGTATAGATACCCAGCAGTGGGTAAATGTGTGTTGGTTGATTAATTGATTGAACAATCATTCTCTAGGAGTTCATGCGCGCCATGCGCGTGTCCAACCCGACAATGCGCGCGCTGGCGGAGCAGATGGAGCGCGAGGAGGTAGTCCGCTGGGCCGGCTCGCTGGCGCGCGCGCGCGTCACGCGCTGGGGTGGCATGATCTCCACACCGGATGACGTGCTGCAGGTATTACACATTGTGTGTTCCATGAGTCGGTATCGTGACGTCAGTGCCGAACTTGGCACTAGCTGGGTTCAAGTTAACTTTGGGAATAAGAGTTCAAGTTCAAGTTCAAAATTTTTATTGATTATAAAATCATACTACTTAGAGAGACGTACTGACTCAGTCCATCGCCCCTCTTTGGATTTCTGTGCGCTAAGATGGTACCTAAAGACCATGCAGTTTTGTCATCTAAATATTCTTTTACACCACTGTAATAAGACTTCTTCAATAGGCCGTTTTTGACACAGTTTTTGAACCGCCTTTCTGGTAGGTCCGTTGCTTCATTAGGTATTTTATTATAAAAACTAACACATACTCCCATAAAAGAGTGAGCAACCTTACTGAGTCTGAACGCGGGCATAGCAAACTTATTTCTATTTCTAGTGCTAATACTATGATTATGACCTAAAGTCTTAAATAAACCTATGTTTTTTCTGGTATACATGATATTTTCATAAATGTATTGACAGGTAACAGTAAGTATATTGATATTTTTGAATTTGTCCCTTAGTGATTGCCTAGCATCTAGTTGAAAGAGGGGGTGCTTCATGTTATCCTAGTACCTATACATATCATCGTCATCATATCAGCCCATATCATCCTACTGATGGGCATAGGCCTCTGCCAAAGCACGCCACTCGCATTTGTCCCCCGCCATTCTGGTCCACTGCCTACCAGCCACCATAACAATATCATCTGACCACCAGGGCTTCCACTTAGAACTTTTTTTTTATTTATAAAAGGTTTTAAGTTAAAAAAACTAATAATCTTCAAAATTAATAAAGAATATTTCTTTAAGATGGTCTGCCAGCTGCTCTTTTCCTTGTTCCCTATACATCCATGTATATCTAATCTAAATGCCACTATCTAGAACGCGAGTTCATGTTAAACTCGGGATAACATTTACCACTCCATGTAAAACATACTAATTGCGTTACCAAAGCGTAACCAAAGACATGACGTTGTCAAAGATTCCTCATCCTTTGCTCGCCGGTCAGACAGCGGCGACGCGAGCAAGTGTCACAGCGTACCTATGGAGTAGGGAGGGGCGCGCCATGCTATCTCAGTTTATCTCTAACTCTACCACTACTCTACTATTATTGTGTTTTTATCTTACTGGTTGTTAGGGTCATAAAACCTGAGCACCACGGGTTGTAAGGCTCTTCCGCAGTCGGTCCGATCCTCCGATAGACACCCTATGTGTGCGAGAGAGTGCTGCAAATAAACCGTCTCTTGGTCTCCAGGTCTTGGATTTTTACATGTGTGTAATGTCGCTGTTTCTGGTTCTCACGACACAGGGTATCCTAGTGTGGGGCCAGAAGCAATGTAAATATGCCTGTATGTAAATGTTTATGTTATCTTTTTACTAAGGGTCTTTTGCTTTGCTTTAGTTAGATGATAGAAAGCGCAGGGAGATCACATAGCTCCGAGCGTGAGCCTCATGGAAAGTGTAACTAATGGCGCGTGTCCGCTCACAGATGGCGCGCTGTCTGAGAGTGTAACTAATGGCGCGTGTCCGCTCACAGATGGCGCGCTGTCCGAGAGTGTAACTAATGGCGCGTGTCCGCTCACAGATGATGATCAAACGCGCGCTGTCCGAGAGCGGCTGCCCGCCACACATCATCGACGAGCTCATGGAGAACTGCCACGAGCGCCGCTGGCCGCCCGGCCTGTCCTCGCTGGAGACCAGGCAGAACAATAGGAGGTGAGCCGCAACCGCAACCTTGACCTTGACTTTGAGCATTTTTAGAGGTTCCGTATATTACTAAGCCTCCGCTGTCCGTCCGTCTGTCTGTCTGTCCGTCATCTTTGACGACCTCATGGAGAACAATAGGTGGTGAGCCACACGCCGCGACCGCGACCATAACACCCACATTGACCTTGACCTTGAGCATTTTTATGGTTCCGTATCCAAACGGGACCCTATTACTGAGCCTCCGCTGTCCGTCCGTCTGTCTGTCAGCGGGCTCTATCTCGCGAACCGCAATAGGTAGAGGGTTGATATTTTCACAGAATGTCTATTACTGTTGTCGCTGTAAAACCTTCAGACTGGTCCTAATGCCGACCAATCTCCTTTCAGATTATACGAGAAGTACGTCTGCAAACGGGTGCCCGGCAAGCAAGCAGTGCTAGTGCTACAATGTGACAACGCTCACGTGGACGAGCACATGATGGTGGAGCCGGGCCTCGTCATGATATTCGCACACGGCATCGAATAAATCTCATTATTTTAGGATAGCGGCATCTTTGTAAATATTTGTAGGTAGAATATCAATGTGGAACGTTACATACATCTTTTAGGTGTAAAACCAGCTGAAAGAACGAATTTCACGGATACGTTCTGTCTTTGCTTTCAACGTAAAGAATACTTAGGTCGGTACGAATTCGGTACCACAACTTAATGTTTGATCGGGCGTTAGAATAAGATGCGAACCAAGTTCGTAATCAGACTGTATTATAAATATTATAATTATAACCAGTGATCGGATATTCGGATGCATATTTACCTAAAGTTCAGGTGTTGGCTAATATGGAATGCACTTTGCTATCGAAACAATTCTGATTTAAGTGATCAAATCATATTGATAGATAGTGATTAAAATGTTAGTTACTGATAATTAATACATATGGAAACATAATTTAACCCGTTGAGTGCCCTTGGACACTCGAGGGGTTATCAAAACATTTTTTTTTTTTCAGACCTTGTACCCTTACATACACACTACACATATTTGCATCAGGGATCAAATATTAACGCTAAATAAATATGCATCCGATAAGTTACACAATATCGGCATACCTTTTACCCGGGTTTTTTTTTAGATAAATTATTATTAGACACCCGAGAAGGGGAAGGCCCAGTAGGAGATGGAGGGACAACCTGGATAAGTTCCTGCCGGGGTGGATGGAAGAAACTGCAGCCAGAGATGTGTGGGCTCGAACCGGTGAAGCCTTTGCCCAGCTGTGGGACACCGCAATGGGCTAGATAAAAAAATAAATTTAGAAGCCGCTTTCATACTTTTACAGTTAAAAACTAACTTTAGGTAAATATGCATCCGAATATCCGATCTCTGATTATAACGCAGCCTATGACATGGTATATGTTGATCTCTTACAAGCCTAACTTTTTTCACGTGTAAATAAGGCTACGACATAATATAAACTGTATAATTTTATTTGTAATCTAAATTAATATTTTTGTAAATCTATTGTCTATAAAAATATAAAAATCTTTATTTTTCTCTATCGTTTTCAAGCAATGCGGTATATTAAAAAAAAGTTAATTGTATTGATAACATTCCTACAAAAATCCCGTTCGTAAACTATACTAGCTCTAAACTATACTAGTTCTAAACATGTACTGAAATTATTGCGTATTGATTGACTTTCACTAAGAATAATTTATTAGTATTTCTACAATCAACAGCACAAACGCTTGCACACTTTAGACATTGCACTGTTCTTTTTTTTTTGGTTTATTCTTCCAAACACTGCAGTAAACTAAAACTAAAAACATGACTGAGTTATGTATGTATACAACGTGTAACTCTAAGTACGCAAAACCTTATATACGCCAAGTGATTTTTATTACAAGAAAATTATTGTTGAAAGAAAAAAAAAAAAATCTAGAAGATATGAGTTTTCGTTTTCCTAACAATTCTAATAGTTTCTCTTAGCTCTGCCGCCTTAATAACCGCCCGCAGTACACCGCCCGCGACTTTGTTTACTTTGTGGATCGCCGCCGGCCGGCACGCACCCCGCTCACCCCCGTCCATTTGTTCCCTTCTAACGTTCATTGCGAGATCCTTAGTTTGAAAGAGATAACTAATGTAGCGCGCGCGCTTGCTTTGTGGATTGATCTGCCGCTGCTTTCGTTCGACACACTTATTTGAATTACTCGCTGGATCACGGTAAATGATAGAAGCGGCAATAAATAAATAGGGATCAAATAAAATAAATAACCGGCCAAGTGCGAGTCGGACTCGCGCACGAAGGGTTCCGTGCCATTATCTATAAAAAACCGCAAAAAAAAAACATTTTGATGGGAGCCCCCCCTAAATATTAATTTAATTTTAATTTAATTATTTATTTTTTAAGTAAATAATATACTCAATATATTGTGAACATTTTAAGCGTCTACCTGCTACCATTATCAATATCGAGCAAAAATGAGCAAAAAAATCACGTTTGTTGTATGGGAGCCCCCCTTAATATTAAATTTCTTTTGATTTTTAGTATTTTTGTTATAGCGGCAACAGAAATACATCATCTGTGAAAATTTCAACTGTCTAGCTACCACGGTTCATGAGATACAGCCTGGTGACAGACGGACGGACGGACGGACGGACAGACGGACAGCGAAGTCTCAGTAATAGGGTCCCGTTTGGCACCCTTCGGGTACGGAACCCTAATAAAAAATGATGTAAATAGTGATGGAATCGATTATACTCGTCATTCTGAGAAACCCATTTTCAGGTTTTGCGTACTTAAAGTTACACGTTGTATATGCATGTATGTACTTTACACAATTTACATGTTCAATGTGCTGCCATTTTCAGTGAAAAGTCAATACTAAGAATATTCTTAGATCATTATGGTTATGCCAGTAAATTATAAGATAGTTTTTTTACAATTTGTCATTCAGTGATAGGTGCTGTGTTATGTTAAAATAATAGATAATGTGGGCTATTCTTGAGGTGTCAAAACCACTCAACTATAGGAACTATAGGCACTAACCCACCTGAAGAATAACCCACAGTATCTTGTTCTGAATTGAAACATTTTAATAATTTACGCTATTAGAATTATTGTAATATACCTAACTAATTCTTCACAAAAATATTTTTTGAGTTTAATTGAATTACCTACGTAGGTAAATACATTTTATTTGACTCTTGTAGATTATTTTTGTTAGTCATCAAATGAGCAACTGTCGAAAATAAAGTACTGAATCACATTGTAAGTGTTTTACTGCAAAGTTGCTCTGATCAAATCAGTTTCATAATGAAAGTTGCTCAGAGTCAGAATGCTGTCCCTAACAAAGTAGTTTCTCATTCATTCATATAATTCATTTAGACCTTGTTTGTAAAAAGTTAATGTGCCTATTAGACTACGCTGTCGGCAGGGCCCTGTCTGAGTCACTCAGTCTTATTCATAAAATCTTATGAGAGGTTTATTGGCTTGTTATAGGGTAGATTATGAAAAACATTATTCATAAACGATCAATAGCACTAAAACGTTCTATAAACCTTCAATAAAAACTTCATAAGTTATAGAAGGCCGGACCCTACTATAAACCTCTAATAGAGAGTAAAATGGCCGACTGAGGGCCGACTTTATGAACAGCTGATTGTCATGTCAAGTTCTCAGATCAATGACACACGATAGAAGCCACAGATCAAAAACTTAACTTAACTTAACTCTACTTTCTTACAGTAGACGCGATAAGAGTTTGGCTTTGACCGTTATTGCGCAGAAATCAGAAATTGGGTATCAACGGGCAATTAGCGGGGTGCGGGGCGGGTGTGTAGGCGCACGCGGTGCTCTGATTGGCGCTCCAGTCGTTCCCATGCGCAGTAATCCCCTCCACCCGAAGGTCAAAGCCAAACTCTTATCGCGCGAGCTGTACTCCATGGTTAGGTTGGTTGATGAAACGCTCTATAGTCGTTCCATCAGAGTGAGACGTCTATACAAATCGTTCCCTGCAGACAGCGTAATGTAATACCTAAGCGCAGATAGAAGATACCGTGACGTCAATAATACAAAATACATAACGCACTTTAGGGGAATGTCAAGTAAAGCACTTCATAAAACCGATATAAATTGTTTATTTTTGAATCCACTTAGCTCAACATAGATACACGGAATTCGTACACGATATATAAGTAGGTACACATGCTACTGTGTTCGTGTCCACGGAACGACTAACTCGTCGCACGGTTATGCTGACATATCAGAACTGTTACCCCTACACTCATCCCCCCCTTTTTGAAAAAAATAATAATAATTAATAATTAAATAATACAATATTACACACTAGATTTTTGTTGGTAGTACATCATACATTATTGCTAAATGTGTACCTACTCACGACCCACAATACAACGTAGTTGCTGACTGAGTTCCTGTGACACCAATACTTACAATAACAATGAGTTTCAAGAATGAAATAGGTACCTATCTGCATTTATTTTATTACTTCTGCCAAACCTATCTTGTTACATCCTGAGTTATAAATAACAACTTGAATACAAACTGGGATTATGAGAACTGATATGATACTGCGCCTTTACAATAACACAAATACATAAGTCAATAAGTATACAATACATTTCTTCATTGCATTTCGTGACACAAAAAATAATAATATAAGGTTTCTTTTTGTGAAACCAAAGCAATGACAATCGCGGTAACATGTGTTTCGATGTCCGACTTTAAATTCAATACATACTTATTTATGATAAGACTGTGGTAGTTATCACGAAACAGTTCCTGCCATAAACTAATTCAACTCCTTCAAACTATTGTCGTGACAACGCCGATTTTACATATCTAATACACAACCAAGAAAAAAACAAAAGAGAAAACTATACACTAAGACATTCGCATACGTAAGCAGACACTGTATAAGTTTCGTTCAGGATCCGCGAAGATTTTGACTACACATTTTGGTCTTGGTTTGACTTCCCCAACTCTTTCTTAAATAACTTTCTCGTATGTTTCTTGTAGTGTTGGAACGCTACGTACACGTATAGTATGACCACACCAACGATTAACACCATGGTTGATAAATAGTTATTATCGACTCTATCTTCAATGTCCGTAAGGCGCGGACTCGCATTGTTAGCTCCGTTCTGCGCTATAATTATCTCCTCGTTCTTGCTCTGCGTTTTACCCATGATGTTTGCGAAAATAGCAATTTTGGACACTACTTCTGGTTTATCCAAGTGAATCTGTATGTATCCGACAGTGAAATAATTATATCTAACGTAGTTCTCTGCTTATAAGATTCGAATACTGATTACTTACTAAAAAAACTGCCGTATAGGCAACGGTTGCTCTAGTTAGCTATTAAATGCGCTGTACTAAAATACTTTAGCTAAGTAGGTACTTACTTTACATAAATCGGACAGGGAGTTTTATAACTCTGCCGGCGCGGGAACGCCGTTCCACGACCTCTGCGGGTGGTGACGGCAGCGACGGCGGCGGCGGCGGCGGCGTGGGGTTCTGTAGGTAACCGGCCGCGTCGAAAATTCTGGGATATAGTTCGCTACTTTGTCCCTGATTTGTTGATGGCACACACCTAGTGGCGTCATTAGTGTCGGTCTCGTTAAGTATATACGCTGGTTTGAGTCTGTCAATTGAAACCTGTGTCTGTCTATTAGCTAGTTGTACTGTGAAATATTTATCTGACTTCCTAATAACCTTGAATGGCCCGTCGTACGGTGGCTGTAAAGGCTTGCGTACGGCATCATTCCTGATAAATATGTGCGTACATGTCTCAAGGTCTGGGTGCACAAACATGTTCTTTGAATTTGAATGGCATTTTGGTGCCGGTCTAGTCTGCCTAATGATTTCACGTAACTTATCTAAATACTCGTGTTGGTCTAATCGATCTTCGGGGCCTTGGGTATAGAATTCTCCCGGTAACCTAATCGTCTGACCGTACACTAACTCTGCTGGACTTATGCCCGAGTCGCTGCGGATTGCTGCCCTCAATCCTAACAAAACCGTTGGCAACTCATCTGCCCATGAGGTATTCGATAGTCTCGCCATTAGGGCTGCCTTTAGACTGCGGTGCCACCGCTCTACCATGCCGTTACTTTGGGGATGATACGGGGTGGTTCTTATCCTACGGGTACCTACCATACGCATTAATTGGTCAAATAACTCGCTTTCGAATTGGCGGCCCTGGTCAGTCGTAATTCTGGCACAATTTCCAAATCTGCATATCCAGCCTTCATACAGCGTTCTGGCCACTACTTCCGCTGTCATCGTTTCTACTGGAAAGGCCTCCGGCCATCTAGTAAATCGGTCAATCACTGTAACTAAATATCTATACCCCTCCCGGGTAGTCGGAAGCGGCCCCACTAGATCTACATGTATATGCTCAAATCTCTCGCATGTTTCAAATTGACCTACACCGGAAATAGAATGCCGTAATACTTTTGCTCTTTGGCAGGCGATACAAGTTTTGGCCCAAGTGCCTACATCCTTGTTTAATCCTGGCCAGAAATAACTCTTAGCTATCATTTTCCTAGTCGTTCGAATTCCTGGGTGGCTGGTGCCGTGGATTGCGTCGAAAACTTGACGTCTCATGTTTCCTGGTATATAAGGCCGAATATTTTGAGTGGATACTTCACACATTATTTTTTTATCCGTGTTAGGTATGTTACATTGTTTTATTTCGAAACTTGTAGCGCGCGACCCGCTTATCAGTAATGTAATTTCATCGTCTCTTTCCTGTGCTCTAGCTAAGTCAGCGAAGTTAATCAACGTGGGGCATTGAATTGACTCGACTCGCGATAAGGTATCCGCGACTGTATTTAGGTCTCCTTTTACATGACGTATATCGGTGGTGAATTCGCTAATAAACGACATCTGCCTAACTCTCCTCGCTACCTCTTTGTTGTTATCTGTCTTACTGAATGCGAAGGTTAATGGCTTATGATCCGTGAATATAATTAGCGGTCGTCCCTCTACCGTATTCCTGAAATGTTGGATTGCCATATAGATGGCTAGAAGTTCCCTGTCATAGGTACTATACTTTGCCTGAGTATCCGAGAGTTTCTTCGAATAAAAACCTAAAGGTCTCCATGAGTTACCGTTCCATTGCTGGAGTACTGCTCCAAGGCACGAGTCCGATGCATCCGTCATTAGTGCCAGGGGCACGTTATCTAAGGGGTGTACAAGGGTTACGGCTTTTTCAAGACTCACCCTGCACCGCTCGAAAGCTTCACATGCTGCGTCGGTCCATGTAATCTTCGTCTTATCCCGCTTCCTCGCATTATGTAGGAATTTTAGGAGTTCCTGTTGTTGTTCGACGGCCTTGGGCAGATGTGACCTGTAAAAGTTTATCATACCTAAAAATCGTCTCAACTGTTCTACGGTCACCGGGCGGGGAAAATTTTTGATCGCTTCCACTTTTTCATCGAGGGGTCTGATTCCCTCGGATGTTACCTCATAACCTAGGAACACTACCTTATCCTTGGCAAACTGGCACTTGCCCATGTTGATCGTGAGCCCGTTTTGTTCGTAGCGCCTGAGTAAGGCATCTAAATGTTTTTTGTGACATACTTCGCAATGACTAGCTACTATGACGTCATCTATGTAACAAAATAGCTGTGACTTCTCGCAGCCTGTGCTCCCCTCTGCCACACATGTAACTTGCTCTACGTCTTTTAAAACAACATCATTCATAAATCTTTGATAGGTTTGAGCAGCATTACAAAAACCAAAGGTCATGCGGGGAAATTCGAAAAGCCCAAACGGTGTTATTATGGCTGTTTTCTCAATATCTGAAGGATTTACAGGAATGTTGTGAAATGCCTTATTGGCGTCTATGTGGGTAAAAACTTTCTTACCTGCAAGCCCGTACGTAAAATCTTGCATCCTCGGGATGGGGTACCGGTCCGGCTTCGTTGCAGCATTCAGTTGTCTGTAGTCCCCGCACGGGCGAATTTCGCCGTTTTTTTTGGGAACTACGTGGAGTGGGCTGGCCCACTCACTCTTTGACGGGCGGCAGATACCAAGCTCCTGCATGTTCCTGAATTCCTCTTTAACTCTTTTGTACCTATCTGGGGGCAATGGTCTTGCCCTCGCGTGGATTGGGGCACCCTTTGTCTCTATATAATGATGTACCCCGTGTTTTACATCCTGTTTTAGATTGAACGGTTTCGTTACATCGGGGTACCTGGCTAAAATGTCACTACATGCGTTTTTGCAGTCAAAAGTGCTCACCCTAGGCTCGCTGTCTTGCGTCACAAGTCCTGACGCGCTCAAATTTGTAACTCTATCTATGATTTTCCTACCGCTTATGTCCACAATAAGTTTATAGTGATTTAAAAAATCTGCACCTAGTATTGGTCTGCTTACGTTAGCGATTACAAATGTCCATTTTAAAGCCCTCCTTAACCTAAGATTAAGCTCTAAAGTAACAGTACCATACGTCTTGATTTCCGATCCATTCGCTGCATACAGACTATATGTCACATTTTCGCGAGTCAAAAATTTACGCACTTTAGCTTTCGGTATCACTGATATATTTGCCCCAGTGTCAACTAAAAAACGTAACGAATTTTTACGATCATATACACAAAGACGATTTTCCCAGGCAGCGACGTCGTCATCCCCTTCCGTCTTTCCGAAGGTTGCCGCCACTAGTTTTCCGACCGCTTCTTCCATGCACAAGGCTCCTCGCATCTCCTGGCCCTAGCTCCGTATCTGAAGTGGAACCGGCACATCCAGTCTGGGCTGTCCGGTGTCCTCGTGGGCGTCGAGGATCTGTCTCTTGAATTGGGTCTGCCTCTCGAAATGGATCTGTTTCTCTCCACAAAACGCCGTGGATAGCTCTGCACTTCGCCGCGTAGAGCGGCTACTTCCAGTGCCAACTTATTAACTGATGTCATAATCTCGTTCACTGTAAACATCTGTGTGGAGACACTGCTACTCACCGCTGCCACTTCACTCGAGCCCATCATATTTTCCACTATCTTGTCGGCTATATTTGCAAGGTTTTCCAGCGTCTGGTCCTGGCTCACTGTAAGAACCGCTCGGACCGATGCTGGTTGGCGCGCCAACCATAGCCTACGTACCGTTTCTTCATCTGCTTGGCAATTTCGCGCGAGGTCTTTCATCTTGCGTAGCAGTTGTGATGGTTTTTGAGAACCGAGTTCCATCTCGCCTACCAAACGTTGGAATTGTCTTTCCGGTGACTCCTCGTAAACCTTCAATAAACGCTCCTTGAGGGCCTTGTATTTCTCGGTTGCTGGTGGCGTAAAAACTATGTCCGAGACTTGTTGCAGCGCGTCTCGGCCCAGTTTTGATACAGCCAACTGGTACTTATACTCGTCCCCTTGCTTTTGAGGACTCACGATAGCTTCGAACTGAGCAAACCAGAGTCGTGGGTGCTCTTTCCAGAACTCTGGAACCCTCGTCGACACGGAGATCGTGGCCAGCTCAGTTGTGTCTTCCATCTTTACTCGTTCACTGCCTCCGGCTTTCCCTGTGGGCAGCGCCATTACCACTTGAAGGCCTGCTCAGGCGTGGACTCTGAGCAGGGAGTCGTTCCGAGTCCGTTATTCACTTTGTCCAAAGTCGTGGGTCACCAGTTTAGGGGAATGTCAAGTAAAGCACTTCATAAAACCGATATAAATTGTTTATTTTTGAATCCACTTAGCTCAACATAGATACACGGAATTCGTACACGATATATAAGTAGGTACACATGCTACTGTGTTCGTGTCCACGGAACGACTAACTCGTCGCACGGTTATGCTGACATATCAGAACTGTTACCCCTACAGCACGCTATCTTTGCAAAAATATTTTCATGTAAATCAGAAGTGAGAAAAATGTCTTTGTATTTGTAATCAAAATCTGACGATTTTGATTATAGCATGCGGAGTGACAACAACGAATATATACTAATGTGACTACTCGTCGCTAGATGGCGCTGCGTGTACCCTGACTCGCGGTATAGTTGCTGATAACAGCTATACCGCGAGTCAGGGTACACGCAGCGCCATCTAGCGACGAGTAGTCACATTCGTATATATTTATTGCACATATCAGAAAAAAACAAACAATACAGAAAAGGCATGAACAAAGGCAAGCTTATCTCTAAAAAGAGATTTCTTCCAGCAAACCCAGGATGGACAGGATAAATTATATTACTAAAATATATTACTAAACTACTGAATATAATAAATACCTAAGTACCTACATGAATACATATTAATCATATATATCTTAACATAAATAAACCCTAATACATATTTAATACCTACTAACTTTATGAAAGAGAAAGATAATGCTCCTTTACACGATTTCTGAAAATGAAGACAGATTTCTGAAAATAAAAGACGTGGCTCAAAGGTCTTTGCAACCTTTGCAACCAGGCCATAAAATCTCACATAAAATCCATAAAATACACAAAAAAAATAGTAAATAACAAAAAAAAACTTGACACTGGCAAAAGTATAAGAGACGTACAATGACGTACATTGCCAAAAAAAAAAGTGGCTGACATATGACAGATAGACAGTTGTCATTTTCGCTTTGCTTTTGTTGGGCATTCTTCATTCGATATATTCGATATTCTACCAAATTCGCTTAGAATCCGCAAAAACAATGTCTGAAATGGAAGTTACTGAAGGCGAGAGCAGTGCCTCGAACGATCTACGTAAGTTCAAGCCGGCCTAATTTTCAAATCCGTTGAAATCCCTCAAAATCGGAGGTTAACCTTTTGTTTTGGCCGGCTGTTTAGCATTGGAAAACGCTTGGTCATCTCATCATCTGTGTGGTGTTATTGGTTGCAGTACTACTGGACCGCGTGTTCCTGCGGCTGGGGAATGCGGACACGGATGAACAGCTGGAAAGCTCTCTGGGCAGGTTCTTGTGTCCCGTGCTGCTGAAACTCTCGTCTCCACACGAACAGGTATACATATACAAACCTAATACTTGCCCCCTAAACATTGTTAATAGATCATGGCTTTTCTTATTAGCCCTTCACAATCGCGAGATTGTGAGTTTTGACTTTAAAAATCTCAACCGTAATAGAATCACTTTTGTGCATGCAACCAATATTGTTACCTACATTTTACGTGAGTCTGAGAGCATAAAAAATATATGTGTGGACATTAGTAAGTATTAAAGTCAGACACTCACCTTGTTACCACAAAAAATATTAAACCTAGTTTAACCTCAAAACAAATCCCATACTTACAGGTGTTGAATGGTGGTTTATTTTTTTGTAGTAAGGCCATAATAGTCTCATACCTATCTCATAGTGGCAATAACTAGTCAGACACTCATAGTCTCATACCTATCTCATAGTGGCAATAACTAGTCAGACACTCATAGTCTCATACCTATCTCATAGTAGCAATAACTAGTCAGACACTCATAGTCTCATACCTATCTCATAGTGGCAATAACTAGTCAGACACTCATAGTCTCATACCTATCTCATAGTAGCAATAACTAGTCAGACACTCATAGTCTCATACCTATCTCATAGTGGCAATAACTAGTCAGACACTCATAGTCTCATACCTATCTCATAGTGGCAATAACTAGTCAGACACTCATAGTCTCATACCTATCTCATAGTGGCAATAACTAGTCAGACACTCATAGTCTCATACCTATCTCATAGTGGCAATAACTAGTCAGACACTCATAGTCTCATACCTATCTCATAGTGGCAATAACTAGTCAGACACTCATAGTCTCATACCTATCTCATAGTGGCAATAACTAGTCAGACACTCATAGTCTCATACCTATCTCATAGTGGCAATAACTAGTCAGACACTCATAGTCTCATACCTATCTCATAGTGGCAATAACTAGTCAGACACTCATAGTCTCATACCTATCTCATAGTGGCAATAACTAGTCAGACACTCATAGTCTCATACCTATCTCATAGTGGCAATAACTAGTCAGACACTCATAGTCTCATACCTATCTCATAGTGGCAATAACTAGTCAGACACTCATAGTCTCATACCTATCTCATAGTTTTAGGCTTTTATGCCTGCAATAAAAATACATTGATTGATTGATTGATTGATTGATAGTGGCAATGAATAGTTAGAAACTCAGTCTCATACCTATCTCATAGTGGCAATAACTAGTCAGACACTCATAGTCTCATACCTATCTCATAGTGGCAATAACTAGTCTGACACTCATAGTCTCATACCTATCTCATAGTGGCAATAACTAGTCAGACACTCATAGTCTCATACCTATCTCATAGTGGCAATAACTAGTCAGACACTCATAGTCTCATAACTATCTCATAGTGGCAATAACTAGTCTGACACTCAATCATAGTCTCATACCTATCTCATAGTGGCAATAACTAGTCAGACACTCATAGTCTCATACCTATCTCATAGTGGCAATAACTAGTCAGACACTCATAGTCTCATACCTATCTCATAGTGGCAATAACTAGTCAGACACTCATAGTCTCATACCTATCTCATAGTGGCAATAACTAGTCAGACACTCATAGTCTCATACCTATCTCATAGTGGCAATAACTAGTCAGACACTCATAGTCTCATACCTATCTCATAGTGGCAATAACTAGTCATAGTCTCATACCTATCTCATAGTAGCAATGACTAGTTAGACACTCAGTCACATACCTATCTCATAGTGGCAATAACTAGTCTGACACTCATAGTCTCATACCTATCTCATAGTGGCAATAACTAGTCAGACACTCATAGTCTCATACCTATCTCATAGTAGCAATAACTAGTCAGACACTCATAGTCTCATACCTATCTCATAGTGGCAATAACTAGTCAGACACTCATAGTCTCATACCTATCTCATAGTGGCAATAACTAGTCTGACACTCATAGTCTCATACCTATCTCATAGTGGCAATGACTAGTCAGACACTCATAGTCTCATACCTATCTCATAGTGGCAATGACTAGTCTGACACTCATAGTCTCATACCTAACTCATAGTGGCAATAACTAGTCAGACACTCATAGTCTCATACCTATCTCATAGTGGCAATGACTAGTCAGACACTCATAGTCTCATACCTATCTCATAGTGGCAATGACTAGTTAGACACTCATAGTCTCATACCTATCTCATAGTTGCAATGACTAGTCAGACACTCATAGTCTCATACCTATCTCATAGTGGCAATGGCTAGTAAGACACTCATAGTCTCATACCTATCTCATAGTGGCAATGACTAGTCAGACACTCATAGTCTCATACCTATCTCATAGTGGCAATGACTAGTCAGACACTCATAGTCTCATACCTATCTCATAGTGGCAATGACTAGTCAGACACTCAGTCTCATACCTATCTCATAGTGGCAATGATTTGATTTTTTTCTCAGGTGTAAAGGGAGAGAAATTTCAGACAATAGCATTCTGCTCCTTTTATTACCCGGCCAGCTCAGCAATTGAAAGGGTTTAATGTCTCCGGTCTGATTCCAGGTCCGCACAAAGGTGATGGAACTCTTGGTCCATGTGAACAAGAGAGTAAAATGTCGCTCAGAAGTGGGGCTGCCTGTGCAGACACTGCTGCAGCTCTACAGCGACCCCAAGGCTATCAGCTTCATAACAGTCAGTATTGGTTTACTATTTGACACCCTTTATTACCATTTACTAAGACAAACTTGCAGAATTGCCCCTATAATGCTAAATGAAGTACATAATGGCTAAAACAGTAAGCACATTGTACCTGCCACCCTGTAAGGGAAAAGGCAGGATGCTATGATATATTTTTTTTATACTTTATTGTACAAAGTTAGTTAAACATGTAACATTAAAGAAAACAGAATTATGTACAAAGGTGAGCTTATCTCTGAAGAGAGATCTCTTACAGCAAACCTAGATGTTATATGTATGTTATTGGAGATTAATCAGCAGGAGTGCTGCATCATCATAATGCATGGCCTCTCAGTGGAAGGAAGGAAAAGGAATGTGTAGAACCTGTTTATTTATAAACTACCACAAAATTTATATGTAAATGAATATTGATATTTGATATTACAGATAAAACATGTTGTACAAGAATCTAGGATGCCGTTTGTCGCGGGAACCACACCAGTTTAAAATATTAATTCATCATTGTTCCAGAACTTCTCAATAATCTACATCACGATGGGCTTCCCGCGGCTGCCTCGCGAGCAGCAGCTGTCCCTGGCGCCGGCCCTGCTGGAGGCGCTGGAGAACAAGCCACAAGCTCACCAGGACCAGTAATAAACACACCTTCTTCTTCTTCTTCTTTTAGGGGGATGATGTGCCTGCACCTGTCCCACGAGAGCGGGGCCTTTGTGCATGTCCCCTACGCCTGCACTCTAATTCAGCCATCCCAACTCCAGCACATAACCTGAAGTAGGAGGCCTGGATGTTCGGGGAGGGTTGGGTTAGGTTAGTACCCTGCGCCTGCGGGGGAATACGGCTCGCCAAACGTTTGTTGTATTCAACAAACGTTCGCATACGCAACCTATGTACGATGACGGGCTGCCAGACAGTTTCGCAGCGGCTGACCAATCACAGCTCTCTTACCTCGTCCCCCGCCGCCCGTAAATTGGTGAGTTGTGTTTAAAATGTTGTTTTGTTTGCAGACTTCTGATGCTGGTGATGCCACTGTTGGGCAGCATCAAGGGGGACAACCTCAACTTGAAAGACAAACCCAAAGTGACCACACTTATCCTGAAGTTTGCCACCGACATCCTATTACTGCCTTACAGGTAAGTTTACAGGCAGTATCGAAAGTATGTTCATTCATGTTAATCTTGCTGTTAATGATTGATACTTAGTTTGCTACTTTCGATAGCCAGAAAAATAGATCTGGGTCTTTTGTGGACGTTGGACGACCTGGTAATTTTAAAGTACCTTAAGAAACCGTGAGAAAAGCGATTTACTATGACAATAATATCATTTGGTGTATTTGCCATCGAAACTTTTCAATCGCCCTATGAAATCTTCTCATAACGACGATGACCTCTGTGGCGCAGCGGTTGCGCATCTGCCTACTATGCGAGAGGTCCCGGGTTCGAAACCCGGCTGGGAAAAGAAAACTCCAGATCTTGGTTGTTTACATGTTTGTGATATCGCTGTTTCTGGTTCCCACGACACGGTATCCTAGTGTTGGGCCAGAAGCAGTGTATGTGCCGTATGTAGATGTTTATGTTTATACATATTTATCTCAGGGCGTTACCAAGCGACGGCGAGAGCGAGTTCCAAGTCCCGCCCGGCATGAGTCTGCGCACTTACAAGCGCATCGTCGACAAACACCCCATGAACGCCAACCAGCTGGAGGAGGTACGATAAGGGGCAAGCCGCACCCCACGGGATTCACAAGTTTGTGTCGCTTTTCGTGCAAACCTACATCGCGTAATATCTCAATACCGCGATGTAGGATTGTAGGAAAATGTATTATTGCTCTGTGGCGCCATCTTTTGGATAGTAATTTGTATTTAAGAGAATCGGTATCGAAGACTGATCCCTTGGCAAGAAAATCGAAGAGGAAATATTCTATGGACAACTTCTGAAAGCCTGGAGATTTTCCGAACAAAAAAAACATTTGAACTAATAATATAAGATGTAGCACAAATAACATACTTGTTCTCGTTATACAACGATGTATAATCTGATGTATTCAACTTACATTCTAAAGTGAGGTATTTCTGCCTCCCAGATGAAGCTGTCGATCGTGAGCTTCATCAGCAAGGACCTGTTCCCGGGCACCGAGACGCTCCTGCCGCTCATCGTGGCCGCGGCCGACTCGCGGTTCAGTGTCGCTAACGCCGCCAACAGCCCGCTCATTAGAGTCAACAGGTATGACAGCTCACATTTGTACAATAGGGTATTATTGCTTTTGTGGAAACTTTTTTGAAAAAAAAGAGGCCGTGATAAATGAGTAGAAATTAAATTAAATTTTGTGAAACCGATAAATGCCTTAAAATCGTTAATGAGTTTACGATAGTGCATTGTCGCGCGAAAACGCTAGCCGCCATGATGTTTCGCTCGTGACGTCACTCCGTTAGTAAACACACAACGACTGCAAAGACCAAGTACTAATTTACGTCGATGGTTACTATCGGAGTGACATCAGGTCGGAATCAAAATGTCGAATGGTATTTTAGTCAAAAGACGAACCGAGTGGGAAACACGACTTTTCAAATTGAATTCTATAATATACAATGCATTTTTATGGATTAATATCGACGATTCTCGTTTAGCGTTTTGGGTATCTACCTCGGACATGCATTCTTAGATTTATTCTTACATGTTCAATAATACCATATCCAAAAAACTAACCCATTGGCTTGCTCCCCCGCGCTTGCCTCATTATGACATGAAGTTGGAAAGAGGTTGGGTGGAGGTGGGATAGTCCTGGTGTCATCCAAGAAGATACTTAAACCCCCTGTTGTATAGAATTAATGAGCCTGGGGATTAGCTATCTGCTTGGCTGACTGTACATGTGATTTCTTTTTAAAGCTGCTAAAATATTTCTGTGTTTTAAATAAATTGTTTATCCTATGCGCTTCAGATGCAGCGATTGTTACACTGGGAATGATCATTAATCCGCATATTTTATCCGTTCGCACATCATGTTTACTCGTAGGACAACAAGGATGAGTTTTATGCAAACCTACATCGCGTAATATTCAACACCGCGATGTAGGTTTGTATTAAATATACATTAATGTACCGTGGCGCCATCTGTTGGGGAGTAGAAACAACAGCAAACGCTATTATATTTTCCTTCACGATTCTCACAACAGAGCATTTAGAAAGAAAGAAAGAAAGAAAGAAAGAAAGAAAGAAAGAAAGAAAGAAAGAAAGAAAAATCATTTATTTGACACACGTCAGAGAATACATTGATATACCAACAACAATTATATGTGTCAAAAAGGTTTGGTTTCAGCATATGTTGCATGGTGCGGTGGCAGCACACAACGCTGGTTTTCAAACCAAACCCTTTAAACTAAGCTAAAACTAAGAAAATTAAATTAAAAGTAAATTAAAAGAAAAAAAAACACAGTTGTACCAACATTTTATGTACCTACCTTTAGGTTTTGTGTTATTTTATTTATTCATATGCAACTACAGTAGCATTATAGCATGTAGAGAGCGGCGCAGGTTATGTCGCGGGAAAGTGAGGGACGCTATCCGCTACCGCTGACAAGGCTGCTTTACCCGCGCGTGTAAATTGTACAATAGGCTTGTGGCCTGTCAAGTCAAAATAGATACTTTTTATGAACTGTCAAAACAGAACTTTTGTTCCTGAGTTCTATGAAATAACAACAGAATGACGTCATGTAAAAGTGCTATCAAATGCTGTCTTTTATTGCACAAAATTGACTTTATAAAATATATCTGCTGGAAATATAGAATTCTGAGAATGTCAAGCCATTTTGTACTTAATGCTTTAACTTAAGACTTGTCCCTAGATTTATCGGATCACCTTGGCCACTAGCCTATTCACGTGTCGTATATTCTCAGCTCGGTGGACTGGTCGCAGCCGGGCGTGGTGGGGCCCCTCTACTCACTGTACCTGGGTACGTGGGGCGGCATGAAGGTGCCGGCAGACGACCGAAAGGTAACTACTGTACACGGTGAAACAGAAGGGTGTAGGCATATTTTAGGGGGTTGTTAGGGAGACCAAAGTGTTACACCCTGTATTATACACCGATAAATTAATTTCTTATTGAGTAATGAATCACTGGCTAAAAGTGTGTGCCTCTGCCACCCTTAAGGGAAAAGGCGTGACGCTATGTTATGTTATGCTTCAATTAATTTATCTTAACCCCTTCGCCGACCATCTTATCTATCTATTCTCCATTGTTCGGTTGGTCGACCGGTGTGCTTCTGAGAGTAACCAGTTACAAACATTACGGATGCTCTAACGGTGCTGGAAAACATCGGTAGGAAACCTTCATTACTACATAGCTGTGGCGATGGGCTAGCCCCCTGTCACGCAAGATGGAATGTTGAATAATAAATAATTTGGAATTTGAATTATTAGCTAAAAGTGGGCAAAATTGTGCCTCTGCCACCCCGTATGGGAAAAGTCGTGACGCTGTTGTTATGTGTTCTGTCACAGATACTGTAAAATTATGTTATGTTAAAGCGTTAATTCGCACAATGGCAGTCTGAGCTGCCACTGTACTGCTTCTGTGTTCAGTCTGAGCTGCCACTGTACTGCTTCTGTGTTCAGATTTGATCAAGCTAGCAGTCTGAGCTGCCACTGTACTGCTTCTGTGTTCAGATTTGATCAAGCTAGCAGTCTGAGCTGCCACTGTACTGCTTCTGTGTTCAGATTTGATCAAGCTAGCAGTCTGAGCTGCCACTGTACTGCTTCTGTGTTCAGATTTGATCAAGCTAGCAGTCTGAGCTGCCACTGTACTGCTTCTGTGTTCAGATTTGATCAAGCTAGCAGTCTGAGCTGCCACTGTACTGCTTCTGTGTTCAGATTTGATCAAGCTAGCAGCCTGAGCTGCCACTGTACTGCTTCTGTGTTCAGATTTGATCAAGCTAGCAGTCTGAGCTGCCACTGTACTGCTTCTGTGTTCAGATTTGATCAAGCTAGCAGTCTGAGCTGCCACTGTACTGCTTCTGTGTTCAGATTTGATCAAGCTAGCAGTTTGAGCTGCCACTGTACTGCTTCTGTGTTCAGATTTGATCAAGCTAGCAGTCTGAGCTGCCACTGTACTGCTTCTGTGTTCAGATTTGATCAAGCTAGCAGTCTGAGCTGCCACTGTACTGCTTCTGTGTTCAGATTTGATCAAGCTAGCAGTCTGAGCTGCCACTGTACTGCTTCTGTGTTCAGATTTGATCAAGCTAGCAGTTTGAGCTGCCACTGTACTGCTTCTGTGTTCAGATTTGATCAAGCTAGCAAGATCGTAAATTAATGGCAACTCCAAAAAGTTTTCCGCTTCCTTTTCTACGCATATTTCTCACTACAGTAAGATACAAAGATAGTTTCGTATTATGTCAATGCACATGTAATATTTTGCAGGTTCCGGCGTGCACCAGGTTGCGACTGAAGCTGATCCAGTACTTAATCAAAGCTACGGGTGCGGGCGTCATGTTCCCACATTGCGTTCAGGTCAGTGCGTCAGAATAGGGTATTATTACTTTTGTGGAAACTTTTTTTTAAATATAGAGGTTTTGATAAATCAGTAGACATTTATTTCAATTTTGTGAAACCGATAAATGCCTAAAAATCATTAATTAATTGCATTGTCGCGCGGAAACGTTAGCCGCCATGATGTTTCGCTCATGACGTCACTCCGATGGTAAACACACGACGACTGCAGAGACCAAGTGCTAATTTACGTCGATGGGATACTACCGGATGACGTCAAGTCGGAATCAAAATGGCGAATGGTGTTTTAGTCAAATGACGAACTGAGTAGAGTTTGCATTTTTATCGATTAATATCGACGATTCTCGTTTAGCATTCTGGGACCTGGTTTAGACCTCGGACATGCATTCTTAGATTTATTGTTACATTGGCAATAATACCGTATTTACGGTTTCGACACTCCGCCGGGCGGGGCGGGTGGCGGGGCGGATGTCAACGTAATCAAATGGCCACCACGCTGGCCCGCTTTGTGTGACATATAGCGTCTCTTGTGTCACGGCCCCTCTACCGACTTGTAAGTGGATGTTGCGCCAAAGCCTGTTGCCAAGTTGGGTTGGTTTCGGTCTTGTCTTACTGCCGGAATTAATCTTTACTGTGGCTGTCTTAAGGCTTTCCTGTCATTTATGACGTAATAATTAGCATGAAGAAAAAATATTTCAATTATTGCTCTGCGTATTTTTACAGGTGGTATTTTCTTCTCTGTTTGACGTGAACTCCAACTCTCGCCTACGGAACCTGGCACTGATGTATCTTCTGAACGTTATCACAAAGTAAGCTTCTTACTCTTTATTGTCGTAAACATAAAAGTTGAAACGGTATATCAAAGTTGTTCAGAAGTGATAACCGAAAAACTCCTTGAAAATTTACTTTATTTGCTTTCTGTCTTACCCTAAGATCCCCTCAGTCCACTTAACTGTCTGACAAACGGGCTTACATTAGAGTCAGGATTATACTGAATTATCTCAGAAAGCCTACTATTTACGACATTTTGTATAAGTGAATATTTGATAAGTGAGCATATAACATATCACTGTCCTCTGTGTAATCATTTTGACACATTCGCTGTGTACACGTTTCTGGTTGTCAAAGATCTGACGACGACTGAGAAATCTTTTGACGAGCTTGTGTTCATGTATAGATGAACACAAGCTCGTCATCATGACTGTACCAGGTAATCTCTCAACACTGTCTTACAACGTGATAAAAAACCGGCCAAGTGCGAGTTGGACTCGCGCACGAAGGGTTCCGTACCATTATCTATAAAAAACCGCAAAAAAAACATGTTGTATGGGAGCCCCCCCTAAATATTAATTTAATTTTAATTTAATTACTTATTTTTTAAGTAAATAATCAACTCAATATATTGTGAACATTTTAAGCGTCTACCTGCTACCATTATCAATATCGAGCAAAAATGAGCACAAAAATCACGTTTGTTGTATGGGAGCCCCCTTAATATTAAATTTCTTTTATTTTTTACTATTTGTTGTTATAGCGGCAACAGAAATACATCATCTGTGAAAATTTCAACTGTCTAGCTACCACGGTATATGAGATAAAGCCTGGTGACAGACAGACGGACGGACGGACAGACAGCGAAGTCTCAGTAATAGGGTCCCGTTTGGCACCCTTCGGGTACGGACCCCTAAAGACGAAAGTAAAGATAAATTTTACCAGAATCGGTACAGCCGTTGGAATATAGCCATATAAATCCGTGTCACCATCATTTGTTTCAGTGGCGACGAGAGCCAACTCAAGAAGGTGGCGCCGGTGTTCCTGCAAGGTCTACTCAAGCTGATCCGGTCGGAGGAGCATGTAGACCAGCAGCCCAAGGCGTACATGTGCTTAGGTATGTTACATGGCCTGTAGCTCGCTGCTCTGTAGGGCCTCAAAGCCCTCAACCAACCATAATAATGACATGGATGTATGAGCGCATTCCGCTTGCTTTCATAATGACATGGATGTATGAGCGCATTCCGCTTGCTTTCATAATGACATGGATGTATGAGCGCATTCCGCTTGCTTTCATAATGACATGGATGTATGAGCGCATTCCGCTTGCTTTCATAATGACATGGATGTATGAGCGCATTCCGCTTGCTTTCAGACCAGAGCGCCATCATTTGACATGATTATGATTAGCCTTTTATTGCGGAAACAACCACATGTACACGCCCTCAACTTTGGGAAATATCTACTCTGTTCTCTGTTCATCTTTCATCTTCCTCCTCTTCATCTTTCATCTTCCTCCTCTTCATCTTTCATCTCCCCCTTTCTCTCTCCCTCATCTCCCTCGCGCTTTCTATCTCATTAAAATTTGTCATTGCGCATACAATATCAAGTTGAAAGCCTCTCATCTCACCCCGCCCGCAGGCCGGCTCGCCACCAAGTGCCCTGGCAGCGTCGGCAGCCAGTTCGCGCTGCTGGAGGAGCTGGTGAAGAAGATCCCGGAGGCCGTGCCCGAGATGCGCACGGCGCTCAGGGACGCGCTGCTGGAAATGGCCGTGGCCTACAAGATCGACACGGCAGGTAAAGCTGGGTCCAAACATGTTTGTTTGTCTCCAAAAACTCTGACCACAAGTAAAATTAAATACCTCCGTAACTCGCGCTCCCACTAAAATCTCAATCGAATCGACAGGAGCATTACCTGAAGGTATATTGCCCCCCTTCGACTCCTGCCAACGTAACAATTTTCACCTCATAAGCACGCACACATTTGTAGCACAGACAACAAATACAATTTTAATTCTTAACATGTATGTTATGGCGATGAAAAGTAGAGTGTCCACCTCGGGAGTCAAAACTATTTTTGGCTCGAGTGATGTACGTTGAATCCCTCGCTCGCTCAGGATTTTCGTTACACTCGGTATTCAACTTTAGAATCCTTCACTTGCTCTGGTTTCAAAAATAGGTTTACTCCCTTGGTATACAATGTAGTATTGTCGCACAGACAAGGGCGAGCCAATGGACGTGTCCCCGACGGAGCCTGCGCCGGCGCCGGCGGCAGACAGTATGGAGGTGGATGAGACCGAGAAGAGCACGCTACAGGAGCCGCAGGCGTTGGCGCTCTTCGCGCTGTTAGACCAGTGAGTTTAGCGTTGTGTTCTTGTATACAGGGTGTAACAGAAAGGTGTAGTCATATTTTAGGGGGTTGTTAGGGAGACCATTCTGAGCAACTTTCACTATGAAACCGATTTGATCAGAGCAATTTTATTTTTCATTGCTCCATACGTTTTGGTCCGGGTGGTCAGCTGATTTGTATAGGGAAGTAAATAATTAAAGTTGCTCTGATCAAATCGATTTCATAGTGAAAGTTGCTCAGAATGATGTCCCTAACAACCCCCTAAAAAATGACTACACCTTTCTGTTACATCCTGTATGTTATGGCTAATGTTAGGAGAGAGGTTAATGTTAGAAATAATATTAGTTTTTTATTGTTACATGGGCGCAGAGGTGGGTCAGGGTAGGCGAAGGATAAAGTAAGGTGTTAGGTTGACACGTAAGAACAAATTAAACGTAAATGAACTTAGGTTTAGTCCCTCTCCTAACATTAGCCGCAACATATACATAATATTACATGTCTTGTTACAGATAAGCTCGCCATTGTTTAGTTTTTCTTACATAGTAATCCGTTACAAGGGGGGTTGTTGCTCACGTCCGTAGAAAATACTTGGGTCTCATTCCCCCCCCCCCCCCCCCCACCACGCGTTCGCGGTCGTGCTACAAAACACTGTCAAGACTTTAATTACCAGGTCCGTGAAAAACCCGGTCCAATTACTGATCTTTTAAACACGTTTGACACTGGCAAAACTAACCTTAAAAGAGGTTAGCCATTTATAACAACGATGACGACCTCCGTGGCGCAGCGGTTGCGCATCTGCCTACCGGTGAGAGGTCCCGGGTTTGAATCCCAGCTGGGGACAAAAAAAACCCCCAGGTCTTGTATGTTTACATCTTTGTGATGTCGCTGTTTCTGGTTCCCGCGACACAGGGTATCCTAGTGTGGGGCCAGAACAGAGACTATAAATCCAATTGACCGCGCCTGCGTTTGTTGTTTGTTGTATTCAGGCCGCCAGACAGTTTCGCAGCGGCTGACCAATCACAGCTCTCTTACCTCGTCCCACGCCGCCCGTAAAATGGTGAGTTGTGTTTCAAAGGAAAATGTATCTATGCGCTCTCCACTGGATAAGTGCTCCCTGGGCCAGAAGCAATGTATGTGCCTGTATGTAAATGTTTATAAATAAGAAGAATTTTACAAAGGGCCGTTTGTTTTGTTAACAGCTACTTGCACAGTGACGAGCCGATGATCCGGTACATAGCCATGCGCTACGCGGCCTGCGTGTTCCCCGCCGACTACATCCCCGCCAGATACCTCCTGCTGTTGGCGAGCGGCGACAGGTAAGCGGTACATAGCCATGCGTTACGCGGCCGGCGTGTTCCCCGCCGACTACATCCCCGCCAGGTACCTTCTGCTGCTGGCGAGCGGCGACAGGTAAGCGAACGGTACATAGCCATGCGCTACGCGGCCTGCGTGTTCCCCGCCGACTACATCCCCGCCAGGTACCTTCTGCTGCTGGCGAGCGGCGACAGGTAAGCGAACGGTACATAGCCATGCGCTACGCGGCCTGCGTGTTCCCCGCCGACTACATCCCCGCCTGGTACTTGCTGCTGCTGGCGAGCGGCGACAGGTAAGCGAACGGTACGTAGCCATGCGCTACGTGGCCTGCGTGTTCCCCGCCGACTACATCCCCGCCAGGTACCTTCTGCTGCTGGCGAGCGGCGACAGGTAAGCGAACGATACATAGCCATGCACTACGCGGCCTGCGTGTTCCCCGCCGACTACATCCCCGCCAGATACCTTCTGCTGCTGGCGAGCGGTGACAGGTAAGTACATAGCCATGCACTACGCGGCCTGCGTGTTCCCCGCCGACTACATCCCCGCCAGGTACCTTCTGCTGCTGGCGAGCGGCGACAGGTAAGCGCTACATAGCCATGCGCTACGCGGCCTGCGTGTTCCCCGCCGACTACATCCCCGCCAGATACCTCCTGCTGTTGGCGAGCGGCGACAGGTAAGCGGTACATAGCCATGCGCTACGCGGCCTGCGTGTTCCCCGCCGACTACATCCCCGCCAGATACCTCCTGCTGTTGGCGAGCGGCGACAGGTAAGCGGTACATAGCCATGCGTTACGCGGCCGGCGTGTTCCCCGCCGACTACATCCCCGCCAGGTACCTTCTGCTGCTGGCGAGCGGCGACAGGTAAGCGAACGGTACATAGCCATGCGCTACGCGGCCTGCGTGTTCCCCGCCGACTACATCCCCGCCAGGTACCTTCTGCTGCTGGCGAGCGGCGACAGGTAAGCGAACGGTACATAGCCATGCGCTACGCGGCCTGCGTGTTCCCCGCCGACTACATCCCCGCCTGGTACTTGCTGCTGCTGGCGAGCGGCGACAGGTAAGCGAACGGTACGTAGCCATGCGCTACGTGGCCTGCGTGTTCCCCGCCGACTACATCCCCGCCAGGTACCTTCTGCTGCTGGCGAGCGGCGACAGGTAAGCGAACGATACATAGCCATGCACTACGCGGCCTGCGTGTTCCCCGCCGACTACATCCCCGCCAGATACCTTCTGCTGCTGGCGAGCGGTGACAGGTAAGTACATAGCCATGCACTACGCGGCCTGCGTGTTCCCCGCCGACTACATCCCCGCCAGGTACCTTCTGCTGCTGGCGAGCGGCGACAGGTAAGCGCTACATAGCCATGCGCTACGCGGCCTGCGTGTTCCCCGCCGACTACATCCCCGCCAGGTACCTTCTGCTGCTGGCGAGGGGCGACAGGTAAGCGAACGACCAAATAAAACAGGGCAATGTTGAATGAATGATTGTTTATTGAGTGAAAGATGATCAGGAACCAATGAATTTGATTGGTGTTTTCGTCATTTCCAACAGTAAATCCCACTTAGTTTGTCAGTATGATTTATAGGGTGACATTTCATTAGCTGACCATATTTTGGGGAAAGATAGTGCCCATCATTACGAAAAACTTTCCCCAAAGAACAAATGGTCGCAAACGAAAAAAAATTTTGGGTCTTCCTCTTAGTAACTTGAAATCAGCTGATGAGGGTACGAAAGTTTTTTTTTTCGTTTGCGACTATATGTTCCTGGGGAAAAGTTGTTCATAATGATGAGTACTATCATTCCCCAAAATATAGTCAGCTAATTAAATGTCACCCTGTATATTAAAGATGGAAGGTGGATTTCTTGCCTGAATATAGAAATAGTTGCTCAAATAAATTAGGATAATAGCGCGAGAAAAGTGAATTCCATGTGCTTGTTCAGACACAGCCGGAATCTCGCGGTTTCAGAATCGTGCGCGCGAGGGTCTTACCAGGGGGGTTTCACTTCGCTGAGTAGGTATCTGCGGCCGGCTATACGCGCCAGTCGGTCCTTGTCACATGGTTGTCGCTCGGCTCTCGGTGCGCGCGCTAGCCGAGTGAAATAATTAAAAAAATAAAATAAAAATAAAATTCATTTATTTAATTAAAATACACTATTTCAATCACATAAGTGGAGTCCTCCTTTTAAGTAAAAAAATACCTGTGCCAGGAGAACCCGCTCTTCCGTTAGTACATTATATTTTAGTGCGTAACATAAAAAGTAGGTACCTAAAAATACTGTAGGTACTATATAAATTGAATTTAATTTTAACAATGACGCCGAAAACAACTGAGTGCGATTCGCAACCCAGCGTGATCGGCATCGTGTCAGCGGTGTCTAATGGAATATGAACGCTTTCATACGATAAGTTTCAATTTCACATGCAAGCAATATGCAGTAGCATAGACAAATATTTTATTGCACTTAAACTTGACTTTTGTTCGGGAGTGAACCTTCCTGTATGTAGTACTATTAGTTATTCTGTGGTCTTACTTTGTAGACATCTATTACACTTGAGACCGTTGAGATGAGACGTAACCGCACGGTTTTCAAGCGGTTCCGGTTGGTAACCGCGCGGTTCCCGCTGCGTTTGAACAAGCACTTCTGTTATTTCTGTCTGCCGTGTATGCATCTGCCATCCCTTAGGAATACGGTATTGTTGCCCATGCAAGAATAAATCTAAGAATGCATCCATAAAAATGCAATGAAAATTTTTGACCGAGCGAGCGAAGCGAGCGAAGCGTCTCCGTTTCAGGTTTGGGCAAAAATGCTTTCGTATGTCCGGTTGTTCTCCTCTACAGGTCGCATTTATGAACCGATTCTCGTGAAATTTTGTGAGCAGGTTGGAAAAATAAATAGAATTTTTTACTCGAGCCAGTTTTTTGATTTTTTTCAAAATGGCGGAGATATGGGGTTTTAAAATGTAAAAAAATCGCTACAACCCAAACGGCTCGATGGATATTAACAAATGAGGTGTCGTTGGATTCGTAAAGACCATGAGAGTGAAACAGATGAGCGAGCGAAGCGAGCGAAGCGTCTCCGTTTCAGGTTTGGGCAAAAATGCTTTTGTATGTCCGGTTGTTCTCCTCTACAGGTCGCATTTATGAACCGATTCTCGTGAAATTTTGTGAGCAGGTTGAAAAAATAAATAGAATTTTTTACTCGAGCCAGTTTTTTGATTTTTTTCAAAATGGCGGAGATATGGGGTTTTAAAATGTAAAAAAATCGCTACAACCCAAACGGCTCGATGGATATTAACAAATGAGGTGTCGTTGGATTTGTAAAGACTATGAGAGTGAAACAGATTATATAATTTTAGTAAAAAGTCAATAGGTTGTATAATAAATAAAAGATCGCGAAATGTAGTTTACAAAGTTATTGGTGCGGCTACTTTCATACTGCATGTACGTAACCAGGTACATTCATAAGTTTGTATGTGTTATTGAAAGAAAATTATTTGGGTTATTTTTTTTATGTGTGTTAGCAGTTCAGCTTTCCCACCGACATACTCGCGAGGTCTACAGCTCACAGAGCCACTAGTATAATTCAATTTGAAAAGTCGTGTTTTCTACGCAGTTCGTCATTTGACTAAAACGCCATTCGCCATTTTGATTCCGACTTGATGTCACTCCGATAGTAACCATCGACGTAAATTAGTACTTGGTCTTTGCAGTCGTCGTGTTTACTAACGGAGTGACGTCACGAGCGAAACATCATGGCGGCTAGCGTTTCCGCGCGACAATGCGCTATCGTACATTAATGAATGATTTGAAGGCATCTATCGGTTCCACAAAATTGAAATAAATTATCTACTCCTTTATCACGGCCTCAAAGTTTTTTCAAAAAAGTTTCTACAAAAGAAATAATACCCTATTCTCTCACCAATCTCCGTTACAGTCAAGACGACGTGTCTACGGAGGCGCTAAAGTGTCTGTACGGCGCGTCCCGCCCCAACGAGATCGAAGACGTCGTCAACAACGTCACGTCGAACATCGAGCCCACTGCTGCCAACTTGGACAAGGATATTTCTAGTCGGTATGTATGAAGCTTTGTTGTCTTTGCCGTCGCACTGTGCGCTAGGCGCCTAGCTAGTGTGCGCTAGGCGCCTAGCTAGTGTGCGCTAGGCGCCTAGCTAGTGTGCGCTAGGCGCCTAGCTAGTGTGCGCTAGGCGCCTAGCTAGTGTGCGCTAGGCGCCTAGCTAGTGGGCGCTAGGCGCCTAGCTAGTGGCACTCCCGGCTACTATCACTACTTGGTAGTAAGTAGTCGTCAAACCTCTACATTAACACACTGAGCCAACGTGGTGGAGAATGGCTCAACCTTACTCGTATTCGGGTAAATGCCTTTTCTGTATTATTTTTATTGTTTTTTTTATTTATTTTTTATATGTGCAATAAATATATACTAAATGTTTGTACTCGGTGGTGACATTAATGGGCTGCATTTATTAATAATAATAATAAAAAATATTAATATAATATAAAAATACTAATATAAATGGACAGTAAAAAAGTTACAATATGCTGTACTTAGCTAAAAGATTGATACAGAAATAATGTGAACATCCGAGCCTGAGCTACGTATTAACTTGTATTTCAAGCTACAGCGCTCTTCCTAGAATATGCATTGCTAGTTTATGTTACACAGTATCCAACAACAAAACTGTAACATCTAAAAATAAACTCACAGCAACAAAGCGTACGCCACCACAGCGCTGCGCCCGCCGCAGTTCAAAGACGTGGTCTCGTACGTGTGGGAGCAGATGCAGAAGAGGAAGAAGGGCAGCAACGCCAAGCACCGCTTCGTAGTGAACAACCAGGTGCTGCAGTACCACCCGGGGACCTTCCAGCAGGTGAACAGACCATCATCATCATCATCAGCCTCTCAGGGAACCCACTGTTGAGTATACGCCTCCTCATGTGTACGCCTTTCAACCCGGTCCCGTGCAGCCCGCGTCCATTGTCTTCCTGCTATCCTCGCTATGTCATCGGACCGTCTGGCAGCTGGTCTGCCGGCTGATCTTTGACCAACGGAAGAATAATACCGCAACCAGTTCAGACGTCAAGAGAGTAAAGTAAGAAGCGCACAAAAATACCACTAAAGTTGAACCTTCTAGGACCTTCTACAGGGTGTAACAGAAAGGTGTAGTCATATTTTAGGAGCTTGTTAGGGACATCATTCTGATCAACTTTCATGCAACCGATTCGATCAGAGCAACTTTTAATTTTCACTTCTCTATACAAATCAGCTGACCGCCCGTACTAAAACGTATGGAATAATGAAAAATAAAGTTGCTCTGATCAAATCGGTTTCATAGTGAAAGTTGCTCAGAATGTTCTCCCTAACAACACTCCAAAATATGACTACACCCTTCTGTTACACCCTGTATACTCTTCCACATTTATTATGCTGCATGATGTTGTTAGTTTTCATGTTTAGTTTTTTTTTGTCAAATAATAGTATAGATCTGTTTGAGCTTCCTCCTGACGCAGCCAACTGGCTTAGTTCATTAAATATTCCCCTGTAGCCTATTCATCCGAGCCATATGATTAAATTAATAAATAGCTTGGATGTTGAAAACGCTCAATTACCTCAATAATTGTCCGAAGAACTATAGAAACAGTTCAACTTTAGACTTTTTAAGCTTTCATTCATTGTTTCGGGCACAGGGTTCTCATCCCGTACACATTAGAATTAGTAGCCCTTCGTATAAAAGAGATGGCGTGAGTGAGGAATAAGATTTGTACTTCAAACGCCATGGTTTCAGTTAACATAGTGGCGCTAATCTTAGATAGAATAAATCCTATATATCTTAGCGCCATAAATCGATCAATTTTTCGATGGTGCTGCACCAAGCGATAAAACTCCCGAACTAAAGATGCTTCCGCAGCATCTCAGTTTCCGCCGGTGTCATATTTTGTTCTAGCTGGTCTCTGTATTAGTATAACATAGTATCTGTGGTTTCGGGGTTCTTTTAACCGCGTCAGTGATGCCGCCAGATTCTCCGCTACCTGCGCATGTGCCTGAACCGCGAGGCGGGCCTGCGCGACTGCTCGAGCCACCCGAACGCGAGCTCGCCCCTGCTCACCCAGTACTTCCACGATCAGCTGCTCGACACAGCAGTGCTGGACCACTACCTGACCATGATCACTCAGCTGCTCAGCGCCAGCGCAGGTAGGGTGTGATCAGCTGCTCGACACTGCAGTGCTGGACCACTAACTGACCAGGATCACTCAGCTGCTCAGCGCCAGCGCAGGTAGGGTATGATCAGCTGCTTGACACTGCAGTGCTGGACCACTACCTGACCATGATCACTCAGCTGCTCAGCGCCAGCGCAGGTAGGGTGTGATCAGCTGCTCGACACTGCAGTGCTGGACCACTACCTGACCATTATCACTCAGCTGCTCAGCCCCAGCGCAGGTAGGGTGTGATCAGCTGCTCGACACTGCAGTGCTGGACCACTACCTGACCAGGATCACTCAGCTGCTCAGCGCCAGCGCAGGTAGGGTATGATCAGCTGCTTGACACTGCAGTGCTGGACCACTACCTGACCATCATCACTCAGCTGCTCAGCGCCAGCGCAGGTAGGGTGTGATCAGCTGCTTGACACTGCAGTGCTGGACCACTACCTGACCATGATCACTCAGCTGCTCAGCGCCAGCGCAGGTCGGGTGTGATCAGCTGCTCGACACTGCAGTGCTGGACCACTACCTGACCAGGATCACTCAGCTGCTCAGCGCCAGCGCAGGTAGGGTGTGATCAGCTGCTTGACACTGCAGTGCTGGACCACTACCTGACCAGTACCTCGTCCCGTCGCCGCCCGTAAATTGGTGAGTTGTGTTCCAAAGGAAAATGTATCTATGCGCTCTCCACTGGGTAAGTGCTCCCTGCGTTCTTCATTGGGTAAGTGCTCCCTGCGTTCTTCATTGGGTAAGTGCTCCCTGCGCTCTCCACTGGGTAAGTGCTCCCTGCGCTCTCCACTGGGTAAGTGCTCCCTGCGTATACCTAATCTAGCGGTACACTATTGTATTGCTGTACTTTATTGTCGACACGTACAGCAATTTGCTCCTTCAATTAATACGAAAATTAATGAGCCTTCCTATGAAACGATACGTGACGATAGTATACGGGGTGTAACAGAAGGGTGTAGATTTTAGGGAGTTAGGAAGAATTCAAGAAACATTCTGAGCAACTTTTACTATATAACCAATTTGATCAGAGCAACTTTATTTTTCATTGCTCCATACGTTTTGGTCCGGGCGGTAAGCTGATTTGTATAGAGAAGTGAATATTGAAGTTGCTCTGATCAAATCGGTTTCATTCAACGTGAAAGTTGCTCAGAATGATGTCCCTAACATGTTGATGTAACATCCTGTAATGTGAAACAATGCCTTCCAGACATAATGCCGCTGACGTGCTTCCTCGACATAATCGGGTGCGTGCCCGAGAAAATGGCTCCTAAATACACCTCGCTGCTGCCCTTCCTGAAGAACCTGTTCATCAACAGCACCAGGGAAGAGATCCGGGAGACTGCCTCGCTGATTTATGCCATCATAACAGGTATCTACCACTACTAGGTCGCCCGTTCAGAGTCCACGGCTCGCGGTTTTTAACCTGTCGGTGTCGCGGGATTTGTTGATGTGAATGAGAACGAAATCGAGACTAGTAGATGACGGCAGAACTTTGAAATTATGTCACAGAGAGATAATAGTACTCCGTCCGTTATTATAACATAGCTCTATCTGATTCGACTAATAGCACGCGCTTTTCGTTACAAGTAAATAACGTGTTGCTTTTAACGGCTTGACGTTATAATAACCACCACTAAATAGTACTCCGTACAGAACGGCCACTCCCTTCCCCGCGCTGATTCAGATACCGCACCCCACCCCTGGCGTCAAAGGATTGGTTAAAGGATCAATAGACAGGGCTGAACGCCGGACGAGTGACGACGCGTATACTTTAATATCGCTGCATTTGCCGCGCCACCAGCCCTAGCAAAGTTTACGCACACATTTGCACGTATACAAACATCATTTGGTTATGTAGTAGTAATAGGTGATTATTTTACGAGCGTTCTATGGAGTGTCCGAGGTGTGGTTATGTTCTATTTATTAGCGACAGCAAACTCAACAGAAAATTGAAATGAAAAATAAAATAAAAACAACAACAACTGTGCTTCCCAAGCGAGAGGGTTCGAGTCCCGGCTCGGGAGGAATAAGAAAAATCGGTCACGGCACCATCGGTGTATGTGCCTAAAACGGCAATACCTTCAAACTCGCCGTCAGTCGTCTCTTGCTATTAAAAAATGTCAGGCGCTATTGTATTCAAATTGACTTAATACCTGCTATTTAATTATTTTTTCGTATATTTGTTGTTGTTGCGTCAATAGAAATATACATTCTGTAAAACATTTAAACTCTCTAGCTATTACGGTTCGTGCTTTAGGACCCGATGACGGACGGACGGACGGACAGCGTGGGCTTAGTAACCGTCGGTTATGGTACACAAAACAGGTCTTGGATGTTTACATGTTTGTAATGTCGTTGTTTCTGGTTCCCACGATACAGGGTATCCTAGTGTGGGGCTAGAAGCCTGTATTTAGTGCCGAGAAGGTCCCATAAAGAACAAGTTCGTGGCATATTAGTGAAGGGGCAAATATGAAGTAGGTTTGCTGGAAGAGATCTCTTATAAGAGATAAGCTCGCCTTTGTACATATTTTTTCTCCATTATTAAGTGTCTGTATTCTGTTTTTGTGCAGTAAAGTATAAAGTGTAAAGTACCCGTTACTGGCGAGCATGTGTGAAGAGACTTATGAATGTTGAGGAAATGAGAGATGTATGCCGGGTTCGTGGCAAGTGGAGATCTTTTGTCCCTGCCTATACCCCTTTTCCGGGAAAAAGGCGTGAGCACTATGTACGTTTATATGTAATTAATTAATTCCATTACAGTGAACACCATTCCATTCGTGTTGGCAGTATGTTTTAGTCGTAAAGCCCCTCCACCAACTAGCGTTGAGCCAGCGTGGTGGAGTTTGTCTCAGCCTTTTTAGGGTTCCGTACCCGAAGGGTGACAAACGGCACCCTGTTACTAAAGCTCCGCTCTGTCCGTCTGTCCGTCCGTCTGTCTGTCAGAGGGTCCTTCAGCACGAACCGTAATAGCTAGAGAGTGGAAATGTTTTATAGAATGTGTATTTCTATTGCCGCAACAACAACAAATACTGAAATACACAAAAAGGTTCTTTAGAATTAAATACAAGGTATTAAGTCAATTTCAATACAATAGCGCCTGACATTTTTTAATAGCAAGAGACGACTGACGACAAGATTGAAGGTATTGCCGTTTTAGGCACAGACAGACGACGAGATGGTGCGGAAGCCTTCGTGTGCGAGTCCGAACCGCACTTGACCAATTTTTAGTATCCTGGTAAGCGTCTGTGTCCCTTGCTGGGGACATTAATTGGCTAATCAGCATATACCGTCCGCAACGTCGTATACTTTTTTGACAGTGAACACGGCGGAAAAGCGAGCCATCGACAAGGAGATAAAGGACTTTGTGGAGCAAGCCAACACGAACAAGAGTCTGGAGGCGCAGTGCGGGTACGCCGCTGCGTTCGCGCATCTCTGTGAGAGGTAACGCAACCTTACTTTACTTTAGAGGTACTTTATTGTACAAAAACAGACACAGAGGTCTCTTCCTGCAAACCAAGGGTGGATGATTGTTCTGTTTCCATAACTGCGGGTTACACGGATAAATCTAACCCGTTAGCGTACTGCCCCGCGTTGGCTTCATTATGACATGAAGTTGGAATGAGGTTTGGCTCTGAGAGAGCTGCGACGTCTCTTACTCGTATAGGGTAAGGTGGGGTAAGAGAGAGAGAGAGGGGAGGGGGTGACTGGTCCCTCAAAGACAAAGAACCTTGGCGCGAACTGTATCTGTCTTCATCGTCTGTTAGCTTAAGCCATTTCCATGTTCCATTTAATCTGGCTACATGAATTTCACGACCAGTCAATTAGGCATCTAACTAAAAGCCAATTGTCGGCGAACCAGTTGCGCAACGATTGAATCGAATCGCTTACAACATAAATTCGGTGGCACTGAAAGGCATAGAAGGTCTCCCCGGTTATATGGAAAATAAGCTTTAGAAATGACAGTCTATTCAGTAGTGTATCTTGACTGTCTGTTTGGCTTCTTCGTCAGGTGCATAAGTGCGTTCAAGCGCGGCAAGCAGTTTGGCGGTAAAGGCTTCTCGCCAGACAACTGGGAGCCGTATCAGGAAGGCGCTTTGTGCTTAGGTACGTTGAAAATGGGTGCCCCAAATAATAGATAGTATTTTATCTGAAGTTATTTAATTCGGTTGTACAATGTGTTCGCGAGAGCTCTAATGCGAGAATGAGAATGAGTCGCGTACAAATTTATAATATATGGTTAATTAGCGCCATCTAGCCTTAATTAGTCGAACCACTTCTAAAGGTATCGATTTAGGGTATAGTTGTGTGTGAAGTGGTTCGTGCTATAGAAGGCTAGATGGCGCTTGTACATGATTGCTGTGATGTCGTTTTGACATACGTAGTATAAATTATATACAAGTTACTCTATGGTATACATTGAAACATAACAAGTGTTGGAAGTAGGCATTTCACTTGGCTCAGGTGTTAAGCCGTGTCCGCTGCGACATGTTTTCGTGTTTTATAACACTCTATAGTGTATCTAATATAACAGGCAACTTGACAGATATCAATCTTAGTCTGTTGGTGAGGGAACATTGCTCATAAAAGTCGATTAATCAAAAGAATCAATACACCCTTTAAACATTTGTGAATCGGAAAAATGTCTAACATTTTATTTTTGATTCTTCAGTTACCTTAAATATGTTTGAAGATAAAATAATAATATCTAAGTGCTACTAGCAGTGATGGCGATGACAACTCTTCTGTTATTTCTACTGAATAAACAATTTCGATTCTTTCCGATTGTTTTCGTAACATCACTAGTGTTTAAAAAGAGGATTTTATGAAGATTTAGGTTAGCTGTCAAGTTGCTTCTAAGTATGGATAGAGTATAACATTGTTTTGTTTGTAGGCCACGTCCCAATCGGTTAGCAAAACAATGTTAGGGTGTTAGAAAACACGAAAACATGTCGCAGCGGACACAGCTTTACTTACACATTTAGGGCAAACATGTTCTTCTTCCTATCATGCTGGCCACTCTCCGAGTTTGGTGGTTATCTTTCCCTTTTCCTGTTCATCGTCAACTTATTACTATTGAACCGATTCATTGACATGCATTATTGGCTAAATCTGGACCCAACAGCATCTCATAAAAAGAAAGCGCTACATAACTTTCTGTTAAAAAAGGGGTTTGATTCCCGGCTGGGGATAAAGAAAACAAAAAAAAATGATCCCCAGGCCTTGGATGTTTATATGTTTGTGATGTCGCTGTTTCTGGTTCCCACGACAGTGTGGTGCCAGCCAGGCGCAATATACAGGTCGTAACAAAAAGGTGTAATATTTTAGGGGGTTGTTAGGGACATCATTCTGAGGAACTTTCACTATGAAACCGATTTGATCAGAGCAACTTTAATTTTCACTTCTCTATACAAATCAGCTGACCGCCCGGACCAAAACGTATGGAGCAATGAAAAATAAAGTTGCTCTGATTAAATTGGTTTCATAGTAAAAGCTGCTCAGAATGGTCTCCCTAACAACCCCCTAAAATATGACTACAGTCTATTCGTGATAAGAATGCAGTGAAATTTAAATTTCAATCTGTTAACACACACTCACAGGACAGGACACAACCTTCGCGTTCGAAAGTTTGCCTTCAACTGGTCACTGTGAACTTGGCTTGATAATTGGAAACGATTTGATTGGTTACGGGGCGTGGCTAGGCCGGACAGTGATGACTTTACTGCATTCTTATCACGAATAGACTATACACCCTTCTGTTACACCCTGAATGTGCCAATGTTTATGTTTAACTCATTCCGTGTGTTCCCCTCGCAGCGAATTTCCTCATCAGCCCCCAAACGCAGCTAGTGAACGCCTCGTGCACCAACATAGCGCTGCTGGCGCGAGTCAGCGCTCTCCCGCTGCCCGAGATGACGCCCGGGGAACTGAACAGGCGCTCGCAAGAGAACCCCTTCAATGTCGGCAAGCCTATCGTGGAGCATGTCGAGAGTGATGTGGTGACCTTGTTTGCAGTTGTGGATAGGTAAGGGCGTGTTGAAAAGGGTCAAAAAGTAGCCTGTGTCACCAGGGGAGTAACTTAACCTACGTTTTGCGAGGCGATCAGCTGATTTGTATGGAGAGGTGTTAAATAAAGTTGCTGTGATCATATCGGTTTTACAGTAAGTTGATCAGAGCCTCGATCACGAATGTTTCCGCGAGAACGCAGGAAATTATGTTTTATGTCATAAAGAATAAGAATCACTGACATTTGACGTTTCGATAGTTTTCTATCGAATCTTTATTCGTGATTGGGCTTCAGAATGATGTCCCTGAAAACCCCCTAAAATATGATTACACCTTTCTATTACCCCCTGTATACCGGGTGTTTGGAGTATAGAACGACAAAACATTTTGGGGAGTTAGGGACATCATTCTCAACAACTTTCCGACCGATTTAATCAAAGCAACTTTATTTTCACTTCTCTATACAAATCATCTAAAACCGCTCGGCGCAAAGTGTATTGAGATGAAGATTGAGGAAGTTGTTCAGAATTATGTCCCCAAAATTTTTTGTCGCTCCATACTCCAAACATCCTGTATAATTTCTCGTTTACTCCATAGAGGGTGTTAATCCTATGACCGTTATGTAAATATTGATTTACTTCTCCAGGCTGTTCCGTGTGGTAATGAACGCTAAGATGTCCTCCAAGATAAAAGAGAAGGCGCTATTCACTCTCGGGCTGATGTGTGTTGGCAAACAGTGCCCGTTCGCGAAGCAGATTGTCCAGGGATTCTTGCAGATGGCTAAAGATGTGAGTCACTATACTCTATCAATGCTTAGAAGCAACTTGACAGCTAACCTAAAACTTCACAAAATCCACTTTTTAAACACTAGGGATGTAACCAAAACAATCGGAAAGAATCGAAATTGTTTATTCAGTTGAACTAACAGAAGAGTTGTCATCGTCATCACTGCTATCCGCACTTAGGGATATAATTAGTTAATTTTCAACTATATTGTCTATTCTAATGTCTCTTTGCAAATCTTGTAAAATTATTCCCGATTCGTAAATGTTTAAAGGGTGTATCGATTCTTTTTTTAATCGATTTTTATGAGCAATATCCCCTCACCTACAGGCTAAGATTGACATCTGTCAAGTTTACTGTTATATTAGATACAGTATGGTATAAAATAAAGACAAAACAGAGCGTCACGACTTTTCGCATACGGGTTGGCACAGGCGCAGTTTGGTCGACATATCATCCAGATCATGTTTACCTACATGTTTGTTACGTCGCTGTTTCTGGTTCCCACGACACAGGTTATCCTAGTGTGGGGCCAGAAGCAATGTATGTGTATTTAATTTTATGTTATTTATTTAGCCAGGTATTTTGACCCATTCAATACCTACTACATTTTTACAACCCCAACAGCTTATTAGTATACCTCACGTCACGTAAAAAGAACGCTGGAGGCGAAGGAGCGGCGCATGGCAATAGCGTCCTTATGTGCGTGGGCACACTGGCGTAAATCGCTTACCACCGCTCAGCGCTTCCAGCGTTCTCTAGATGACGCGAAGTATACATAGTATGTTTTTTAAGGACATTTGTGTTAATTTTCAGAGCAAAGAGTTCGAGATTCATCTACAAATTGGCGAGTCGTTGGTTCTGTGCGTGGAGGGAGTCAACTCGAACGAGAACCGGGACCAGTGGACCGAGCTGCCGAAAGAGGTAATCTACTTCACTGTTTAATGTATAATGTCCGTCGCGTCTTTTGCAATACGGGATGGCAGAGGCACACTTGTGCACAGAACTGTGAATAAACCAAACTTCTAGGTCAACGCAATCAAAAGATGCGGCTGTCTACGTCACTTTGCTGAAAGTGCTTGATACTCACAAAGGAATCAAAGCCAAACCTTATATATTTATTTAAATAACTACACCAATCGTAAGTTTTGCATATATGATCTTCTTACACAAGTAAAGTGAACAATCCGAAAAAAATGTAAAGGAGCTTTACAAATAATGCGATTGGTGCAGAACCGTCGGTGCGGGGGTTCGACTCGCACTTGGCCGGTTTTTGAACCTTGTTTATAGATATATGGTATATTATAGATTTAATGGTTCTACTTTTATTTTTATTTCTTTATTTAGTTTTATTATATTTAATAATTTTTTAGGAATTTTTCCTTATATTTTCACAAGATTTCTTGAACTTTTAGCCTAGACAAGCTGTCTATGATTTTTTTGGCACTAATTATTTGTAGTAAAGTTTCTTATTATTTTTAATAATAGTCCCTCCCTTCCAGGGCGCGGCGAAGGTGAAGGATGCAGATGCTCTGAAGGAGAACGACGAATTGCTAGAGTTTCTCCTGACAGAGCTCATCAGTATCGGCAAGTTCCCGCACCCGCACTCCAGGCAGGTGAGTGCACTCGTAACACGCTCAAATGAACAGGAGGCCTACTACCAACTCGTACAGCGGGACCGGGCGTCGGCGCTGCGATGACGGAGCGGAAACGCTCCGTAGTGCTGCATACAAATCTGAACGATATGCCACACGGGCGTTGCCGCTGCGTTGCGTCGTGCGCGCAGGGAAGAACGGTCTGGGGAGACGAGGCGGGGAGGGAGCGGGACTGCGTTGAAACGACGACGACGGAGCGGCAGTTGAGTATTCTAAGACTGAGACATCCTACCCTACCTACTATTGTTTATGACATTTTTATTTGAATTATCTGTAATTTTTGAATTTTATTTTATTATGCATTGTTTGTTACCTACTCATTTACAATGACATTGTATTATCTATTGTTGACGTTTATTATTCATCCCTGACATTATTTTATTGTGATTTTATTCAATTTGATTGATTCGTATAATAATTTTATTCAATAATTTAAATGTATTATTTTTCAATTTATTTTCTTGCCATTTCATTATACGCTGCGACGTCGTAGACAGCGCAACGCCCGTGCGGCGTATCCCTAACATAATAATTGACTGCTATAGTGTGTAATGTTGTCAGGCGACCAGTATCTGGCTGCTGGCTCTGCTGAAGAATTGTCCGGAGCGGCGCCCAGTAAGCGGCCGGCTGCAGGAGCTGCAGGACGTGTTCATGGACTTCCTCTCAGAGAACAGCGGTGAGCACACTGTGGGAGATCTCTCACTTGAGACAGGCGTGTGACACTCCGCTCTTTACCTGCAAAGCCACAAGTAGATCCGCGGCCCCGCTGCACGGCCCGACTCAGTGGGTTGCCGAGCGCCGCCCGGGTTGCACGTGCCGTTCTATCTAGCCCCGCGCGCCCCGCGTGTAGTTACTTACCAAAATGAAGGCGAAGAAATACTGCATGCTTTGTTTGATGACGTTTCGTCACTGCACTGCGGGTCTAGAAAGAGAAACGATTCGCTCTCAATCGCCACGTCTTTGGCTGTCAAACGAACAATTTCGACTGTCAAATGTACTAGGTTTGACAGTCGAATTCGTTCGTTTGACAGTCAAAGACGGGACGATTGAGAGTGAATCGTTTCGCTTTCTCGACCCGCAGATGAATAAAGGTCACTGTCTTACTGACTGTCGATAGGATTTCTGGCCATTATATAAAAGGTTAGGTAGGTACCTATACTACCTATATTAAATGTTATTCACAAATCTAGAATAATAATAGTAAGTGGTTCGTAGTTAGTAGTTTAGTAAATATCCAGTTTTATTTGTCACAAGAGACAACCCTTAGTTTCACGGGCCGCTTCAGACGAGGATAGAGTTACGCGACAGAAAGAGAGGCAACTTTTAGGCATGTAATCGAATTGCGGGCGCCGCGCTACACAGCATGAATTGTACTTTGTTGTGTTTTAGCAAGGGTCGCTTTTTAGTTGAACGATTATGTACAGTGTCCAATCTGTTCCTAACTCTTTATTAATCTGTGCTTGAGATGAGCTCGCCTTTCTGCACTTTTACCAGGCATCTTTTTATTTATTGTTTGTGTTATGTGCAATAGAGAGATTATGAATTATGAGTGTGAAGATGACGTTATTTGGCGGAAAGTCTTTACCGTACGGGGTGGGACAGGCACAATTTTGTCCACAAACATAATGCTGCAGAATTTATTAGAGTCGGACGTCATCAGGGAAAGAATGGAGGCTTGAGTGGAGAATCGCATTTGCATCGCGACAGAAGAGCGACCGTATCGCGTTTGCATCGCGACTGATTTGTGATCACCTGGGCGAGGGAACGCATCTCGCGAACGCGCGACTGCATCGCTGCAGTTGTGTCGCGTCCATTCCTTCCAGCAATTTTGATGCGTTCTTCATCTTCACAGAGATAGTCCAAGACGTGGCGTCGAAGGGCCTCAGCCTGGTGTACCAGAGCTCGTCGGCCGAGCTGCAGCAGGCGCTGGTCGGGCAGATCATCGAGCAGCTCAGCAGCGGCAAGCGCGCGGTGGCGCAGGTCACGGGCGACACCAAGCTGTTTGAGGAGGGCCAGCTGGGGAAGGCGCCGACTGGGTATGTCGTCATCAGTGATCAGATCATCGAGCAGCTCAGCAGCGGCAAGCGCGCGGTGGCGCAGGTCACGGGCGACACCAAGCTGTTTGAGGAGGGCCAGCTGGGGAAGGCGCCGACTGGGTATGTCCTCATCAGTGATCAGATCATCGAGCAGCTCAGCAGCGGCAAGCGCGCGGTGGTGCAGGTCACGGGCGACACCAAGCTGTTTGAGGAGGGCCAGCTGGGGAAGGCGCCGACTGGGTATGTCCTCATCAGTGATCAGATCATCGAGCAGCTCAGCAGCGGCAAGCGCGCGGTGGCGCAGGTCACGGGCGACACCAAGCTGTTTGAGGAGCGCCAGCTGGGGAAGGCGCCGACTGGGTATGTCGTCATCAGTGATCGAGCAGCTCAGCAGCGGCAAGCGCGCGGTGGCGCAGGTCACGGGCGACACCAAGCTGTTTGAGGAGCGCCAGCTGGGGAAGGCGCCGACTGGGTATGTCGTCATCAGTGATCGAGCAGCTCAGCAGCGGCAAGCGCGCGGTGGCGCAGGTCACGGGCGACACCAAGCTGTTTGAGGAGCGCCAGCTGGGGAAGGCGCCGACTGGGTATGTCCTCATCAGTGATCGGATATTCGCATGCATATTTACTGAAAGTTCAGGTGTTGGCTAATATGGAATGCACTTTGCTATCCAAAAAATCCCAATTTCTGCGACCAAATTATAGTGATAGATAGTGATGTAATGAATGGTAGTAACTGTATAAATACATTATGGAAACATAAAAAAGGCCGTCCTCAAAAAGCTTGACCTAACCAATATCTGTGACCTAACTAATGCGTCTGTCTGCGGTGGCGATCAGCCCCCCTAAACAAGATGCAAAACGCTATTATCTTTCGCACGAAACGCTAAGAATATGTATGCGATTTGACAGTTCGTTACGCTACGCTAGGACCAAATGTCAAATCGCATACATTTTGTGTTTTTGTTTCTATTCGTTTTCGTAGCGTACTTTGTCTAGGCGTGCAGTTGTGTTCGAGGACGCGTCTATATGAACACGTCGCTATAATTTCGTAGACAAAAACTGATCGCCACTGCGGACGCGAGCTGAACGCGTTGGTTTGGTCAAGCCTTTACTGCTAGAGGAGCATAGGGCCTATAAAGGTCGATTCACACATATCAGAGATCTCGCCGATCCGGCACAGGTCTCCGTGTCAAGAGATCTCACCGATCCGGCACAGGTCCGTGTCAGTGAAAAATATTTTTTCACAGTAAGCAGTAGTCACACTTGACACTGAGAGCACTGCTTCGTCACGGCCTCTCATAGAGAATGTATGAAAGAATATTTTTCACTGTCACCGACCTGTGCCGGATCGGTGGAATCCCTGATATGTGTGAATCGACCATAACAGCCTTCTGCATCTGTCGGCCTCAACAATTTCTGGCCAGCTTATTTCGATTTACACACTAAGCGGGCGGGGTGGTTCAATAGTAGGCCCTCGCTGTTAGGCCCGGTTTACATTGGTCAAGGACAGTGGACAGTGGCGATATTATATGAAAGCCAAGTTAATAATAATATTTATTTATTCAAAAAGAAAACAGAAAAAGTTGACTCGCCACTGTCCGATCGGTTTAAACAACTGTATTGTCCACTGTCCACTGGCCCCTATGTCAGTGTGGCGGCCATCGACAGACCCACTCCCAACCGGCCGGTGATGTTTGAAAGCCTCAAAAGGGGTGAACGTGTTAGCCACGGGTGTCCCGTTTCAGCGGCAACCTGTCGACGTACAAGGAGCTGTGCTCGCTCGCGTCGGACCTCAACCAGCCGGACCTGCTCTACAAGTTCATGCACCTCGCGCACCACAACTCCGTCTGGAACTCCAAGAAAGGTAGGCAGGCGCGTCACACCGACTCCGCGGCCGCGTCCAGAGTGAACGCGCGGTGACGCGGGCCGGCGGCGGGCCACTATCGCCACACCCACCTTTAGACATGCCGAGCCGGTTGCCATTTTTTGTATGAGGGCAGTATTGCCCCATACAAAAAATATTGCCCCTTATAAAAAATGGTAATTTTGCCGTTCAAATGGCAATATTGCCGGCTCGGCACATCTACACATCCACCTTAATACTGATGTGCCGTTCCCTCTATAAAATCGTCGACGGGATCTAAAGTACAGTACGCGCCGAGTGTACCTCACCTAACCTAACCTAACCTCTCTCTAACACAAACGTGCCCTCGCCCAGAAGCTTAGCGGTGACTGTAGTCGCTAGTATCGAGCTCGAAGGACCAAATGCTCGCCTAGGACGACGACCAAATGACGACCTCTGTGGCTCAGCGGTTGCGCATCTGCTTACCATGCGAGAGGTTCGAATCCCGGCTGGGGACAAAAGGAATACCCCGGATATTTACATGTTTGTGATGTCGCTGTTTCTGGTTCCCACTACACAGGGTATCCTAGTGTGGAGCCAGAAGCAATGTATGTGCCTGTATGTAAATGTTTATGTTTTAGGAAAGAAGTTCTTTATTGGGCATTTCGATCGACTTTGGTTTAATTTTTTTTCGAAAACTCCCAGTAAATGATCTCTTCTCTCGCACATGTGTAGGAGCTGCGTTCGGCTTCCACTCCATCGCCCTGCAAGCCGGCAGCCAGTTGGCGGTGCACCTGCCCCGCATCGTGCCCCGGCTGTACCGATACAGGTGAGCTCTTCCAGTGACGACGAATAGGCTGGATTACCAACCTAACCTTCGCTTCTGAAAGCTTATGGCCCTTCTATACAATGGCCCATTACAGGCACGCATAACGCTTTATACTGGGTGTAACTTATAGAAAGGTAACTTTCTCTATAAAACCGATTTGATCAGAGCAACTTTATTTTTGACTTCTCTATACAAATTAGCTGATCGCCCGGCACATCAAATCGGTTTCACAGCGTGTTATTCAGAATGATGTCCCTAACAACCCCCTAAAATATGACTACATCTTTCTCTTACACCTTGTATAAATAGTGCTGTCCTGTTCTGCGTGACTGTAACAGTTTCACGAATCATTATGAATCATCATGGTGTGTACATAGTTCGCTCTCACCGAGACGATGAATGAAGCTTCTCATTGCAGAATACCAGCGCCACAGATTCCTCTGTGACACTGCTGAGTCAGGGCCATTTCATTGTCGCGGTACATTCACAATACCACATGCTTACCGAACCTACCCAATTTGTTTATTGCCTAAAATGATTATTTATTTGTAAATTGTTTTATTTAAATGTGTTTTTTTCCTATGTTAATCCAGGTTTTATTCTATTTTGTTTTTTTATTTTTTATTATGTGTCTGTGCGCGTACCTTTCAATGAATAAACGAATTTAAAAAAAAATGCCATACACACTAGATACTAGAGTCTATATTTTCTTGGCGCAATAGTACCTCTATGATAAAATAAACTTGTATTTCAGGTTTGATCCGACGCCGCGCATCCAAAACTCCATGGCCAGCATTTGGCAGGCGCTAGTCTCCGATAGTCAAGCGACTGTGAGTGTTGCTACACCTACCAAGATTTTCTTATAGCTATAAGTTCAAGGTACAAATGGCCTAATACTGCTAAATAAACTTCAAACGAGGGGTGCACTTGCACACGGAAAGTTCCGTACCATCGTACAAGAATGCTAATTCCCGGTTTCCTGTGCGTAAAGCGAGTACGACCATAATGAAGATGAAGGAGCCTTGAAGGTACCGAGACATGTGGCGTTCTCGTTGTTGTCTCGGCGGACAAACATCCTAAGAGTCGAGTAGACTTGGTTTTCTTTTCCGGGTTCCGTACACGAAGGGCGCTATACGGAACTTTATTAGTAAGCTTCCGCTGTCCGACCGTCTGTATGTCAGTCTGTCAGTCATCGGGCTGTAACCCACGATCCGTAATAGGTAGGGAGTTGAATTTTTTTCATTATTTTTTCACGAAACTTCTAACACGACGTTCCTGTCCTGCCTAGGTTTGCAGAGATAAGCTCGCCTTTCCGTATAATATTTCTTGTTAATGTATTTTTTATGTTTCTGTGCAATTAAAAATATGAATATGAATGAATGATATAAAAAATAAAAGTGTGTCCCCACCGTACAAGAATCGTGTTTTTAGGGTTCCGTAGCTAAAGGGAAAAACGGGACCCTATTACTAAGACTCCTGTCCGTCTCTCACCAGGCTGTATCTCATGAACCGTAATCTGTTGTCGCTATAACAACAAATGCTAAAAAACAGACAACAGACATGTTTTTTTGCCGTTTTTATAGATAATAGTTCCGTAACCTTTCGTGGGCGGGTCCGACTCGCACTTGGCCGTTTTTTTTGCACTTTCTCTCGTACGTTGGTCCCCTTCGTGTGACAGCCCGACTCCTCCCGCCCCAGGTCCGCAAGTACCACTCGGAGATCCTCGACGACATCGTCGTCAACCTCACGTCCAACCAGTGGCGCGTGCGCATGTCGTGCTGCTGCGCGCTCGCGGAACTGCTGCGCACGCTGGACGGCGCGCACTGCACCGTGCGCGTGCTGCCGGAGCTGTGCGCGCAGCTGTTCCGCGTGTGCGACGATGTGCACGAGCAGACGAGGCAGCAGGCGGCCGTCACCACCAATGTGCTGACTAAGGTGAGCGGGGACATTTTAGCGATTTAGATTAGGTTTTTCTGATCTGAATAATTACTCGAGAGAGGGAGATATCGTCCAGATTTGTATGTAGAACCACAGATACTATAATATTATACTAATACAGATAGACCACCTAGAACAAAATATAACACCGGCGCAAACTGAGATGCTACGGAAGCTCCTTTAGTTCGAGGCCATTGTCGCTTGGTGTAGCACCATCGAAAAATTGCAAATACCACGAGATGGCGCTAAGATATATAGGATTCATTCTAAGATTAGCGCCATCTAGAAGTATGTTAACTGAAACCATGGCGTTTAAAATACAAATCTTTCTCCTCACGCCATCTCTTTTTTACGAAGGGTTACTAATTCTAATTTGTATCTCGTGGTATTTGCAATTTTCAATGGTGCTGCACCAAGCGATAAAACCCTCGAACTAAAGAAGCTTCCGTAGCATTAGCATCTCAGTTTACGCTGGTCACATATTTTGTTCTACGTTGTCTATCTGTATTAGTATAATATTATGCTGGGCGACTCCCGACCCACAGACAAACCATACTAACATTTGGTTTTGTGGGATGTATGTGTAGCTTAAAAGATTTTAATGCAATAAACGTCTATTCTATTCTATAGTAACTATCTGTGCCGAAAGCCAGCGTGTTGTTTAAAACAAGATGGCGTTATGACAACAGCTGATTACTTTCAGAATCTATGTTTTTGGCAAACGTTGTGCAACGTTGGTTTGTTGTGTTCAGTGGTTTTTTGTTTCAAATTTGTTCTTTGGTTCAATTGTAAACATGTTGTCTCCGCCATGATTATTTCACGATTAGTAGTTTTACAAAACCGAATTGGTTGCTTTAGGTCACTTTCTGTGCCAATACCAGGTTGTGTTAGGTCACAACTTTATGAGCCACCCGGAGCCGAGCGAACACTAGTTTCACAAAACCAAACTGGTTGCTTGTTACCCTACCAAAGTTGAAATGCGTCTTGTTGCCTAGGAACGTTTAGACTACTCGTTTAACGTTTCGTTTACTAACTTGTCAGACGGAACTTTAGCGCCTTGGTTAAATGTCGATCTTTAATTAACGGTCTAGTGTGTTAGTTAAGTGCCTGATTTAACCAACTAACGGCGACGTATCTAAACTGCATCGGATCCGTCGTTGCCTCCACAGATGTGCGTGAAGGCGTCCGACGTGAGCCAGGGGCGGGACGGGCGCGCGGTGGTGTCCGCGATACTGCCCGTGCTGCTCGACACCGGCATCACCAACGTCGTGCGAGAGGTGCGCAGCATCAGGTGGGGCTCTCTTCGTGAACCAGTCAAATGGCTCTGACTCACAGGCGACCTCACTACACGACGCGACGTATTTCTTACTTTTCGAAATTGTTTGCGTGCCGTCGTCGTCGTCAAGAAGACTGTTGGGAATACATGCATATGTTCAAAGGACGGTATGAGGAGGGGGTGATGGAAAATCTCATGAAGAAAATTTCCGCACCCTGTCCCTGTCACATTTAATGGAATTAATGGATATTTTTTGCCGTGGTTGCTCTCTGCGGCACAATTTGACGACATCTTGCTTTAGTTTCTTAAATCCCCTGTTCCTGAGCTCTCTGCTAAGATCCATGACCAATCCACCCGATAAACACGCGTAAGTAAACATGTGTTTTCTTCCGATATTTTTCACCAAATGTATGGAAATTCACACGACTTATGGAGGTTTATCGGCTGGATAACCTATCTATAGAACAAAGTTAATTTCATCATCTCATCTCCCCCCCCACAGCCTCCAAACAGTATCCAAGCTAGTCACAGCGGCCGGCAGCAGCCTGAAGCCCTTCCTCCCCAACCTGATACCCGCGCTCCTCACCGCGGCCGGAGAGCTGGAGAGTGCGAAGCTGTCCTACCTGAGCACGGCGCTGGGCACTGACTCGGACACGCGCGAGACGCTCGACGATATGCGCGCGAATGCTGCGCGGCACCACTATACTACCGACACCGTTGTCAAGGTAAGGTTACGTTAGGTGCAAAAAAATAAACTCCCAATCAACACCTGTTTAAAAACATCACCAAACAATTTAATGTACGATTTAAAAAAAAACAACTTCAGTAGTTCCAAATTCGTCACTAGATGTCGTAGCCGAGCCATGGGGTTGGCTTTCATATCGTTCACCCTTAATTTGATTACAAAAGGTGTATTGCTCGCAAAATCACAAATAGTGCTTGACTTTGACAGTGACTACCAAGACGTCAATTAATGTCTATTGCAAGGGGATGAGAACTTAATTTCCTCTAATTTTAATGCCAATTTTTTTTAGGGTTCCGTACCCGAAGGGTGCCAAACGGGACCCTATTACTGAGACTTCGCTGTCCGTCTGTCCGTCCGTCCGTCCGTCCGTCCGTCCTGTCTGTCACCAGGCTGTAACTCATGAACCGTGGTAGCTAGACAGGTGAAATTTTCACAGATGATGTTTTTCTGTTGCCGCTATAACAACAAATACTAAAAATCAAAAGAAATTTAATATTAAGGGGGGCTCCCATACAACAAACGTGATTTTTATGCTCATTTTTGCTCGATATTGATAATGGTAGCAGGTAGACGCTTAAAATGTTCACAATATATTGAGTATATTATTTCCTTAAAAAATAAATAATTAAATTAATATTTAGGGGGGGCTCCCATACTTTTTTTTTTTTTGCGGTTTTTTATAGATAATGGTACGGAACCCTTCGTGCGCGAGTCCGACTCGCACTTGGCCGGTTTTTTTCCTTTTCATCCAGGAGAATGACAATCTCTCGACTGAAAGGGCTAGTGGATAGCTGCCAGTCACTTTACATACCAAAGTGCTTTTCTACTTGTGAGGAAATGCGTAGTTTTTTCCGCCTCGGCCTCGATTCATAGTTATTTCGATCGAAAACGGGTCAAGATATCTCGGTTGGTCGTATTGCAGATCGTGAGAATAGCTTCTTTATTTATTTATTTATTTATTTATTTATTTATCCACATATACACAATCTTTACAGGCTTAACCTAATGTGATAGTGTAGTACCTATATTATTACATTTATATTGCACACATTATAATATTTATTACATTTAATATTTCATATTTTATAGCATATTAAAGCCAGTGCCACCCTTGTTAATTCATTCAGAGCGCAGGAGAACAGATCTATCTCATCCGCTATCATGTTCAGAGTAGAGAGTGCGCGTGTGAGCGGCGCTTTGCTTTATGTTTTTGATGGAGATATAAGGGTCGTATTCTAGAACGAATCTCAAGATCAGTCTCAAGCTGAAATTACGTAAATCCGACTCAAATTTGAGTTTCACGCTCAAGCATCTCCTTTATTCTGAAACCTTACTCAAGAGTGCATCGCTGTGAATCGAGTCTTGAGACATTCACAGAGTAATAAACTACTTTAGGCCTGTTTTCATTTACAATTGGGAGGGAGGGAGGGAGGGAGGGAGGAAGGGAGGGGGAAAGGGAGGGAGGGACGGGGAGAGGGAGGGAGGGAGGGGAGAGGGAGTGAGGGAGGGGGAGAGGGAGGGAGGGAGGGGGAGAGAGAGAGATAGAGAAAGAGAGAAGGAGAGAAAGAGAGAAAGAGAGAAAGAGAGAAAAAGAGAGAGAGAGAAAGAGAGAGAGAGAGAGAGAGAGAAAGAAAGAGAGAGAGAAAGGGAGAGAGAGAAAGAGAGAGAGAAAGAAAGAGAGAGAGAAAGAAAGAGAGAGAGAGAAAGAAAGAGAGAGAAAGAAAGAGAGAGAAAGAGAGAGATAAAGAGAGAGAGAAAGGGAGAGAGAGAGAAAGAGAGAGAGAGAAAGAAAGAGATAGAGAAAGAAAGAGAGAGAAAGAAAGAGAGAGAAAGAAAGAGAGAGAGAAAGAAAGAGAGAGAGAAAGAAAGAGAGAAAGAAAGAGAGAGATAAAGAGAGAGAGAAAGAGAGAGAGAGAAAGAGAGAGAAAGAAAGATAGAGATATAGAAAGAAAGAAAGAGTGAGAGAAAGAAAGAGAGAGAGAGAAAGAAAGAGAGAGAGAGAAAGAAAGAGAGAGAGAGCGAAAGAAAGAGAGAGAGAAAGAGAAAGAAAGAAGTGTTTATTTGCCACATACTTTTTTTTAATTATTTTATGTACTAATATCACTCTCAAGCGTGGTCGAGATACCGCTCAAGCACAACAACACTGTCAAGAGAGGATCTCAACAAAAGTTTGACATCTGTAGTACAAAAAAGTTTTTTTTATTTGAATTCTTGTTCAAGAATTAGTAAAATCTCCACTCACATCTGAGATCACTCAGATGAATTATGATTTTTGATACTAGTCTCAAGCATCAATTAAGAATAAGCGCGTACTCTTAAGACTACTCTTGAGTATATCTCAGATTAGAGATTCGTTCTAGAATACGACCCTAAGTGTCTCAAAATCGATGTTTAGACTGTGGAGAAGATCTCAATAACGCGAGAATCGCCCCCCGGCGTCTTACAAGTTAACAATCTCCTTCCACAGTGCATGCCGTTCATCGACGTCGAGGTCATGACGGCCACGTTGCCCAAGGTCCTGGAGCTGACCAGGTCCCCCCAGCTCGGCACGCGCGTCGCCTGCTGCCACTTCCTGGTGCTGGCCACGCACACCCTGAAGGCGGAGCTGCAGCCGCTGGCCGGCAAGATGATGGCGAGCCTGCTGAGCGGCGCGTTTGACAGGAACGCGGCCGTCAGGAAGAGCTGTGCGGAGGCGCTGGGGCAGATCAGCGCGTACGCCAAGGTTTGCGACTGGAGAAATCATAGCTGTCAAAACTGTCAATATTCATGAAACCTGTGAAATCTCCAGCTAGGCTACGAAATAGATATTACAACAGCTGTGGATATTGTCACCTATTGTTGTTATTGACACCGGTCAATATTGGAACACATGTCAAAAATAAAGTGACCTGTCAAAAGTTCCTAATTGGGACAAATTTAACATTAAACATACAGGCACATACATTGCTTCTGGCCCCACACCAGGATACCCTGTGTCGTAGGAACCAGAAACAGCGACATCACAAACATGTAAACAACCAAGACCTGGGGTTTTTTTGTCCCCAGCCGGGATTCGAACCCGGGACCTCTCGCGAATTTGGGAGGAAAACGCACTAAACTAAAAAGGCAACTAAGGCCTCTAAACGTCATAATGACGTCATTTTAGTTCATATCAACACATGACACTCTTAGCACATTTCTAAGTCAAAACCTGTAAAGAAAATAATACCTGTCAAAACTCATATCAGGAAACCTGTCAAAAATCTTGACACTTGTCAACATACTTCAATGTCAATATTTAGGGAAGTGAGTAATTCCATGATGCCTATCCTATTACATACCATAGCACCGTGATCACCCACGATAACCCCAGTTATTTGTTCTATATCGTTACAGGACTCCTCAGTAGAGAAGCTAATGAAGAAACTGACATCGTACTACGAGACCAAGGAAGATGACATATCTCGGTCGGCGGTCGCTCTGATACTGCGCGCTATGAGCAAGGCCAAGATTGAGCTGATCAAAGACAACGAGCACATCATCGCGCCCATGGTGTTCCTGGCGAAACATGCCGCGAAGGACGACGGTAGGACTGTTGAAATGAAATTAAATGAAATTTGTATATTGACAGATAACATGGTTTACACATGGTTTGTCTGTGACAAAAAGAAATCCGCCTGCAGTTGCGTAGATTACCAATTTGTAAATATGTATGGTAATAACTATTGATTGATTTAAAACACTCAAAAACAATAAATGGAAACTTTAAGTCGTTTACAGAAAACCGCATTACTATCTGTCCGCCTGTTTAAGCGCCATAGTGTCACATACAGATACACCCTCACACACACTCACACACATGTAAACAGTGCTCTATTTCGTCTTCTATATAACACTGCTCTATTTCGTCTTCTGCAGTTTAAAGTTGAAGCGGCTAACATACAAAGTTACACAACTACAACAAGGAATGGGGAAATCAGATTTCGCTCCCGCAAATCCTTACTTTTGCCAATATTTATAGGACGTAACTATAATTTTAAATACCGCTTCAAACACTCTCAAAGCCTGTCTTCACCGCAGACTCGACAACAGTGGAGATGTTCGAAGAGATCTGGACGGACATCAGTCCGGGGCAAGAGGCCGGTATCAAGCTGCATCTGACTGCGATACGAGAGTACATCGAGCAGGCGCTGACCTCTAACAGCTGGACCAACAAAGTGCAGGTCGGTGCAGCAGTAGCATTGTTCTGTATTTGGAACACATTACGACTTATGTCCGTACTTTCTGATCCGGGCCGATCTACAACGTCAGCCTCATAGGTTTTTGTTTATAATTTTTCGGTAGTGGATCAAAGTAATTTGACAGGTCGAGTGATACCAGTTTTTGACGAAAAACAAATAGTGTTGTGCCAAAAAAAAATCGAGAGCTTTCGTTCAGTGAAAGAATCTTTGTTTTCTTTATTGTCGAAGTTATTTCTAAAGTTCTAATAGATGCTATAATATTATATTATGCCTTACTAATGTCTAATTTTTGTAGGTGTACACGGAAATGTGTCATTTAAGGGAATTTCAACTATAGGTATCCCAGAAAGTTTCGATGTCCTTTGTCGAAGGTTGACCTGTGTAAAAAGCCTATAACCAATTAGTGTTTTTAAGCTGCCCCGTTAGAAAAACTGTGAAATAAAGTATCAAATATTCATTCATCTGACTGTTTTATTTCATTCATTTAATCGATTCAAAAATACACGTCACAATGATTCAGAAGCGAGCGACATTATTTCGCTAAGTGACTTTTCGACCTGCCAAATCACTGATCAATTAGCGAATAGGGATTTAGTTTATGTTAGGATGTATCTGGTTCAACAGTTTCACAAGGTTCTTCACAAGGAAGATTGGCTACATATGAAGCCACATTCTAGCCCACGATCGACGCACACAGATGATAAGTTGAAGCGGTCCGCCGTGACGGGAAGCAGTTGGACCACATCTCATCATCTTTAGATTATTAGGGTTCCGTACGAGAGGGGTGCCAAAGGCATTATTAGGCCTCAGCTGTTCGTCTGTTTGTCCGTCAGTGGGCTTGATCTCACGAGTCATAATAGGTAAAGTTGAAATATTCACAGAATGTCGTACCTAACTCTGCTGCCGCTACAGTAACAAATAATGGACTACACGAAATTATAATAAAAATAAAACCGGCCAAGTGCGAGTCAGACTCGCGCACGAAGGGTTCCGTACCATTATCTATATAATTGAAACAAAAAGTAAACTTTAGAAAAAACCGACTTCCACAAACCCTATTTGATTAGATTGAGTTTAATACAAACTGTAACCCCTTATCCCCCCCCCCAGGGGAATTAATTTTGTCAAATCCCATATCAGTGCTACCCCACGCTACTAAGGAACCCCTGTACAAAGTTTCATGGCTCTAGGTCCATCGGTTTAGGCTATGCGTTGCCTGCCCGTCAGCCACGCATTGTATTTGTACCTAGTATTGAGCAGATCTGGTGGCCATATGTGGTCTTCATCAGCAGTTCCGCATCACAATATTATGCTTACCATGTGCATTTGCACGAGTTATTATGAAAAACACAAAAATCACTATACCAAATCGGTCCATCCGTTTAGGCGCTATCGAATACGAATTGTAAACCTCCTCCTTTGGGAAGTCGGTTAAAAAAACCGCAAAAAACACGTTAATTGTATGGGAGCCCCCTTTATATTAAATTTATTTTGTTTTTAGTATTTGTTGTTATAGCGGGAACAGAAATACGTCATCTGTGAAAATATCAACTGTCTAGCTACCACGGTTCATGAGATACGGCCTGGTGACAGACAGACGGACGGACGGATATCTTGAGATTTTAAGGTACTTTCCCTCCAGGGCCCATTCGTTTGTTCCACCCTGTATATGTGTGATCTGTAACTGTATTTTTCATGAAATACCCAAAAAGTTTTGTTCAAATTATCATCTTATGTCAGAATAACTTTGTAGCTAGTTGAAAAATAACATTTGAATAGATTCAAAGCTTGCCGCGCTTTTAGGGCCTTTAGTACCTACTAAACGCCGCCGTAAGCAGCACTATCTACAACCTACTCCTACTGGAAAACGTGAGACACCCATCTACAATTTCCGTACAATGAGGTTCACTCACTCATTATGTCAATGTCATGCAGACTGCAAAACATCATTTCAACGCACCAAAGAGTATTTAATTAAAACATCACTGGCAGCCAAACTTGAAGTGGCCAAAAGGAAAAAAATAATTTCTGAGCTCTGAGATTTGTATGAAAACAAAAGTAATTAAAAACTATTAATTTTATAATTATTTTCTAAAAGTTCTACAGACTAAATAGAGACGTCGTAATTCATCAATTAATATTTAAAGTCTTTGTAGAAGTCCGGGGACGACATTGCCATATCATTTAAATTTAGTTTCATTAAAAGAAGGCTTACCTACAAAAACAAAATGGCCTTGGTATAAACTTTTCAAGCGTGTTGTGAAGACGTATCTTGTACCGAGACCACTTTCAATTTGTAATATCTCTCGTATTTCAGTATTTGTGGTTGGTGCGGCAACAGATATACACATTCTGTGAAAATTTCAGCTTTCTAGCTATTACGGTTCGTGCAGGCGGACCCGGTGACAGACGGACGGACGGACGGACGGACGGACGGACAGCGAAGTCTCAGTAATAGGGTTCCGTTTGGCACCCTTCGGGTACGGAACCCTAAAAATGATGCCCCCTACAAGAAACGTGTTTTTTTGGTACTTTTTCTTGTACGATGGTGCGGAACCATCCGTGTGAGAGTCCGACTCCGAGTTTACAATAATATATTGACACAGGCCGCAAACGCAATCCGCACGATCTGCAAGTCGCTCTCTGCGGGGCTCGGCGCCGAGCGGCAACAACTCATGCGCAGCCTGCTCGCCGCCGCGCACGGCAAGACCTTCGACGGCAAGCAGCACGTGCTGTTCGCGCTTGCCGACCTGTGCAAGTGAGTGTTTGAATCACTTGCTACTCTCGGGTTTTACGGCCAGTAAGTACTGGTGTTTCGGACGAAAATGACTTTGGTAATTCCTTGCTTTGTACAGAGATGTCAAAGAATTTCGAAAGACTCGCATTCGAAGTATCTATCAATAAATCAATCTACCGATCAATTAATCAACCGTCCAACCAACCTACCAACAAATTACAATCAACCAACCAATAGGCTTGTGGCCTGTCAAGTCAAAATAGATACTTTTTATGAACTGTCAAAACGGAACTTTTGTTCCTGAGTTCTATGAAATAACAACAGAATGACGTCATGTAAAAGTGCCATCAAATGCTGTCCTTTTTTGCACAAAATTGACTTTATAAAATATACCTGCTGGAAATATACAATTCTGAGAATGTCAAGCCATTTTGTACATAATGCTTCAACTTAAGACTTGTTCCTAGATTTATTGGATTACCTTGGCCACAAGCATATTCACGCCGGTTTACGTAATCTCGTCAGGACGCAGGAGGACGAGGCGCCGCTGCCGCAGAGCCTCGTCGACGACTGCCTCGCGGCGCTGCTGGCCGAGACCAGGAAGCAGGAGATGGGCTACAAGACGCACGCCATGACCGCGCTAGGTGAATAGCATTTATTTAGGGCACTTTGCGACCTTCTTCCCGTGTGCCCCCGCCATATGCGAGTTGAGTCTCACGCCGGTGTGAAATTCGTATTCCGTGTACTTGAATGTAGCTGCTTTGTGGTGTCGTGATATGTGCTATCGAAGGTTAGGGTCTGTCCGAAAAGCTTTTCCGCAGAACACGCAGATTAATTTGTTATTTGAATGCGTCCCGTTCATATGTTTTAGAAGGTTCCCGAAGAATCTGTAGATTTCACCATCAGGAAAGTAACTGTACTTTCATAAGTAACTGTCTTTAACGAGATTGAAGGTCAAAATTCTGCAGTCGACGGTTTTGTTGTAGTCAGCTTTGTGTTCTAAAATTAGATGGTCAATCAAGGTGTTGAGGTCCGGTATGCTTTGTGCTATAGCATTCATTTAAAGGAAACCCTACCCTTACTCAGCATTCAACCTCTCATCTGAACTTGAATTGCTGGAAGATAATAAGGCAAAACGGACATACAACTATAACTTCAATAAACTACAATTAAAACCACATTTCAAAACACAAAGCAGGGTATGGCTTCAGCTAGACCTTGACTTTAAGTTTGACCCTGACCGTGACCTTAACACTGGCCCACATTTCAATATTTACTTTTCTTTCAGGGGATGCGCTCGCTGCAACCGGGGCGGATCGATTCCACCAACTATACGACATCGTCAAGCTTATACTGTCCAAGGTAATTTTGATGATGCAATCATCATCCACCATCATCATACCACGTCAACCCACTCCTGGGCACAGGCCTCTTGTCTATAGCACCAACCCGCACGATTTGTTGATACCGTCTGCCCACTGTCCTTTTTGCTCCCCTTGCCCCCCTTGCCCCCCTTGCCCACCAATATTGCAGTGATAAAACTACTGCACTAACGAGGCTCTATTTTTAACCCCCGCCCGACGAAGGAGAAAAGGGATGTTGGTTAGGTGATTAAGCTTCAGTTTAGATTGACTGGGATTTTGAAATGAGACAAACGTGCTCTCTCGATGATTGTTTATTGGCAACTATAAGATTAACGTGTGAGTCACTCTGTGGGTGAAACGGGTGAATCGATTTGAATATTTTTTATATTTGAAAGAAGATTTCTTGGAGCTGGTTGTTATGCGGTACCATCGAGCTGGTCTGATGATGGAGTTCGAAGGTGGGAGCGGGAACCTTATGATGCTTACTAGTAAACCCATTGAATTTGATAGTGACAACCTTTGAGAATTGATGATGGAGTTCGAAGGTGGGAGCGGGAACCTTATGATGCTTACTAGTAAACCCATTGAATTTGATAGTGACAACCTTTGAGAATTGATGATGGAGTTCGAAGGTGGGAGCGGGAACCTTATGATGCTTACTAGTAAACCCATTGAATTTGATAGTGACAACCTTTGAGAATATAGTATTATCGAGCTGATCTGATGATGGAGTGCGATACTCGAAGGTGGGAGCTGGAACCCTGGGATGCTTACTAGTTAACCCATCGAGTTAAGGCTAATTAGATTCGTTGTGATGAGACCTTTTAATTTCACATGATGATGAGACTGAGTTTTATGCGGGGTTTTTTTAATGCTAAAGTTATTACATCTCTTGGAGCTCTCGCTTGGGAAGCAGAGCCTCAATTACAACAATATAGTATAGAGGTCGTCAAAGTTCATACAAATCCTTCAAAAAACAGTTAAATGTTGTCTGAAGCGTCTACCATTTAGGGCCGTAATTCTGCAAACGAATTGTATGACAGTGGCAATAGCGCGGGCACAGACGACCGCGCCGGCTACAAACAATCCTGTATTCCGCGCCCTCGTTATAGCAATTGTCATGCGATTTATTTGTAGAATTGGGAGCCCGGATACTGATTCGCAAGTCTGCTAGTCTGACACAGCACTCTCTGATCGCAGGACGAGGCCTCAGTGGGCAAGGAGAGCGACGAGGAAGACAACGCGGGCGCGCGGGCGCGGCGCGAGCAGCTCGCCGCGCTCAAGGAGGCCGCCTACACGCTGTTGGGCAAGGCCTGGCCCCGGGACCAACACACGCAAGGTACAGCGCAGGACGAGGCCTCAGCGGGCAAGGCCTGGACCCGGGACCAGCACACGCAAGGTACAGTGCAGGACGAGGCCTGGCCCCGGGACCAGCACACGCAAGGTACAGCGCAGGACGAGGCCTGGCCCCGGGACCAGCACACGCAAGGTACAGCGCAGGACGAGGCCTCAGCGGGCAAGGCCAGTGGCATCGATATCTACACCTATATCGAGTGATTTTGTACGGGAACCTGTCAATATAGGTCTCGATATCCGAATATCGTAGGCGCGAGAATCGACCCGCAGGAGCATGATTCTCGCGCATTCGATATCTACACCTATATCGAGTGATTTCGTATGGGAATCTGTCAATATAGGTCTCGATATCCGTATATCGAAGGCGCGAGAATCGACCCGCTGGCCCCGGGACCAGCACACGCAAGGTACAGCGCAGGACGAGGCCTCAGCGGGCAAGGCCTGGACCCGGGACCAGCAAGATTGTAACCCCGTAGCGAGTGTAGCGACAGATACAGTTCCCGTCACGTGCCGAGAAGGTACTGAGTGACAAGGATGGGATCTGTTTGCGCGTGAATTAAGATGGGAAGACTGGTTAACTTTATAAAAATGATTTATTAAACGAACAGAGTGACGTCTAAGATTATACTAATACAATATTCTACGTTGATATTGGTATTTATAACTAAATAATGAAAACTAAGCATTGACGTCATCGCCTAATGTGGGGTAGTGCTGACAAAGGATATTTGTAGTGGTTGGTCCACCTTAACTTACACTACCATCCGTCGTTCAGTTTCGTTTCACGTGATTTTCATGGATCGTTTTCTAGTTTATAGATGACATTTGCATACCGAGCGGGGGACTAAGTAATCATGGTCGGGTTTTTTTAAGTTTTACTTTTTGTTTCAATTATTAATTCACTTCTCTGATTCCAGACAAATACCAGGCGGTGTTCTTCTCGCACTGCGCCGCTTCGTACCCGGCGAGCTCGCGCTCCACGCAGCTGGCCGTGCTGCAGTGTACCGCGCGCGTGCTGCAGCAGTCCGCGACGCTGGCGCCCTCTGCGCTCGACAGCGTGGCGAGCCTGCTCGACTACACGCTCAGTGAGTACCTACCTCACTGTGCCACCATCTTATGATGGAATGAGCGGTGGCGGCGCCATTTACTTCAAGTGTCACACAGTATACTAAACTGACAGCGAAATGACGCTTGGGCGCGTACGCACAGCGATTTTTTTCCGCGCGAATCGAAAATTCGCAGAAAAAGTAGCTAAATTGTATGCAGAAAACTGGAAAAAAAATCGCCAGTGCGGCCACTCCCATAGTATTGCATGTGTTACAGAATTGCGGGAAAAAATTCGCTGTGCGTACGGGCCCTTACAGTGGGGTCAGTAGTTCCTTTGGCCATTCTAGAGATAAGATGGCGGCTCTGGGGGGCAATTCTGGCGCTAGCGAGATCATGCCCATGGTCGAAATATCGATTTTGAGATACCGAAATCTATCAAAAACAAGAAAAAGCTATTCTTACGACTAGCCTTTCGACCAAACGAGATATCTCGACCCGTTTTCGATCAAAATAAATATAAATCGAGATCGTTTTCGACGAATTCAGGCGGTATCAAAACCAATATCTCGACTCGATCTCGATAGCGCGAGAATCGGGGGCCTGTACGCCAATTTTCAATGTCCTATCTATCCATGATTTTCACATTACTAGAGTAAACTAGAGTCAGATTAAACAACAAATTATCTGCAGATTGAGGATAGATAGGTTGTTGAAAACGGCCGTCGTAAACAGGGCGCTTCGCGTTGATCTAGGGGAGGGGGACCTTATGTAGTGGACGTAACCCTAGTCATTCTATAATTAGGCGTCTCTAATTAACGCCATGGTTTTTAGTTACACTACTTCTGTGTGATGATATGATGCTATCTGATGGCGCTAATCTTATAATATCAGCGCCATTATAGATAGAAATTGTAACCACGCAGTCTCGGGCTTGAAATGAGCAAAAGCTTGTTATATTGTGTTGTTCGTTTGTAAGAACTCGCTGTGTAAACTAATGATTTCTCTTATTATTACAGAAAACAGCAATCTAGTGAGAAATAGACGGGAGGCGCTTATTATTATGGAATTGCTCATCAAAAAGTTTCAAGGTTCGTATAATGCGGAAACAGTAATGGCTCGCTGCAGCGTAAACAAATGACATGCCTACTTATATTAAAGTAAACCAAGAGGTTGTATGTACAGTCGACGTCAAAGATATATTTACAATGGGCTTATAAACTGCCTATTGCTCACTTCAGATGTCACCACTGTTAACTGTCCATAATTTTTACAGTTCTTGGTATATAAGTAAACAAACTAATTATTTTATGAATAATTTCTTTCAATGACTCGTTGTGCAGCTTTTTGTAAAAATATGGGGAATATGGGGAAACACTCAATTGTAAAGATATCTTTGACGTCGACTGTACAATGTTTTTTTTTGTCAATAAATATTAAATCGATTCGCAATGCCATGCCATGCCATGACGACCTCTGTGGCTTAGCGGTTGCGCATCTGCCTACCATGCGAGAGGTCCCGGGTTCGAATCCCGGCTGGGGACAAAAAAAAAACCCCAGGTCTTGGATGTTTACATGTTTGTGATGTCGCTGTTTCTGGTTCCCACGACACAGGGTATCCTAGTGTGGGGCCAGAAGCAATGTATGTGCCTGTATGTCCTTGATCTCTGGGCTTTCCTCTTTGCCGGTGTCCATCTGTAGGCTAGGCAACCATTCAGTGGCTATCTTTGCCCATCTGTTGTGCATTCGACCCACATGGCCCGCTCAACTCCACATTTGGCGGTCTGCACGCCCACATCAGCAATACTAGTTTTGCTAGCATTTGATTTACCGATTTTATAATTTTTTCCAGAGCTGAAAAGCACAGAAGACTTGAACAAAATGAAGACACTTTGCCAGACATATGCCCCTGACTTGTCAAAGGACCCTTCACACGAAATCAGGGCCAAACTAGACGACATAAAGTTACTATTGAAATGATCTTACCTGTAGGAGTTTCTTATTTATTTGTTGTTTACGAGTATTATGTGAATGTGCAATAAAATAATGAGATCTTATAAAAAGGCTGTGTTTATTAAACTTCTTCCTCACCACACGGCTACGGGAAACCTATCTTATTGAATAATTGAGCTTATTTATTAAGTATCTAACTATCGTAATAACAAAAAGAAACTATTTTATTATCAAAACAAAAAAGGGAATTGGAATCAGTAACAAAATTGGGCTGCGTTTTAGGCAATTGAGCAAGTCGATGCTGCATAAGCATCCTGGAACTCTGCCGCAGTGAGATGCTTCGTGAACTCCCGCTCCTTCAGCGGATCAGGCATCCCCACCTGCCTGACCCCGACATACTTGTCTACCACCGTGCGGATCATCTGCACCCGGTGGCTGAACATCGGAGGCTGCTCCAAGGAATGCTCTGTCATGCCAACAAACAAGTCGGCGAACCTCGACTCTTGGAAATAGCACAATATCTGGGACTTCAGAAAATCGGCAGGCTTCCCACTGGCGACCCATAAGTTGAGGCCCTTTTTGAGGAACTTTCGAATTACCTGCTCAGATTTGAGGCATATTTTGAACACATCCTCGGAGGGCAGGAACACCCCGCAAGCGTTTTTCACTGGGATCAGGCTGTGGAAGTGCTTCTGTTGGTTTGTCATCAACCCGTCGATGCAGTCGTCACATTTGAGCACCTTCACTACTTCCTTTACAATCCACCCAGAGATGTACCCTATGACTGGATCGATGGAGTCTGTCACATGGTCGTTGTTCAAGATCTTGACAAAGGTTTTCACATTTTTCAATACAGCAGCATCAAGCTTTTTGTTCTTGCGTTCACGTTTTTTAATATCGTCTTCATCTTCAAACGTGTCGCCGTATGTTTCATGGATCTTCGTCCGAGACGAACAGTTGATGTTGTGAATGGACGACGCGTACGGGGTCAACGGAAGATTTTCGACAGAGATGCAACTGCCGGCAACGCACGGTCGGAGTCGCAAGGTTTCGAACAGTTTCTTGTACTGTTTCTTGCATGCTAGCCCGTGGGTCTCGGCGGATTCGCTCATCGCCTTCACATTTGCCAAATGCAACGGACTATGTGTGCTGCATAGTCTTCCAGCTGGTAGACATTTCAATTTCCGGTTTTGGATAATGTCAGTAATCAGATGTCTCAAGCTTTCCACACATGCCAGTAGATGGGTAAATCCTAATGAGTTTCTGGCATCGAAAATGCTGATTTCGTTAGATCTGACGTGGAGATTCTTATCGCGTGCACATTCTTTCGGAACTTTCAGAGACATTATGTAGTTTTTGGTTTTTCCTAAGAAGGCAAGAATTTCTGAGGAGTTTTCTTCTGTTATTGGCTGCATGCAGTATGAGTCGCCGCGGCCAGTGGCACTGAGCAGGTCGAGCATCTGGTTGTACCAGTTCAGGAACTGCACTGTGCCTTCTGTGCCTTGGAACAGCCTTGAGGTCAGCAACTCGTCGCATAGTTTTAGAGCCTCCGCCGTATTCCTGTTCAGAGCTTGCGATGTCAGATTCATCCTCAAGATTCTGTTCCTGAGTTCTAAGTGACGTGAGGTCAACTTTTTTGCAAAGTCGAGGTTTTCGGTGTTTTGCAATATCATGAGACTGGACAGGAACTCAATTTTGAATTTATCTCTATTGCTAGTTATAACTTTTGCAGACTCCAGGCCGACTCTGATAAAAAACTTCACAGCACTCAGTTGTGTAAAGAGTGATATGCGCCTATCACAATCTGGATGCTTAAATGTGGTTTTGAGATTCTTCACATCCCCCATGTTGCAGCCAAGTTCTTTGATAATGGAGTTATTTGTCTGGTAGCTGTCGAAACTTAAAGCCACCACGTCAATTCCAACACCATGCAGTTTCCTGAGACAGCCCAAGATTATAAAAGCACCAAATTCACCGTTGATGCCGTTGACTAAGAAGTATCCTAATGGAATGTTCCAGTTCTCTTCAAGGCATACTAAAGTCAAAGTGAGAGCTTGCCTTGCACCCCTTTCTTCTTCAAGAGATCCAGCTCCAAAGTCAATTTGACCCTGATCCTTCTGGTCTTCCCAAAAAGTGTCTCCATTCAGATGTATATTTTCAAGAACAATATTGCATATTAGTCTTTTCCCAGCAGTCTTGTCTTTTAACATCTCAAAGGCTTTTCTTGTTATACCCGGCTCGAAGTCACTGGTCATCCACCAGTCGAAGAGTATTGACAGTGGAGGCAATGCAGTTTGGTAAGTCTCCATCACATACTTGTATCCTTTTGGGGAATGAAAGAACATTCTTAGAGCCAATGTTCTGAGATCTTCTGGACAATCCTCATAAAGCTCCAAAGCAGACTGCTCTGTCAAACACATTTCACGGTAGTCATCTAAACCTGCATATTCTATATCTTCGAACCCAAGTTGGTAGTACTCCAGATAATTCTTTTTCTGCAACTCTTTCACAATATCTTGCATTTTTTTTACTTTTAAATTCTGCACTTTTTGTGTTTTCTTACGTTTTCTTGCATCGCATTTGGAGGACATTTTGATTTATTTGTATTTCTTTTGAACAAAATACAAACAGGCAACTGAAACAATAGTAGGGAGTTATTGGTAATCATTGTTGATAAGGGGGCGGAAGCCCCTACTTCTAATTAAGCCTAGTTTATGTTGTTGTAGTCTCCTGATTTGCAATAAGTAAATGAGCAAGCTGTACTTTTTATAAACAAGTATAACCATAGGTTTACTAACTACCTAATAAGGCTGCCACGCAGCAAAATAATAATACTAACAGGCCATTGTACACTAAATAAATACTTGACAATTACAGGTGCAACCAACAGCCCCCTATGCAGGGGTTGCATGGAAGTGGAAGAGACAGTCGAGCACATGTTGCTGGCATGTCCATCCACAATTGAAACCAGGATGGCGATTCTGGGAGAAGCATCATCAACCCGGGAGCTCCTTGAACATCCAGGCCTCCTACTCCAACTTGTGGAGGAGTTGGGTTGTCTGAGATAAAAGAGTGGGAGAAGGGGACATGCTCAAAGGCCCCGCACATGTGGGCCACGTGCAGGCACTTCATCCCCCTTACAGAAGAATAGAAGAATAGAGCAAGCTGTCGTGACTGTGACTAAATAATTTATGGCATGGCATACTCAGGACATTGACTCGAACTTGGACGTTAGGAGATGGTACCTACGTAGTAAGTAACTTGGACGTTAGGAGATGGTACCTAGACCTACGTAGTAAGAGTATATAATCTTTGATGGTACCCTCTGCCATGCTGGATGGCCTCTGCCTACCAAATGGGAACAAGAGTTTGATGCAGACCTATGATGCAGACAGAGCAAGCATGACTTACATTTATCTCAAGGAAGCACCACCGGGCCGGACTCCCTCCCTACTCTTTCATTAGGTACAATATGATTAGGTACTCTTTGTCGTTTCACAGACTGGGTAGTAGACGACCGACAGAGGAATCCAAAATCATTCGGTGAAAAGTGGGTGAAAATAAAAATACAATCCAACTTTCGGTTTTTTTTTTTTTAATTCCTTCGTCCCTTCATTGGACAGGTAAAGGTTATTTTTCGTCAAGTCCACAGACTATATACAGTATGTATAGGGCATTGTTCTGAGGTACCTATTAGGGATTAGATCCATTCTGTCTACGGATCCACTAGTCAAGTCGTCAACTTTTTTTTTTCCTTTTTTTATGGACTCGCGCGAATTCGTTTTGTATCGCCAAAACTGACTCGAAACGGCTTCGTAGAGCTGTCTTATCGATTTTGGCGTGACTCGGAACAGGGGGTATGTAAATCAAATGTGCCGGCCGATCCAATCCGATTTTTTGGAACATCGGATCAAGACCATACGATCCATCCGATTTCCGGATCGTCGCCCTAGGCAAAAACAGCCTTTAGCAAAACACAAATCGCTCGGACTCGGAATGACGAGTATTATTGCTGTACGTTTTTTCACTAGCTTGTTTATCAATCACGCACGACACGAGTGTAAGCGTGACTTCGCTTTCCCATAAACGTTATAAGTATTATTAATTTTGCTCGATAGAAAGTCTCCTGAAGTTGCAAGAAAATCTGTCTGTCACAATGTTTTATTTTACAATTTCGCACCGCATCTGACTGAATTTGTGTTCTTGTTATTTATCTAATCATTATAAAAATGCTACAGTATGTTCCTCAGTTAGACTTGCTTAGCTTGGCTTTTGACACCACAATCAGAGTAGGCTCGTACGAGTTAGCGCGAAAAGAAGAATGCGATCCGAATCACCACAATAATGATCGGATGGCGTCGTCGTCCGAGTGCGCTCGGATCCGGTTGCTGCCACACACAATACGAGTTGCAAGTAGGTAGCTCGTACGAGCCTACTCTGATTGTGACAACGCGGCTTTAGTACATTGGCCATTGGACAATCGTAGTACCTATACAGGCTGTCTCATTTCAATGAGTCAGTATGGGAAAGTCTGAAATACGAAGATCTGTTCTAAGTCAGGGCCCCCGCGCACTAGGCAGCCTTGGCTGCGCAGCCAGGCTGCGGCAGCCAGTCAAACATATGACGTTGTATGGGAGCCCACGCACTAGGCAGCCACGAATCTCGGCTGCGGCAGCCAATGAAACGCGCCTATATGTACGGCAGCCAGCTGGCTGCGCGCAGCCAGAACGTGTGTAGGCGAATGTATGTGGCTGCGGTCAGTCTCCGCCACAGAGTACATTATATATACTAATACAATACTGGTCTCCGCGCACTAGTTGTAGCAGCCAGACGTATTTTGCCATATTGCTCGACGGAAGGATCTAGACTAGTCGTTGATTGGCTGTTATAACTGGCTGCGCAAATATTCTGGCTGCCGCAGCCTGGCTGCGCAGCCAGGCTGCCTAGTGCGCGGGGGCCCTAAGGAACCATGTCATCGATTTTGATAAGAAAAACTGCATTCCTACATTTAAAAAAAACCTGTACTCAGCTCGGGAATCGAACCCGGTTGTTTTGAAAAACTACACTATTTCTATTCAAGCAGTAAATGGCTCTATGAAACATGATGACTAAAATGAATAAAATGCATTGTTTTTACATACTTACTTTAATTTATTTCGGATATTTCATATGGTACCAATGTAGTGCACGGGAGCAATTTCTGTCCTATTTAAACATTTTTTAAAGTAAGCTTCCAATAATTCCAACTCTGTTGGTAAAATCGATGACATGGTTCCTCAGATCTTCGTATGTCTTATAGTTTCAGACTAGGAGTGAGCGTTTCGAAGACGCACCGTTTAAAAATACCGTTTACGTTCCAGGAACGACAAACTAGTTTTTCGTTCTCAGGAAAAGCAGTTGTTCTAAACCAGTCGGACGGCACCAACCGGTTAAGCGCCGACCGCTTCGAGCTCATTTGTCTCGTCCGCGTCCGACTATTTTCGCGCCGACCTGTTTGGCATGGACCGGTTTAGCACCGACCGCTTTCGTTTCGTCCGCGCACCGACTGTTTTCGCTCCGACCGGTTTAGGCCGACCGCTTCGAGTTCGTTCTTCAAATCAAAACCAGTCGCCAACGAAACCGTTTTGAATACCCGTTTTCGAATCGGGAAAACTAGTTTCGTTTCGTCTTTGAAAAAATGGAAGACGACCCACTCCTATTTCAGACTTTCCATACTGACCCATTTAAATGAGACACCTGTATATACCTAATGGGTACCTATATAAATATTTGATCAAAGTTCAAAACTGTGTCTATCCACCCCGTTTGTTTTTTGTTTACGGTACAGCATGTTTAACAAGAACCAACCCTTATTGTTTTAGCCTAAGGACTATAATTGAATGTTCCGCATGAAGGAAGAATTTAACTGGTTTTTGACATGTCGAGTATTAGCCGGTCCGATTTGCTTGCGCTATGCATCTCGTCCTCGTCGATCGAACCTCAGAATAATAACTACCTACGCAGGCCGATCACTACACATCATACAGCTATACTGTGCTGCCTGATCATTGAAAATTAGATCGAATAGCTATAATACAATAGAGTCTTAATTCAAACATGTCGGACGCGGAAGAAAAATTAACCAAAGCTGAAAAGCGTTCTAGTAAAAGTTATCTGGCTGGCTGGCAGCTTTAAACGGACCGTAGGTACGTAAGCCGTTTCTTTGGAAGTTTGAATTTGAAAAAATACTTGTTGACCTTGCTGTTTTGCGTAATAAAACGATTAATTTTTTGTTTAATTATTTTATGTAATTTTTTGTTGCCATGATCAGCATCATCATCGTGTGCACTCATCAGCATTGTTTAGTGTGTGTTTCGTCTTTTTGTACCTGTGCTCCTTTGCTGCTCAATCATGGACTATTCAACCATCAGCAATAAAACAAACTGCACTGAAGTTGAGGAGGTTACCAATGGCGAGATCACAGAACGGTATTACTTGCTGAAGAAGCAACTCAACGATCTATCTACAGCCTACGACGCCATGAAGCAGGATCTCCACGACACTCGACGGAGCTACCAGACGGCTCTGGACGTGCAGGGCCATCTGACGGCCGAGCTGGAATCACATCAAGCTGACGAAGCAAAACGTCGTAGTGAACTGACATCGCGCATCGCTACACTGCAGGAAGAGATCTCGTCACTGCGGGAAGAACGCTCAGACGTCTCAGATCGTCACGCCAACGAACTAATAGCTCTTCGTGAAGAATTACGCGCCTTGAAAGAGGAGGCTTCCAATAAAGTTGAAATCCCGAACGACAATCCAGTTGATACAGCAGAACTAGATGAATTGCGGTTAGAAGTAGTTAAGGCTGCGTCTGAGGCGGCCGCTTTAAAGGTATCATTGGAACTTTTACGTGCCGAGGTCGGTTTGTGGCAGCACAAGGCTGAGACCTTGAGTATAGAAATGGAGCAGGTTCAGGAATCAGCGAACATTAGACGCGAGGACTTGAAGGCGGCAAATGAGAGAGAGGCGGCAGCTTTGGCTGAGCTGGCTGAGGCTAGAGCGCTCTTGCACCAGTGCACCAACCCACAAGACCAGCCGCATGGTAAATATTTATCAACCTGTACAAACAGTTTTCAGTTTAAACTGAAAATATTACACTCCAAGGCCCATATCTAATGATTGTAAACATTGTTCCAGCTGCCAAAGGAAACTCATTGTTTGCTGAAGTTGAAGACAAGAGACAAGAAATGGCAAAAACACTAATACAGATGAAGCAAACTAACTCTAAGGTAAGTAACTGGGTCAATCAACTTTTTTTGTCCAATGACTATTTACTGCTTCCCTGATATTTTTTGAAATGATATAATTATTAATTATATTCCCTTTCGTCAACACATCTTATCTATCTATTGTTCAACATTGTTTGTTTGTTCGAACGGTGTGCTTCTGAGAGTGAACCAGTTAAAGATGAGTAATTAGTACAGCATAAATAAATTTAGCTCGTAGTATTTTGTCAAACAATTTCTTGTTTTAATGAAAAGTTTTGTTGCGAAAATGACAAACATTGTCCAGGGGACAAACAAACATTCATTTCATTCATATACATGTATAAAATATTACACTGCACTATGAAATTGACTCAAACATAGGTTTGTTTTAATATTAATTTATTATTACATAATTTTTTTAAACCAAATTGAATGTAGTTGTCGGGAGGACAGATCTAGGATGTTTGTTGGTATTTTTCACTATAACTTTCAATATTCCAAATACAAGGTGTTTATGAATTAACGCAAAATGAGAAACTACTTTGTTGGGGACATCATTCTGAGCAACTTCAGCAGAGCAGCAACAATCAGCTGTCCCACTCAGGCCAAAATGTACTGGGAAGTGATAAATAAAGTTGCTCTGATCAAATCGGTTTCATAATGAAAGTTGGCAAGAATGATGTCCCTAACAAAGTACCTAGTTTCTCATTTTGCGTTAATTAATTTACACATTGTATAGAGCTCGGCTCTTTGTAGAATCGTAATATACTATATACGTAATTAAATAATCTATCAATTAATATTATTTAACTGAAACTACAACTCAAAACATTAAAAACAAAAAATTTCAAGATGCTGTAAAAAAAGTTGATTGACCCCAACTATTTGCATTTTTTTTCTTATTAGGGTTCCGTACCCGAAGGGTGCCAAACGGGACCCTATTACTGAGACTTCGCTGTCTGTCCGTCTGTCCGTCCGTCTGTCTGTCACCAGGCTGTATCTCATGAACCGTGGTAGCTAGACAGTTGAAATTTTCACAGATGATGTATTTCTGTTGCCGCTATAACAACAAATACTAAAAATCAAAATAAATTTAATATTAAGGGGGGCTCTCATACAACGTGATTTTTTTGCTCATTTTTGCTCGATATTGATAATGGTAGCAGGTAGACGCTTAAAATGTTCTCAATATATTGAGTATATTATTTACTTACAAAATAAATAATTAAATTAAAATTAAATTAATATTTAGGGGGGGCTCCCATACATTTTTTTTTTTTGCGGTTTTTTATAGATAATGGTACGGAACCCTTCGTGCGCGAGTGTTTGTTTTTAATGATCTTTATTTACTTGAGACATAAAATGATACAACCCAGTGTAGATTTAATCCTAGGTTATAGCTAGTTCATAAGTATTAACAGATGTTTAGCAGGCTAGAATATCCTCTTAAAACTTATATCATAAGCATTTGTGCGCGAGTATGACTCGCACTTGGCCGGTTATTACACTGTATTGTATGTACATAGAAATTGCATTGTACAGCGACTTGGTGAACAAGGTTTGAGAGCAGATTTGTTTGGTAGATGTGAGTAAAAGAGCTCACATCCATTTTCGGATGTAAGCTATCTTTTAACTTGCAGATAATATATTTCTGTCAAGTAAAATGCCAGTACCTAATCCGAAAATTACAGGTAGATAGGTTTGAATAGTTGTTGTATTCTGTACTTGGTACCTACTCAATTTATTTGCTAAATAAAACACATGGTGTACTTTTATAATTTTAATATTCTTATCAATCTTAAAATGTCAATAGTTAACAACTATTCTTAATTCAAACTAACTAACTAACATTTTTATAAAGTACTAGCTGACCCGGCAGACTTCGTACTGCCTCAATCGATAAATAAAAGACCTAAACTTTTGTATAAATTAATTCTTTGACGTTAGGAACACACCTAAATTGCTCTGACAACAGTGAGTGATTATAATTTAATATGAACTTTATTGACTCTAGAAAACGATTGACTCTAGAAAACGTTTGTATGGGAAATAGAAAAGGGCTGTTTCTAGGGTATTCCCGGAAATTATTCGATTTTTTTCTCGCCTTTTAAACCTTCCCTAGACCTCCACGAACATTTCAAGACTAAGATAAGATAAATCCGTTCAGCCGTTCTCGAGTTTTAGTGAGACTAACGAACAGCAATTAATTTTTATATATATAGAAGAACCAGAGAAATATCTAAGACTTAGATGTTTGTTCCATTTGTGCTTTAAATATAATTTGCGTTATCTCTATCTTTGCCATAGTAAGTAAACGTTCATCTGTTATTTTGCTCATTTCTTGTGCTATAAACTGTGCAAACACATTGGCATCATTAGTTGGTTGGTTCATAGAGTTTTCTTCTTTTTGTACCTCTAACTCTGGTGGAATTTCAATGTTGATAAGGTCCCCTTCCTTCTTGCACTTCTTATTAGGTGAAGGTTGTAAGGGATCTTCATGTAAGTCAGTCTCAGTACTCCCATTTTCATCCCATACTCGCTTCATTGCCATAGAAACATGTTGAAATGCTGATTTGTTTGAAGACATACTATCGTCATTAATAGCATCAGCATCATCATTGTCACTACCACCAACTTTATAATCATCATCTTCACTGGCATCACCATCCTCTTCATGTACTTGTTCCTGAAAATAATATTCAATGTTTATAAAAAAGGGGGCTTATGTTTGTATAGCGTGTTTGGTATCGTTTTCCCATAAAAGGATAATGGAGAATTTATTTTGAAAGCCTATAGGTATAATTATTGTAACATACCTGTTTGATTGAGATTTCAATCGGTTTGCGCAATTTCGGTGCGGCATCTGCTAGGAATGACATGTAGTCATAAAGATGCCAAAGTTTTTCTTTCTTCCCTTTTGACTTACTTTTGTGTACTCTCCAAAATGATGTCCGTAAATTCTTAAATTTAATTGAAACCGCAAGAGGTTTTTTATTTAAGGATTTTGCAATGTGCTTTATGATTTCTTTCTTCTTATATACGTTTTTATACTCCTTATCATGAGGGTTCCATAAAATTGGATGGATTTTGTATAATTCTATCAGTTTCAGTACTTCTGATTCATCATTTCTCATTTGGTCTGAATCATCATTTCTCATTTGATCTGAATCATCATGTTGAGCATCCGCTGGCTTTTCAATATATGTTAGGAGGTTGTCTTCATCTAGAAATGACATTTTCTTATAACCAAACCACAATTTCTGTGAGAAACTCCCGTGTTCTTGAACAACTTTCCTTATTTTATCCCGCGTGTGATAGAAAACAGATTTTAATGCCTTTAACTTGGCACGTATTTGAGGTACTGTCTTTCCTAAGGCTCTACCAAATATTTGATATGTTCTTTGTTGCATATACCGGTTATTATACATGTCATGATGTTTGTCCCACAGTACAGGATGCTCTTTGTACATGTCCATTAACTGCATGGTACTATTTTTTGACCAAGATTCTTTCTTGTCTGACCAATCATCATCATCATCATCATCATCATCGGTATGATTTACAGGTTCTTCATTTATTTCTTCTTTCAGCATACCCTGGGTAGAATGCATAATTAAATTAGCTGGGGTGTGAAAAACATCATGTATATACAACTTGTAAGATATAAGATATTTATTCATAATTGTCATTACAGCTAAGCAACATAACATGTATTTCTTACATAACCCTTTTACCTTACCTACCTCTTTGATCATGCCATAATCATTATCATCACTTTCTTTTACAGAGTTTTCAGTTGGTCCATATATTTTTGCCAGAAATGCCAATTTATCATAAGCAAACCAATATCCTCCTGTATAACGCCCGTTGTTTTTCTCTGCTATTTTTATCTTATTATATTGTCTCTTAAACTGATCTCTCAAATTCTTGATTTTGGACTCTACCTCCTGTTTTGTCATATTCAAAGTGCTAGCAAATTCTTTGAGTGTAACATGTCTCTTCATTCTGTCAGTGAAATATTCATGGTCAGGGTTCCACAATTGGGGTTGATCTTTATACATGGCAATAAGTTCACATAATTTACTCTGTGTCCAACAGAAGCTTAGAGCATGTTCTTCATCTTCAGAATTTTTTGGTTGACGTCTTTCATCTACTGATTCTTTATCTTCTTCATAATCTTCAGGTTTGTCATCTTCCTCAACTCCGATGTCATTAAGGAAATTGTCTTTAACTAGAAATGACATTCTTCTGTAACCGAACCACAACTTTCTTGTGAATACACCATACTTTTTGACATCATCATTTAATCTTTTTCGAACCCTGAAGAATATAGTTCTTATGGATTTAAGCTTAACTTTAATTTCTGGTGCTTCTTTGTCTAAGTCCTTTGCAATGGATTTTATTGCAGTTAGTACATTATATTTATTATTGTACATTTCATGACTTTTGTCCCATAGTTCAGGATGTTCTTTATACTTATCTATCAGTTTAATATACTCTTCTTGTGTCCAAGATTTATTTGAATTACCATAATTTTCATTGTCATCGTCTTCACTGACATTATCATCATCGGATTTATCAGACTTGTCAGATACCTCATTTTCTGCTACGCTAGTTTTCATCTGAATCTGCAAAAGAGGAATTGTTATTGTTATCCTGTTAGTTTTATTTATACTTCCACACCAAAGCTTCCTATCACCAAACAAACCAATAAAGTTAAACATTTTATGCAAGCATATACATATACACTACTAAAACACTGTCATCATCACCCAATATGAATATCAAAGACTTCTGGATTTAATTTATTCCTCTCCAGATGTGATTCTGCAGTTGTGAGCTGGATGAATACAGAAAAGTACAACCTTTTACTTCATATCCTACATTTGAAGGATTATTTATTATTATTGATACGAGCAAACAACCGTTTTCATTTCTTGGGGTGGTTTGTTTAACTGGTTTTTATTACTTATTAATTTTGTTGATTTACAGACATCCATGGAAGAGATCCATCCAGATCCATCCGTGTTCCAGACAATCTTTATTCTATCTACTTATCTATTCTTTATTCAATAAGAAGTTACTTACCCCTGATGTTCCATCTTGCACACCAACTTTATCATATACTTTTTCGAGATACGACATCAATTTATAGCCGAACCATGAGTGTTTTTTGCCGTATTGTTTGGCTCTTTTATACGATCTGTGATACATGCCCCTGAGCGACTTGATTTTTCTTTTGATCTCCCAACTGGATTTCCCGAGGCTCCTGGCTATACCGCGTTCAACCTTGGCCCGGGCGAAGAAGTCCTTATATTCCTCGTGATTTGGGTCCCAGAGCAGTGGGTTCTCCTTGTGCATCTTGATGAGTTTTACCGTGTCTCTGTACTCCCACATTGTGATCTGATGTTCCAGTTTATGTTGTATGTAATAAACTGTATTGGTTTATAAAAAGTTGTTGACGTAACTCCTTCAGCGAAAGAAATTGCTTATAAATCAAATTACATACAAGCATGAGATGAAACAAAATAACAAATTCACACACAAACACAGACTTTACGGATATAATTATGCCCACAAAATACAATACAAACAATCACATCACAAAACAAAATCACAAATGAGTTTTTTTTTTCACAATGTCGCGTTCCGATACACGCAGAAAATAAATTTCTGAAAATTGCACAATAAGCCGACCCATCCAACCTTCCTGATATGATATGAGTGATGTGATACACCAACATTGCATTATGTATGTATGAAACTGTTTATATTACACACAGTGCATGATCCGTGCCCGGGGCGTGCCGTGCACGTGGCTCAGACGGACGGGGCTAAATGTATGCAACTTCTCAAACGCCCCGGGCACATCCGGGATACGGCCCGGTCAAATATAAATCACCCTATCTAAGGTATAGTCAGTATCGGATGCTGACCACTCCGTTGCAGAGCAGTCCATTACCTCTCAGTAACTATATTATAAACCTGCCTTAGAGCTAATGAACTAGTTATTTTAACGTACGTTGCAGAAAGCCACTTTTGTCTCAAGATATAGTTAATTAGCTAACACGCACCGGCATCAAAAAATATGGCCCTTACTTCAACAGATGATGTGATACTTTATCGGGATTTCTTGAAACAGACCCTAGGCCCTAGGTGTACATAACGTAAAGTCACAGAATGGATGACGTGACGGGTTAGCTTAGCCCCTTGCCATACAAAATCAAGTATTGAATATCTGGCTACCACCCCGTCAGCCATGACGATGTAGATAAGTTCAAAGTTCTTTATTACTGTAGATATTAAAAATATACTTAGTACACGTCATTTGTGCCTCTTCTTTACATTGGACCACTGTGGGGAAAGAAGGGCAAGAAACTCCCACAGATTGACTTAGAGTTTACTAATAAAATAATATTAACATTGAGTTCAGTGTTAATTCCATGCGTTCTTATCATTAATATATTGTTGGATATCATAGTATCCCTTTTATACAAAGTTTTTTTAATACGGCTTTTGAATTGCTCAAAAGGCAAATTCAAAATCTCCAGAGGTATCTTGTTGTAGAAGATAATACATTGACCCGTAAAGGAATTGCTAACCTTCGCGAGTCTAAACCGGGGTGTAACAAGTCGGTGATTATCTCTTAGGTTAATATCACAGCTATCGCTTATTTTGGGATATGTTCCAAGGTTCTTGCGTAGACAGGCCAGGTAAATAATAGAAGAGTGGCAATAGGTCAAAAGGTGAGTAGGTAAAACATGTCTTTTTAAAAGCATTTTTATTCAGCACTGCGTGATGTTTTTTGTGTTATACATGTCAAACGAACACGAAGACTATTCGGGGGCTTCGATGCGCTCGCCCCCTTTAGTCTTCACTTAGGCTGCCGCAGTGTTTGCCTTAAGAGATTTTATCGTTTCATGATATTTTAACGTTTGGGCATATCATGAAATGGAAGGGCACATCATGATGTGCCCGATTCTACGATCGGCCGCCGACATATGCAAGTCAAAGCTATTAAATGCGATCGCGACAATGCTTGTTCTAAGTGATGAAGATGATGGGTTGCCGCCGAGCGGCGGCGCGCGGCCGCGCCTACCGCCCCGCCCGCCCGCTGCCCCGCCGTTCGTCTATGATGTGTACTTCGTACACGATGTGTTATTTATTATTGAATATTCTCATTTGGTCTGTTAGCTGCGTCGCGACGTCGCCAACAAGCAGGCTGAGCTGGATGCTCTCCATCATGAGAAGCTGACAGTGTGGGAGCAGCAGCTGGGCGCGGCCGCTCATGATGACAGGCAGCTGATTGGTGAGCGGCTTACCCCTTATCACGTGTGACTAAAGGACTATTACTACGCCTAAAGTACCTACTCATCATATCTAGAGGCTATATAGGTAGTCACTCAGTTCTCTTGACGATGACTGGCAGAGTGGCGCCCGCCCCTGGCATCCGTCCCTGTAAGGAAAGAAATTAAATATAATTGAGCCGCCCATGAGTACTTTTGTGGAACTCGTTAGTCGACTTGATATTGTTTTGCGGACTAACCCAAATTTCCGGAGCAGGTGACGCCGCCCATGAGTTCTACTGAGGTACACGTTACTCGATTTGCTAGCTATGTAAAATTTCCGGGTATTACTCGGAACTGAAACTTAAACAAATTTCACTGTAGGGCTAGCAAAATTCAGCGTTTCCTCGAAGAACGCTTCCCACTTCCTCTATTAACGGAACGTCTCGTCGATCGCAGAGAGCTACGAGGAGCGAGTGAGCCAGCTAGAGGCGCTGACGGAGCGGCAACGTCGCGAGCTCGCGCGCTGGTTCACCAAGCAGTGCGAGGCGTCGTCGCACGGCTGGCTGCAGGGCGTGCTGCAGCACTTCAAGTGCGTATACACCTGTAACCTGCAATAACCGACCAGCTCCAGCCGTCTGCAAGAGCGGCAACATCTCATCAGTATCATGTTCAACCCACTGCTGGGCGCGTGTTCATGTGCTATTCGCATCCAGTGTCATCCCGCGGTCTCATACGTGAAACAACCTGTCTCTGTGCCATGCATGACGATATAACGCACGTTTCTCCACGTCAGGTCTGAATGCGACACCCTCCGCGCAGAGGTGCTGTCCCGCGGCGCCGCGCAACTCGCCACGGCGGCACAGGTCCGCGAGCTGCGTCGCAAGCTGGCCGCCGCCGCCGCGCCCGCGGCACAGGCCAGGTCGCCGCAGCGAAGGGACTTCGCCGCCGACGCGCTGCCGATGCCGGTACCCGCGCTAAACAAGATGGCGCCCAAGATGGAGGATGCGAGGAAACGAGTGACGTTCAACTGAACAGCGTTAGCGGCTTTGTCATGGCGAATTTTAATAGCACCTAAACATAGGGCGCACGTAACCACACTTAATTAACTGGAAGCCATTCAGCGCATATTTGTATTTGATAAAAGTATCTCTAATAGAAACTAAGCTAGCACCATTATTTCCATTGCCGGTTCTTTGATTGATGTTTTCAGTTTCTTTGGTTCTTTGAACAGCCTAATATGCTGTATGTAAATACATAACATAATGCCCTATAACTCCTATGACGAAGATTAATGGAAAGGTCAAGCAAGACAATAGAATCAGACTGAAGAATCCAATTTTTCCCGACCTTTCATCATCGTCATCCACATAGGTATGTGAATATAAATAGATATTTTTCCTATAATACTGGTTTTTATTTTATCAAATAACCTCAAGCTGCTAAAGAAGCATCCGAGATAATATATTACATGTACCTACCTACTGAATAAAATTTTCACCCACTGGACGCTCTGGACACGTTCATAGTAACAAAGTTTGAAATAATAGATTGTTCAAGAAATATTAATTTTGACGTGACAACGTCTTATAAATTGGTTTGCCGGGTGACACTTCAAGAAACTGCGTTACGCTCCGGTCACGTTATGCGCTCACAATGAGAGCGAGTGAGAGGCACGCATCCCTTCCACTCGGGCATGGTTAGCCCGCCTAAGAGCGAGAGAGACAGACATAATCATCCTTCTTCCTACTATACGAATGAATATTCACATTGTTTGAGTTCGTATGAAATAACCAAGATGTCGCTGTGTGTATTGTACGATTTGTTTAGTTTCGTAGGAATAACCTAGATGGAACTGTCTGTAATTTCTAACTCGCGGTAGTGAGATGTTCGTTTTAGTACTTAAGCAATTTGAATTTATGTTTTCGGTGCCTTTATACCAACCCTGGTCCGACAATAAATAGACTACCAAAGGTTTATTCCGTGGTTTTATTGTAAGGTGCCAATAAGGGTCGCAATTCAAATACACATTAAAATTATTTTACCACTCAAAGTCGTTGTCACGTAAAACTTTCGCCCGTATACCGACTTTACAGGCAACCAATTTTTTTATTGCACTGTCAGGCATGCATGATCATCATCAACATTCATTATTAATTACTAAATCAAAATTTAACATCTACAGTAAACATCATAATTATTACTTAATATCTACCTCGTTTCGAGCCAAAGACTAAAGTCTGTTAAAGATCCAGAAATGCCATTTTCAATGTAATTTAGATTCCTATAGATAACATAATAATGGTTTGACATAACTATAAATATTCTGTATTTAGCTTCTACAATCTTTTTGTTCTCTTCATAGCTTTCTGATAGTAGTAGTGGTCCATTATTTCGTTCCTGTGCATATTTCCAAACATCAGCCATTTTTAGTTTCCACTTTATTCTTTTCGAACAACAAATGTCTAGCCAGTTTTCTCCTAACTCTGCATAATGCTCAACAGTTTGGAACAGTCTATTTTTGGCATACAAGTCTTCATTGTAGTAATCTGAGTTAATTAACTTATACAACAGCAACAATCCGTCATTTGATAACAAATAATCTTCCAGAATGTTACGGCTATCATACTTTGTGTAAAGACAGTCCAGCAGTAGAGAAACATCACAGAAGTTTGGGACAGTAAAGTTGGCTAACAGTGTGTTATACAATTTAGAATCTTCTCTGACCATCTCTTTGATTTTAATTTTAGTTGACTCCTTAACATTGAATATTTCAAATAATCTCTGATTTGGTTCAACTTGATTGCTAGTGGTTTCAAGTAAGTATTTTTTGTAAATACCTACTAGCCACAATTCTGACAATAATTTCTTTTGTATGAAATCTTCAATTTTATCTTCATCATCATCAAAGCACCACTGCAAGAATTTTCTTGCTTCATTCTCTTTAATTTCTTCATTTTCTTTGGGAACCAGCAGCCGCTTTGTAAGAGTGTCAATCATGAAATCACTGTCATTGGTTATATTTTGTTTCACATAACTCTTTGATGTTGTCTGGAGTAGTGCTGACAGTGCATCATAATGTGGAGCTGCTTTAGTTGGAATGGCCAAAATAGCTTTCAACATTTCAAGATCAATATTCATTTCAACAAATTGAAGATATTCTTTTGATGCTTCCTCCAGCTTAGTTGAGTCTTCTTCCAACAGCAGTCTCGAGGCAACATGCACAATGTAGACTGTTTTCTGTACGGAATCAAATGTTCTGTCACTGATTAGTATGTTCAGTAAATCAAAGTCTTTTCTTTCAAGAATACAGTCCAGGTACATAAGGAAATCTCTGCCCAAGCCAGCCTTGATGGAGTCTGGGGCTGTAAGCCACATGCCAAGGAATGTCTGTCGGCTATTTGTGTACACAATATTCTCACAGTCATACTTGCAACCGAGAGTAGGAACACATAGCATGCGGAGTACTTGAATCAGCACTGACTTACAGATGTCCAACTTGTTGAGTTTGCAGAGCTGTATGAAATACTTGATGCAATAATCACTGTAGTATGTTAGGAACAGCTTTCTGAAGATACATTCATGATATCTTGAAAGGATGATCTGCCAATCTCTTTGAGACACTTTAGTACTCAGATATATGATCTTTTCTGGTGTTTCTGTCTTGGACAATAGCAGCCAAACCAAAGCTGTTGGTATGATCACTGGTCTCAAGCAAATCTTCAACATTCGGTAGAAATATTGTAAAACTTGGAGAGGTGCATGAACCGCCATATATTCAAATATTTGTACATTGTTAGGATCAAAGCCCTCACTTCCTGCATCGATTGTTATTTGTTTCCAATATACTAAAACTTTTCTTTTACACATGTCATCAGCCATATTCCTAATTTTGCTACATCCCTCTTTTTTATTACACATGACAATATCTTTTAATCCGTACACAAAATAAGATGGCATACAGCAGTATTTGGACATTCTGTACCAGTGAAATTTGACTTGCAGGTATGAGTGAAGTAATATCTGGCAGATTGTTTCACTTCGGTCAAGCTCACCATCAACATTAATCCTCATCTTATGAATGCAGTAACCAATGTTACTTACATTATAGAGAAGATCTAAAATGTCCAATGTGAACTCTGCTATGTCAGCTTCTAGTTTCATCAATGTCATAGCGATTTGATTCTTAAGTTTTCCAGGAACATTTTCTAGGGCTTGGATCTTTCCTAGTATGCCCTCTAATGTCTCGTAAAACGGTTTTTTAGCATTTTCAATTTCTTCAGTATACGTGTAACATCGTAGTATGTAAATTTCGTGTATTTTCGCAAAGCTTTCCGACGCTTTAGCCAAGCTGTCCACAAGGCCGGTATTTCGCCAGATCTCGGTAACCACGGTGTTTAGGCTCAATGTTTTCAAACTGATAGTGGATTTCTTCATTTTGATAACCACAACTGGCCGATAATTTTCACATAAAATGCATGGGATGCAAGGCTAAACTACTAGAAAACACACTAGAAAAAACATACATGCTAGTGTCGTATTTTTCTAGTTTCCGCCTCCCTCCGCGCGCGCCACGCTTTACTCGCCGACCGCGACCGCCTCAGTTATATTATTGCCTAGTTAAAATATAATATATGTCTAGTCTATTCTATTTTAGTTAATGGCACTTTGTTGCCTATCGACAAATTCTGCCAGTGTCAGGTGTAATATAATGTCGTGGAGAGTGGTTGCGTGCGTGAGATGACAAAATGAATGACTAATATAAACAACAAGACTGCGTTCCGAAATGTCACGCACGCCTGTCTGTTGTCACGCAAATGGCATAGACGAGGCATAGACCTCAGGCATAGACGCAGCGCAGGTAGATCGATGTTCGTTCAGAAATGGTGAAGTTCGTACGTAACGAATGTTATGTTACAGTCTGGCCAGCGATTCCTGTCCTTTGGTAGTTTTCAAACTTTGATGATGGCAACATTATTTACTTGTCAAACGAATTGTTACTTTGTTTATACTTGGCTTACAACATTTTGATACTTTACTTGACTATTTCTTATTTTTCTTTAATTGTTCTTTTGAATATTATACACTTATTTAAATGTGGTTGATTGCAATTACTCCAATATTTAATTATTTTTCAATAAGCAGTTAGACCGATAATTTAGTCACGGCTTGCACTACTCAATAAAACGTGGCTAAAGAGCGATTCTAATTATTGCTTCAATTAAGTCTTGAAGCAGCCATCAGAGTTTGATTGGAAAGTGAATAACACATTTGGTTGCTTCTTGTGTGAATGAAATAATGGTATGTATTCAACAATGTTTTGATTTCTACACATAGATATTGACGAATACTACAAGGATGGTCACTTTTTACCTTTAAATAATAAGCATTCTAATACATCTGCGGATGTTTCATAATTGGTATAAGGTCAACTTGGGTAAGACCGGCATACTTTACTAAAAGTTGATTTTGATTTGCCACCATTTCTGTTCTAATTGTTCTAGAAATACGGTTTTCAGAGTAGATGACAAGTAGTCTTTCGTGAATATGATAAAGAAGTCAAATGTCTGCTCGTATTGATTTTGGTGACAAATACGGTTGGTATTTTGAAATAACGTTTTGTAGACGGACTTCCCCAGTCATTGAGGAAAGTCCGTCTGGTGGCCATATTTCTTTCATTTGTAGACTAAACGGGTTGAAATCCAGTTAGTAACATGCATACGTGGGTAGTAATGAAAATAAACCTTAACAGCTATCAAAATTAAGCCTAAATTAGTTTTTATTAAACAAAATCTCAAATTGAGGTAAGTGCGGCATATCTTTGGATTCAGGAGTGCCGCACATTTTTTCACATGGATAGAATACTACCCAGACGAGCTAAGTTGGCACTGGCTGGATGCAAATGCAATTGCCTTATCTATATGAACGCCGCCGTTGTGAAGTCACCTACAGTGAAAGTGCCTTCTTAACTTGCTCGAGTAGTAAGTTATATAAGAAAAAAAGGCGTTATTTATTATAAAATATGGTTTACTTTATAGATTCTAAAATCGAACAAAAAATCACAAAATATAATGCATTTAATTATATGATGTGATTAAAACTCCATTATTTAGTGCATTTATACATCGAAATCAAAATGATTAGTAAATTGAACGAAGCTACAGCAAGTAAGTAAAGTATCTAACAAAACAAAAAAGGTTTTTAACACCTGATTTTAGGTAAGACCGGCATGTGCCGGAGTTCCCCCGTGTGGTGTATACGGACTTCCCCACTACAAGGTTTTTAGGTTGGAAAAGTTTACAACAATATAATTAAATAAATAAGGCAGATTTCGTGAAACCAACATACAGAATTGCTTTGGCGTACATTTTCAACCGACTTCAAAAAAAGGAGGAGGTTCTCAATTCGACCCGTATGTTTTTTTTCTATGTTTGTTACGCGATAACTCCGCCAATTATGAACCGATTTGAACAAATCTTTTTTCGGCGTATAGGTAATACCTCAAGGGTGGTCCCATTTAAATTTAATAATAAAAAAACAACCCCCAATAGGGTTTGTGGAAGTCGGTTTTTTCTAAAGTTTACTTTTTGTTTCAATTATTAAAGATACTCTCCATAATCTCATTAAAAAATACCCACTAATCTCTTCCAGGATATTTTTTTTTCGCAGCACATGTGAGGTCGTGGTCTTCTTTCAAAACTCAACTAATTTTGTGAGTCATTTTATTTCACTCATACGCCTGATAGCGCCATCTATCATAGCTTGCTCGAACCACAATCGGGTACTGTTTTACCGACTGAAGTATAAACCGCATAGAGTTAATAGAGACTGCACAAACTCATGTGTTTGGTCTTGCCTCCCTGGACGGTCTTACCCAAGTTGACCTTAGGTTATGTTTACATATATGGAAAAATAGCTAGAACCATAGTACAGATAAGCGTTCAAACTCCGACCGCACAACTTTGATCGTTTTGCCGTATCATATTTTAATGGGTTCATTCCATTGTATGAAAGATGATGGCTAAATGACTGCTCTAGCAATCTACAAAGACTTCTCACAAGCCAATAGCATTTAAATATTATTAACGCGCCATGTGCTTTCATTTGATATGTCGCACTACTCACACGGCATATTTTGATTTTATTTTTCTTATCTTGCCCCTCAAAAGTGGCCCCCATATTTAAATATTTACATTTACACACACGTCTTTGGGTCACAGATATTGATATGTGTAGGTACCAATAGGCTTGTGGCCTGTCAAGTCATAATAGATACTTTTTATGAACTGTCAAAACGGAACTTATGGAGTACTATTATCTCTTCTGTGCTTATGTTCCTGAGTTCTATGAATTAACCACAGAGTGACGTCATGTAAAAGTGCCATCAAATGCTGTCTTTTTTAACTTTTTTTGCACAAAATTGACTTTATAAAATATATCTGCTGGAAATATACAATTCTGAGAATGTCAAGCCATTTTCAACCGACTTCAAAAAAGGAGGAGGTTCTCAATTCGACCCGTATGTTTTTTTTGTACATAATGCTTCAACTTATAACTTGTTCCTAGATTTATTGGATTACCTTGGACGCAAGTAGGGTTACCATATGACAGGCGTTTGCCGCATTTGACAGGCATTTTAAGGTTTAGTTTAGACAGGCGTGCGGCCGGCATTGGTCTGAGACAGGCATTTTGAAATTTCGCGGCCGCGCCGCGTGCGCAGGCACTTGCATTTGTTTGAATGATACCATTGACACCGGGAGCCCTATTTTTGAAATCATTCGTGTGAAATAATTTTAAAAAACGAATGATTTTCGTTCGTTATATTCAATTCGCTCTGCAACGATTGGTCAGAACCACTCGTTGCGCAAGTCATACGAGCGATTATATCACACGAGCGATTTCAAAAATAGGGCTCCGGGGCGGTGGCGCCGCGTTGCGCATGCGTAGTAGTAGTTTAGCCTATTTTCACCTTCATCAGTCCTGAGTCCTGATCGGTCCAATATGTGTGACGGACGGACGGACGGACGGACGGACGGACAGATGCACGAGTGATCCTGTAAGGGTTTCTTCTTCTGAGATACGAAAGCCTAATAGCATCACGCATTTTCCCTTACCGGGTGGCAGAGGCACAACTATGCTTACCTTTTAACCCCGCCCCGCGCCCGACAAAGGAAAAAGGGTGTTATTTATAAGTTTAACAATGAAGTCTGCTGATGGAGTTCGAAGGTGGGAGCGAGAACCCTATGATGCTGACTAGTAAACCCATCGAATTAGGTTTGCCCTTGAGAATATGGTACCATCGAGCTGATCTGATCATGATGGAGTGTGAATATCGAAGGTGGGAGGCTGGAACCCTGGGATGCTTACTAGTAAAAATATCGAGTTTAGGCTCATTAGATTCGTTGTGAGTGATGATGAGACCTTTTAATTTCACCTGATGATGTGACCTGGTGATGAAACTGGAAGACTGGTTTTCCAATAAACCCCGCTGGAAAACAAAAGAGGTCACTCGCGTTTAAACCTACATTTTATCTGTGTACCTACATATAAAACTAGTTGACACGCGTTCCGGCGTCATCATGCGGCGTCATTGTGAGACGGAATGCAGTGCACAAGGAAAGTACTCAGACAAAAATGCCGATTTGCTCTATATTTTGGCTCGTGCGTGGTAAATTGATATTAAAATTAAAACACAACAGACAATTCAGCAAATGTATTTTAAATAAAACTTAGTAACTAGAATGGATTTCGGTAAGTATTAGTAGGAAAGAGAGGGAC
>OY735256.1:2187179-2242340 GCA_963457715.1 Argyresthia albistria
CGCCGCGGCGCCGGCGGCGGCTCCTGCTCGAACAGCTCGCGGACGCCTGCGGAGAGAGATCATCTGTCAGTCAAGTAGACAGTCTGTCAGTCTGTAAAGCGGCCCGAAAACCCGTACGGCAGTGGCTATAGCGAGGCTATAGCGAGGGCTATTCCGAGAAATAGAAATTCCGAGCCGCCGAGACGTGCCGCGCCGCCACAAACATACCGGTATTTCGCGCTGCTATAGCTATTGACATGCGATTGCAGAATCCGGGCCCTGGGCCTATATTTTATTTTTTATTTTATTTTATCTTATTTGGAAAACTTACAGCTTATAATTGTTATTTGAGTAAAGGAGAATGCTTATGTCTAAGCCAATTACAAGTTTTCGCCTATAGATAAACAAATGAATACCTATCATATTATTTTAGTTACATTGAAAGAAAAAAGAAATGTAACAGAAATGTTTCGTAGCGTTATTAACTTTCAGTCTTATTCATAAAAATCCCTTATAATAGGTTTAAAACGTTCAATAGTTAAAATGCTCTAAAGCTCCAATAAACGTATCATAAAATTCATTATTCATAAACGCTCAATAAACCTCTAATAGCTAACATGACTTTATAAGATACTTTGGCGTTATTATGTTGTCGTTCTGACGAAACCATAGTCAATTACGCTCTAAAAAATAAAATATCTGACAATTGCTGTCAAAACAAACAACAAATGTGGTCTCAGATCTATGAAACTCTTTACTTTTTTACTCCTTGAGTGTGGTCATAAACGTCAAGTTCAACCAACCTAACCATGGAGTAAGAAAGTAAAGAGTTACATTGATCTGAGAACTTGACATGACAATCAGCTGTTCATAAAGTCGGCCATTTTACTCTCTATTAGAGGTTTATAGTAGGGTCCGGCTGCTTTAGTTATTGTTCTGAGGGTCCGGCCTTCCATAACTTATGAAGTTTTTATTGAAGGTTTATAGAACGTTTTAGTGCTATTGATCGTTTATGAATAATGTTTTTCATAATCAACCCTATAACAAGCCAATAAACCTCTCATAAGTTTTTATGAATAAGACTGAAACATTATTCATAAAGGATCAATAGCACTAAAACGTTCTATAAACCTTCAATAAAAACTTCATAAGTTATAGAAGGCCGGACCCTACTATAAACCTCTAATAGAGAGTAAAATGGCCGACTTTATGAACAGCTGATTGTCATGTCAAGTTCTCAGATCAATGTAACTCTTTACTTCCTTACTTACTTACTTCGTTGAACTTGACGTTTATGACCACACTTAAGGAGTAAAAAAGTAAAGAGTTTCATTGATCTGAGACCACACTTGTTGTTTGTTTTGACAGCAATTGTCGGATATTTTATTTTTTAGAGCGTAATTGACTATGGTTTCGTCAGAACGACAACATAATAACGCCAAAGTATCTTATAAAGTCATGTTAGCTATTAGAGGTTTATTGAGCGTTTATGAATAATGAATTTTATGATACGTTTATTGGATCTTTAGAGCATTTTAACTATTGAACGTTTTAAACCTATTATAAGGGATTTTTATGAATAAGACTGCTAGTCTATACATAGACAAAGTTAATAACGCTACGAAAACGAAACGAAAACTCAAAAATGTATGCGATTGGACATTTGGTGACGATGACGCTAGCGTAGCGAGACTAATTGTCAAATCGCATACATCTACATACTTACATCAGGGAGCACTTATCCAGTGGAAAGCGCATAGATACATTTTCTTTTGAAACACAACTCACCAATTTGCGGGCGGCGGGGGACGAAGTAAGAGAGCTGTGATTGGTCAGCCGCTGCGAAACTGTCTGGCGGCCCGTCATCGTACATAGGTTGTTACAACAAACGTTTGGCGAGCCGAATTCCCCCGCAGGCGCAGTCAATTGGATATATAGTCTCTGACATACATCTACATCTTGGAAACGAAATGTGCGAACGATAATAACGTTTTGCATCTTGTCTAGGGGGGCTGGTGTGCATGCTCACCTGGCAGATCCTTTGCCGCGCCAAAGTACTTGTACCCTCTGTTGCCCGGCACCTCCCTCCCGTCCTGGTCCAGCATGCGCGGCCCGACGCGCGCATGGTCGGGCCCGCCCAGCGACCGGATCTGCACCTCCCAGTGCCGCTTCTCGCGCATCAGTTTGTTGATCTCGTCGTTCAGGTCACGGATCCGGAATTCGCCGAGGCCGGCTGGGTGAGAGAGGGGTTCGATCGAACGTTTTTGAATGGTGACTGGGAAACTTCAATCTTGAAAGTACCCTAACATTGAGCTTGTTCGTGTACACCTTTAAAACATCGATCGAGAATTTGATTACAAACAACAAATACCTACTTTGACAAACTATCGTAAATATTAGGATTTCTGAGATAAATCAGTTTGAATATGTAATTCAGTCATTTATTTACGAGGTAGGGCTAACAAGATACTTGGGACTATGTCCCAAACATTAGTTAACTTTGATTAGGAAGTCTACTCAAGGCTGTAGTACTATGTCAATGGGCTTCTACTTCTTTTTCTTCTGTTTCTTTCCTTTCCCGCCCTTTTTCCCCTTCAAACTGGTCTTGCTCTTCCCTTTCTTCGCATTCTTTTTCCCACCGTTTGCTCCCTTCTTCAGAGATGCAGTACTGCATTGTTGGCAGACATTGTTCAGCACTGGACAGGCATCATTTGGGCCTTTGGGCGTCACGAGCTCGATCTCTAGGTCAGTCTTCTTGTCTTTCGTTTCGAGTTTCTTTCCGATTTTGAGTATGAACACGTCTTTGTTTGGATGCAGTCGCTTTTCCATGTTCACTGGTACTGGGCAATTGGTAGGTGTTACGTTAAAGACTTTTTTGTCCCTCTTGTCAGTTTTTCGCTCGTTGGTTGCTGTTGTGTACTGGAGGTTGGAGCTGTATGTGTTGGTCTTGTCTGGGTAAGTGGGGTCTCGTGGTAGCTCGAACTGTATTTGGTCTCCGGTGTTGTAAACGTTGCTCTCGCACTCGCAGAGTTCGTTAATCTTGTCATATTTTCCGCTGCGTTCCACTCGTGTACTTTTCGGGACTCGAATCTTCAACTCGTTTTGGTTCATTGTTGTGCAGATTTCGTCGTATTTCGGCATGCCTCCTGGTATGCGATTGTACAGATTCGGCATGTCGTCGTATCTCTTGGTGGCGAGCTGTCGCGACAGGTTCGAGTACTGAGAGGTGGGGCTCATGGAGCGGGTGGTGGGGTAGGAGCACTGTTTGCACGGCGGCGGCTCCTTGCTGAACACATCCTCGTCAAGAAGAACCTGCCCTCCCTCGTTCATCTCTACCTTCTGGCATGAGTACATAGTGATTCCGTGGTCTTCGCGAAGCAGCATCGAAGTACCCGGATCCTTTTTAGACGCATTGAACGCTGTACTGATCTCTTTACCCAGAAATGACATCCGAACGGAGACTTCGATCACACCTATGGCTTCTGGGTCAAGCCCACCACAGGACAAGTAATACTGATTTCGGAACATCGGCGTCGATGTGGTACAAATGATATTGTCCGCGGGTTGTTCTTCGGTCCACTTTTTGCATAACTCCTGACGCAAATCCGAAAACTCTTTCGAGTAATCCATTTTCGTTTCGCCAATCTTCATGACGCAATGACTGCAGGGCGGTTGTTTTGTTATTTCTAAGGATATTACGAATTCAGATATACTGCATATTCTGTCGTATGTCATGGCGAACAAAGTTGATTTACCGACGTTTAATTTATTGAAGTCCTCTTGTGCCCCTTGCGAGTCATAGAGGATTATCGGATGCTTCCCTAGAAACTTGGCTGTCATTAACAAGTTTTTCTGGTCAGTGTCAAAGCATTCACACTTCATTTGGATTTTGTTGACGATTAGTTCGAGTAAAAAGAGATGGTACGGGAAGTCGACGGGATCTTCTTCTTTCACGATCCCGAGGTCCTGTTTAGTTTGTGCTATGTCTCTCGAGAGGGTCTTGATAGATTCCCGCAAAGCGTTTGCTTCGTTTGTGAGAAGTGTGCTCATTTTGGAAATCTTGTCGATATTACTTCGGATAGGAATCTCTTTGTTCGCGGCTGCTTCGGAAAGTTGCTGGACTGTTTTATTTAGTTCATCCATATGATCGCTGATGGTATTACCTTGAGGTTCTAATTCAGTGAAGTCTCCAGTTTTTGGTAGAGAAACAGTTACGCTTTTGATAGAAGGTGTTCGAGAATTTTTGGAGAGTACAGTTGGCACAGTTGCGATGCTGGGGCCTGAGTTTTTCGTGGGTTCATTGTTTATTGGAGAGTCTTTGATCACCAGGGCGGGTTGTCGTTCATTCTGAAGACTTCTTTTCTCGGTAGGACTCTGTCTTGTGCTCCCTACAGATTTTCCACTCATAATACTTCTTTTCTCGGTAGGAGACTGTCGTATACTCCCGCCAGGAGATTTTCCACTCTGAATGCTTCTTTTCTCGGTAGGGCTCTGTCGAGTACTCCCCACAGATGGTGATTTCGTTGTTGGTGCTACTGAGTCTTCCATGATACTATTGCTAAATATGTTAACTGTAAGATTTGTCTAAAACACGCAAAATTTTAACATCTCCAAAAGTTGCCATGAAGGCATGATGAGTATTCGCCAGAGCCTACTTGTTTTGTAAACAAATGATGTTAACTTTTCGATAATATCTTTTTATGGCAGTTGAGGTTTTGAGATAAATAAAAGTACATTGAAGTATTTATGAACTTTAAGTACAGTGTGCCTCAATGGCGGCGGCGACTAGAACTAAGTAAGGTCAGTCGGTCGCCAGCATTCGTATGCCATTGACGCTAGCGCCGCCGTCTTCAGGTCAGATACGTTTGTGGCACTGCACCTATGTGTTTGCTATACTGTTTCTATGACTAGTAGACCGCTGTAGACTCATATTAGAGCCTTGGCCCAATGTTCATAATTTTTCTGTTTAAAAAGAGTAGAGTTAATATAGCGTCACTTATTTTCCCATACGTAGTGACCACCACTTTTCACCAGTTCATTGATACTGCAAGAGTAGAGTTACAAATACCTACCCTAAGTTTTACAAAAGGGAACATAGTATACGAGCAAGAAAGAACAGTCGCAAAATGTCGCGCATATGCGATTATGTGGGCGGAGAATGATGATGAATGACATACTTTCTAATCAGGTTTTATCATTTTACCAGACATGCTTGTGGTATAATGTTCTCTACCCAAGTTTATCACCTCATTCATCATGTGCCAAAGAAAAATAACCGGCCAACTGCGAGTCGGACTCGCGCACGAAGGGTTCCGTACCATTATCTACAAAAAACCGCAAAAAACACATGTTGCATGGGAGCCCCCCCTAAATATTAATTTAATTGAAATTTAATTAATTGTTTTTTGAGTAAATAATCAACTCAATATATTGTGAACATTTTAAGCGTCTACCTGCTACCATTATCAATATCGAGCAAAAAAATCACGTTTGTTGTATGGGAGTCCCCCTAAATAAAAAATTTCTTTTGTTTTTTAGTATTTGTTGTTATAGCGGCAACAGAAATACATCATCTGTGAAAATTTCAACTGTCTAGCTACCACGGTTTATGAGATACAGCCTGGTGACAGACAGACGGACGGACAGAGAAGTCTCAGTAATAGGGTAGGGTCCCGTTTGGCACCCTTCGGGTATGGAACCCTAAAAAGGACATATCATCTATCATCATAGACAGCTTGTTTCCGCTCACTGCTGGGTATAAGCCTCCTCCTTTTGTGCCAACTTATACAGTCCTGTGCCATCCGTTAGATTTTGAATAAAACTTGCTCAGGTAATCTCATATTGAACCAAAACCATGACTGACCATTCTGTATCTGCGCCACCTTCTTAGCGATCTCCCTCACAATCTGCAGCCGCCACTTCTCTGCTTGCGGCAGGTCGTTGCACTCAGACGCGAGGTATGGACGCCGCTCGCGCTGCCCGCCCGTCTCTTGCACTTGGGCCGCTCGCCAACGGGCTAGCGTTGTCCTGGAAACATTTATATGTGTTGTGATAATCTATAGATCTGTATTCACCTCCATGTAACATTTGTTTCCTCTATAGTCCATGAACAGAACATTTGTTTCTCTGAAGTATATTGGTTTGGTGGTATAGGTATACCGGAATCTGATGGGATCTTAAGGCAATGTCTATTGTCTCCTGTCAAATCAGGTTGTTGCGTCATAAAGTGCGTTCGCCCAGGCTGTGTCGCTCACCTTTCACTACGGCACGGCACTTCGATACAAACTACAAACCGTCTTGCGCACAGACCATCAATTGCGGGTGTACTCTGCAGGGTTTTTTTACTAAGTGTCGGTGTTCTTTCAAATTAGGCGGCCGGTGGCAAGGCGGCAAGATAAAACTTTTATCTTGCCGCCTTGCCACCGGCTAAAAGGGTGACAAAAGAAACATAAAACATGTAGGGGCTTCCGCCCAGAGTGTCGATAAGGCACTCTGACCGCCTAGAAGCAATGTTTGTACTAAACGTTTGTTTATTTTATAACACAAGCAGTTTTATAACCTCAAATTGGTAATACTTACATAGCTTTTTCTGCATTTCGGGCCTGTAAATAGGAGAAAATAGTAGTTAGTAAACTAAGTAGGTAACTAATATATAAGCCGTTCTGGTAATAATTGTAGTTAAAGCGTCAAAATATAAGATTACTTACCATTTTTGAACGCCTTGTAAACTTTTGTTTTTTTCCTAAACAGGAATTACTTTGTAAATTTTGTTTATTTAGATAACTATCTATACCTACTCGTTTTACGAATATTTCAGCAGTTACCGAGTTGCAGGCATTCGCATTTCCACCAAAACCGACAAAGAAATAAATAAACAACACACGAAAATAAAAAATCCCGTTTTTTTTTTCATCTTTATCGTTTTGGATTGGCAAGGGCAATCAAAGCCGTACAGCCTGTTCGTGGTGATTCTTTCTTCATTCGTCTAGGTATTTCTGTTTAGGCCAAAGCCAGGTCTTTTGTTTATTCAGTCATATCCGTTATTATATGCCAGGCCGGAGCCAATTCTTTGTAAATCTTCTTCAGGGTAAACTTTTCAAAAAGGCCGAAGCAAGGCAAGAAAGTCTAGAAATTAAATGATGGCAACATAAGTGACATATTAGAGCACTATTGCGTATTCTGATATACAATCCAAATATGGCAATAAAGAAAACACGCAGTAGTCTGTGAATGTTGCCATCATTTAATTTCTAGACTTTCTTGCCAACCTGTAGTAGCGTAGAGTCTGGCCAGCGAATCCTGTCCTTTGGCAGTTTTCAAACTTTGATGATGGCAACATTATTTACTTGTCAAACGAATTGTTACTTGGTTGCAACTTTGCTTATACTTGGCTTACAACATTTTGATACTTTACTTGACTATTTATTATTATTCTTTAATTTCAGTTACTAATCTGTTCTTTTGGATATTATACATTTATTTAAATGTGGTTGATTGCAATTACTCATATTTGTTTCCAGGTGGCTTAAATACGGATTTTGAATTATTTGAGTCTGATTGTGACTATGAAACAGAATAATAAAGTTTATTAGTTTAGTATGTTTACTTTATACTCAAAGTGAAGGCTTTTGCCCAGCAGTGGGAAACTGTATAGGGTATAGGCATGGTAAAAAATATATTCAGTATGTACCTACTTAACCCATCCAATGCACTATGAATTTACGAACGCGCGTTTTTACTAATATGATATTCTCTTTTTCAACCAAGTCATGAGAGTTAATAGGTATCGAACAATAAAATTAAAAAAAAAAACATTAAAGTATCAACTCCGTTAATTCGATGTACAGTAAATGTGGCCACATTAAGATTTTTTAAATTTGCCGCGGTTTTCTTGGGACTTCTTTCACTGGCCAGACTCTAGACGAGCCAACCCTAACGTCTCGCCTACGACATCTAGTGACGAATTTGGAACTACTGAAGTGTTTTTTTAAATCCCCCATTCGAATACTTTTTCGATGCGTATGTTTGCGCTTAACTTGGCTAGTTGCCTTGTCGTTGCTAATAAATAACCTCAGAACAATAACTAACCGTAAATAACCTATAATAGAATATCTAGAATAGAATTAGAAGAAATAGAATCCAGTATATACCGGAAATAAAAAAGGTATCTGACGATTTCCGGTACCCCGTAGACAGGCCAAGGAATATAATAGACAGGCGCTTTTTGCGGCGTCCGTCCATGCGTGGTACTAAATACAAGCGCGGCAAGCTTCAAATAGATGATAGGTATTTGAACAAAACTTTTTGAATGGTTCAGTAGCTACTGCAAGCATAATGCAGTACTTTTATTTTCTGCTGATATAATATTAGCACATCGCATCACTGCCTGCAGTTCATAAAGTAAAACACAGTTATCAACAGCTGTTTTAATTTTTATTTATTCTTATTTATTGAGTATAATACTAACATGTAGATAGCTAACGATGTAGATAAATAGTTCAATTTTGTGGTAAGGTATGCCTATACGATAAGTTAACATTATGCAGTTTTTATGTGTGTGGCACGTGTGCGTGTGGCATTATTTTAATAGCTGTAGGTTTTGAATATGTACTTACATTATTACTTACCTCAAGCGATTTACCTAATTTCGATTAGGTACATGAGTACGTGAAATGTATGATGTATGCCTGTATTCTGTCGTAATCTGTACGATTTTATGGTTGAGTATGTTGAAAAACTAAATTAATCTGCAAATTATGACTAGTTTGTTGACTAGAGACTAGGCACTCAGTTTCATCGTATTCCATTCCGTCAGAAACATGAATAAGATATGGTAAGGTACACTTTATGTACTGTTACTTTTGATAGTTTTATATAATATACACGTGCAATGTATCTACAGTGATATACATAGTAGGACTATAACATCGAAATAATAACAAATACACGGTTTCAAATAGAACCAAGTCCTATATAGTTTTACACTAACATCTTACTGACCTCCAACTTATATTTCTAACAACTTTGCCTTCTAGCACAATCAATGATCACACAGCCTACCGTGGCTGAAGGATAAGGCACCCTTTGTCATTATTCAAACAAAAAAAGTAAAAGTCGCGTCCTCCCCAGCGGAAACTACACTCTAGCCAACACGGCGAGTGTAATTTTGTCCAGCCGCTCCCGCGAAGTCCGGCCCGATTTGCTATAACCGCGTGTTTGACCGGTTCGCTCTAGCGGTCGGTTGCGTTCGGGTTGGTGTAGGAGAACCCTCGGAAGGGCCCCTGGTCCATGGAGCGCAGCACTTGCGGCTCGACGAGCGTCAGCCGCGGCCGCTCCCCCGTGAACGCGCGGTCGAAGTACTGCGTGTCCATGGGGTGGCGCTGCAATGCAGAGTATTCAATTAGTGTGGTGAACATCTGACATTAGATTGATTCTGATTATTTTAATTAATAGGCAGCCATCAGTGATATCAGTGGTGCTGGAGACAAATGCTTGGGGTATCGTGGACAGAGCTCCGAACAAACGACTCCATCGCTGCGAGCCGGTCCCACGGCACCGAGTGGAAGGAGGGCTGCTCTCTGACGTCACAGCTGAACGGATTCCAGCGCACTCTACTCACCACGCGCGGCTTGAAGGGCGCGTCGAGGTCGCGTCGCTCGAGCCGGTCCCACGGCACCGAGTGGAAGAAGGGCTGCTCTCTGACGTCACCGTGCATGCACTCCATGCCGCCCAGCCGCGTCAGCGAGTCCTTGTCCAGCAACTGGAATGGACAAACAGTCACATATATTGCATCTGGCCCCACACTAGGATACCTTGTCGTGGGAACCAGAAACGGCGACATCACAAACATGTAAACATCCAAGACCTGGGGTTTTTTCTCTCTTCAGCCGGGAGTTGCGCCCAAGACCTCAAACCGGGATCCAAGTTTCTAAGTCAGGGTCATATTCGTCATGCGCAGAAGGGTGCATGGATGCGGAAAAGTTCGTGGGGCATATGCTGCTTGCATGCCCGTCCATCTTAGAAAATAGTATGGCAACTCTGGAAGAACTGTCTTCGATCTTAAGAAGGCCTCAACTTCCTCAAATATCCAGGTCTTCATTTTTCATTCATTTATACTTTATTGCACAAAAACATAAAAAAAACACGTAACATTTACAAAAAGATATGTACAAAGGCGAGCTTATCTCTAAAAAGAGATTTCTTCCAGCAAACCTAGGCATGACAAGGGAAAAAGCAGATCAAGAGAGGGAAGTCAGTGCACAATAAATGACTAAATAAATATACTTGAAACATAATCTTCTCTCTACTCTTCTACTCTACTGGTGCACAAAGTAGGGATAACTGAACTAGAAGAGCAAAGGCAGGGGATATACTCAAACATTACGCTCAAGTAGACCTGGTGCAGGCACTTAAACCACCTAAACCCAATAGAAATAAAACCGGCCAAGTGCGAGTCAGACTCGCGCACGAAGGGTTCCGTACCATTATCTATATAATTGAAACAAAAAGTAAACTTTAGAAAAAACCGACTTCCACAAACCCTATTTGATTAGATTGAGTTTAATACAAACTGTAACCCCTTATCCCCCCCCCAGGGGAATTATTTTTGTCAAATCCCATATCAGTGCTACCCCACGCTACTAAGGAACCCCTGTACAAAGTTTCATGGCTCTAGGTCCATCGGTTTAGGCTATGCGTTGCCTGCCCGTCAGCCACGCATTGTATTTGTACCTAGTATTGAGCAGATCTGGTGGCCATATGTGGTCTTCATCAGCAGTTCCGCATCACAATATTATGCTTACCATGTGCATTTGCACGAGTTATTATGAAAAACACAAAAATCACTATAGGTCTAATCGGTCTAATTTTCCAAATTGGTCCATCCGTTTAGGCGGCTATCGAGGCACATACATAAAAAATAAAATAAAATAAAAAAAAAACAAACATCCGGACGAATTGTAAACCTCCTCCTTTGGGAAGTCGGTTAAAAAAACCGCAAAAAAACACGTTAATTGTATGGGAGCCCCCTTTATATTAAATTTATTTTGTTTTTAATATTTGTTGTTATAGCAGGAACAGAAATACGTCATCTGTGAAAATATCAACTGTCTAGCTACCACGGTTCATGAGATACGGCCTGGTGACAGACAGACGGACGGACGGATATCTTGAGATTTTAAGGTACTTTCCCTCCAGGGCCCATTCGTTTGTTCCACCCTGTATATGTGTGATCTGTAACTGTATTTTTCATGAAATACCCAAAAAGTTTTGTTCAAATTATCATCTTATGTCAGAATAACTTTGTAGCTAGTTGAAAAATAACATTTGAATTGATTCAAAGCTTGCCGCGCTTTTAGGGCCTTTAGTACCTACTAAACGCCGCCGTAAGCAGCACTGTCTACAACCTACTCCTACTGGAAAACGTGAGACACCCATCTACAATTTCCGTACAATGAGGTTCACTCACTCATTATGTCAATGTCATGCAGACTGCAAAACATCATTTCAACGCACCAAAGAGTATTTAATTAAAACATCACTGGCAGCCAAACTTGAAGTGGCCAAAAGGAAAAAATTAATTTCTGAGCTCTGAGATTTGTATGAAAACAAAAGTAATTAAAAACTATTAATTTTATAATTATTTTCTAAAAGTTCTACAGACTAAATAGAGACGTCGTAATTCATCAATTAATATTTAAAGTCTTTGTAGAAGTCCGGGGACGACATTGCCATATCATTTAAATTTAGTTTCATTAAAAGAAGGCTTACCTACCAAAACAAAATGGCCTTGGTATAAACTTTTCAAGCGTGTTGTGAAGACGTATCTTGTACCGAGACCACTTTCAATTTGTAATATCTCTCGTATTTCAGTATTTGTGGTTGGTGCGGCAACAGATATACACATTCTGTGAAAATTTCAGCTTTCTAGCTATTACGGTTCGTGCAGGCGGACCCGGTGACAGACGGACGGACGGACGGACGGACGGACGGACGGACGGACGGACGGACGGACAGCGAAGTCTCAGTAATAGGGTCCCGTTTGGCACCCTTCGGGTACGGAACCCTAAAAAGAAGAGCGTGTGGTACCCTGGTGAGTATGGTGAGCGCCTCCTGCCCCAGGAAGCGCGGGTAGGACGGCGTCTCGTTGCAGATTGACCAGAACAACTCGTCCTCGTCGCAGCCGCTGAAGGGGCTCTGTCCGATCAGCATCTCGTACAGTAGTACGCCGAACGACCACCAGTCTACCGCCTGGTTGTACTTGAGGCCCTTTATTATCTGCAAATAGACCGTGGGGTGTTATGTGCATATTAGAACGAGTACTGCCTGACTGACTGATAGCGGATTTTTACAACGATCCATAGGGATTACACCATTCACAAAATAAAAGGCCCGTTTTGACAGTTCACGCCCATGAAGTTCTAACCCCTAACGCGTAGGTAATAGAAGCGGTTTTCCTAGGTGCAACTTGTACGCTTTGCTTGTACGCAACAGTTGGATTTTATTACCTACGCACATGGGCGTGAACTGTCAAAACGGGCCTTTTATTTTGTGAAGAGTTTAGGGGAACGATAGCGTTTAGGGGACTCGTTATTTCCTATCAGGAGCCACCAAGCGGTTGTTTCGCTGACCTAAGTTAAAGGGTCGTCTAGGCTACTAGAGGACCTTCTAAATTAAAGAGGCAGACCTCCAGCTAAGAAACAGAGCTACTGTTGAAATCGGACATAACATAAGTCATCAACGCAGGGGCCAAACGGCTGGAGCTAGAAGGCTGAAATTCTGTTGGTATCTTCTACCCTGCAAACAACCTCTAAGGAAGAAGATGCAGTGATCGACTAAGAGACGTTTTTAGGGTTCCGACAAGGAACCCTTATAGTTTCATCATGTCTGTCTGTCCTTCTGTCCGTCCGCATGTCACAGCAACTTTATTCCGAAACTATTAGGACTATTGTGTCTCTAACTTTTGAAGTAAGAGATTAAAAAAAAAAAAAAAATATGCTGTGTATCTCGATACAAACTTTCAACGAAAATTGGTTTGAACAAAATATAATAAGCAGTTTTTTAGATATAAAACATTTATTAAAAACCGCAAAGATAACTTTGTCATTTATACAAACACTACGAAAAACAAAGTTACAACACAAACATCCAGTCTTATAATTACTTGCAACTACGGAACCCTTCATGGGCGAGTCCGACTCGCACTTGACCACTTTCTTTTTTCAAAAATGTTTCCACAAAAGCAATAATACCGTATTGAGATTATAAATTATGAAATGCAAATCAGTATACCGCTATGTACTTGCTGAGGGTTGACATGATGATGATGAAGAGAGAGGAGGGAACACGTACCTCGGGCGCCATGTAGTCTGGCGTGCCGCAGAATGTGTCGGCGGTCTTGTCGAGGAAGATCTGCAGCTTGCACATCCCGAAGTCTGCGATGCGCACGTGCCCCTCGAAGTCTAGCAGGATGTTGTCCAGCTTCAGGTCTCTGCGGGAACGCTCACCCTTAGTGCTTGATCAGACACTGCGGGAAACGTGCGGTTACAAACCGACACCGCATGAAAACCGCTGTCTGAGCGGTCTAATAAATATCTACAAATAAGACCGTCTTCGCGGCTCCCGCACAATTCTAAAACCGCGTGGTTCCCGCTGTGTCTGAAGCACTTAGAGATTCATAGCTTTAGGACAAACGAGCTGAACCGCTGTACTTCTCAGAACCAGCTCCATCAAAATATGTTCGTCCATTGACGTCTCACTCAGAAATAAAGTTTCAGAAACTGAGGATTTATCTGCTTCCTCCCTAGCTGGAATTCCAGCCCTAATTTAATCTCGAGAGAGCCACACAAGCCGTGAAAGTGCCTCACCTGTAGACAATGCCCCGCTTGTGCAGGAACTTGAGTCCGGAGACGATCTCGGCTGCGTAGAACTTGGCGCGCGCCTCGGGGAAGCGCCCGCTCTGCTGGATGTGGAACATCAGGTCGCCGCCGTTCAGGTACTCCATCACGAAGAACAGGTGCGACTGGAACAGGATATGGTAGTCGCTGAAGTGATGGGCAGAACGCTTGGCAAGGAGGACGGACGGTGGATCAAACCGACTGTTTCGAAAGATGCCGGTATAGATACACACGAGAGGCATTAGAATATTGTTTTACAGTAATGCGGATTGGTCCGTAGGCTAACCGCTCCGGGTAGGACCTACAACGTATTTTGTACGTACGGGTTTCTCGTGTACGGACGGCCGGTACGGGTCTTCCGGACTGCTGTGAAACCAGCCTCACAGAATGGCTACCCAGAATCGCAAGACTAGTGGACGTGGCCACCGTCCACGTCCACTAGTCTTGCGATTCTAGTTCTGATTCATCATCGCCATAGCTGGAAGGCAATGCTTAGGATCGAAGTAGATGGCGTGGTATATATGTAAATAGAAGAGGCCTATATCGAGAGCTGTAAATGTGGGCAGATTGCTAGATTGATAATACAACAAATTCTATAGTTCTATATCTGGTTAAAGATAAGAGGACTGAAATAATTGATGTATGCTGATGGGAAACTGCTGAAGCCGAGTAGTCAGACCCCTATGCAGGGGTTGCATGGAAGTGGACGGAACAGTCGAGCACACATGTTGCTGGCATGTCCATCCACAATGGAAACCAGGACGTATACTTAATTCACCTGAGTTAATTCACCAAGGTGCATTAAGTATACTTTTAGTATACTTTAAACACCTTGGTAAATTAAATAAACTTTTAGAAAACTTATTTCATACTATGAATAAAGATTAATATTTTTATTTATTTACTTTCCTCAGGTGAACAAGGCTTAAAGTATACTGAATGCACCTAGGTGAATCAACCCAGGTGAATTAAGTATACGTACCTACCCCCAGAATGGCTATTCTGGGAGATACAATATCGACTTTTGAGCTCCTTCAACACCCAGGCCTCCTACTCCAGCTAGTGCATGGGCTAGGATTGCTGAATTAGATGAGCAGGCGAAGGGGATATGCACAAAGGCCATGTGGCTCATTGGGCCAGGTGCAGGCGCTTCAACCGCCTTGAAGAAGAAATAGAAGATGCTGACAGGCACTTACATCAGTCTGGAAGGTCGCGAACAGGTGGCACAGGTAAGGGTGGTTGGTCCCCAGAGCCAGCACCTTCCTCTCGATGAGGGTGCACTCTACATCGTCGTCCTCCAGAACCACGTCTTTCTTGAGACACTTCACGGCGTAATAGTACTCTGTGTCACGCAACTCGGCTAGTAGTACCTGAGGAAAAATGCTTTCTGTTACAGCATTAGCATTTGTGAGAGGCCCTGTACAACTTCCCTAAAAGGACAGATTGTTTTGTTCTGCTTTTTTAAGGTTTTGAATTTATTACCAAGTCTTGGTGGAAAAAAGCGGGCCGTCGTCTTTTGCGAGGACGTTTGAGTGAAACAGTGTGGGAAACAGAAACACCATCGCCACAAACTGCACTGGTTCAACATAGAGAGAAAAGTATTGTATAATTATCATTAAGTTCCAAAGAGGGCGCAACTGTGCCTTTGTCAACCCGTATGGGGAAAAGGGTGACGCTATGTTTACAAGTAACTTATCCGACGCGATTTAGGTATATTCTAATCACAGGAAGTCCTCGTAACAAGTTTATTAATTGCTCGTTTGACATTACAATTTCTGGAAATACAGCGATTTCTCAGCTTGGCGACATTTCCATCGAAGCATCTCATGTAAAATATTCATATACCCTGGCCAGTGAATACCACCAGCAACAAATATCCCTATTTACAAAAGGGCGATAATACATAGCGATTATGTCGAAATGAATTCTTGATTTTCAGCACCTTCACCGACTGTACTTATTACATGTCAAGCCAATTCGGCGTTGATGTCGCATAACTAAAATTACAAATAACTGGGGCATTTTCGATGATAAATGTCGCAGGAAACGTATCATCGTGTTTATGCAGTACATACATATATCATGCTTTCTCCGTAGCCGTTGGCTTGGAGTCAATTGAATTGGGGCAACCAGGAAGAGGCTTGGCGTCGAATGTCGACGCGGACCTATTATGATAGGTAGTTCTGGCGCACTCTATTATAGATATTATTGTTTTGTTCGAGCGGACGATTGCGTAGTCGTAAGAATTTATTAGAATTGGCCTTCTCGACGTCTTCGGCCACAACAACAATTGCAATAAGCGTAAGTAATACTATAGATCATCGTTAATCAGATGAAGAGCTCACTAGGGTAGACGTGTATGCGCCGCTGCGGGTGAATCCTTACAATGTAGATAGTCCAAATGCGAACAAACATTTTTGCTGATAATGGGCATGCATGATAGACTGGACTGCCAGAAGTGACGCGCTTCATTCTCTTTCTCAAGAAGAGTTGCTCCTTTGATTGCACAAAAGTTCAGCGTGCTTGCTGAACCCACAACAGTTTATCTAACTAAGGCGACAAAGCGGCTACAATTAAACATCACTGAGAATGCACGTGAACAATTGTAGTGCATGTCGGGGCACACCTGGCACGACGTCAAAAGTAGGCACATCGTCATCGAAGTGGCAATTGTAAGTGTAAGCAGCATCTTCTAGATGGCGTGGCTAGACACAGATATGCACCCAGTCTCCACTCGCCCAAGATGGGCAACCCAAACTGTAGATGCCTACTACCACAACTATAACGAGAGTATAGTATGTTGTTTATGACGCCAGAGACCGTAATTTCGTCACCAAAAGATGAGGGAACTACTCTCTATGGCCCAACGCACGCGTGAGATAGATATAATCAAGTAATATATGTAGCCCAAAACGTCCCACCGAGGGCACGGTCCTTTACTGGGATAATACGAGTAAGATTGAGCCATACTCCATCACGCTGGCTCAGTGCGGGTTGACGGAGGGGTGTTGGGCTAGTGACCAGACCCGACTGTCAGAAGTTATCAAGCTGTCCTATTAGGGCCTCTGACTTGTACCACAGAGTATATAGCGACAGTAGCCGGGACCTACCGCCCGAAACAAATGCCACATAGAAACAAACATCCATGGAATAACCGTTCTGCCCAATCTTATTTTTTACTGTTCTTCTTGTCATGTGTATATTTTATTTCCTACTTGTTTCTGTTTATATATTTGTTATTGCTGTGTTTTGTGTATTGTGACAGTTGAATAAATGTGCTTTCTATTCAATCTATACCCGTCTCGGCCAGTTGTTGCTCTGCCAGCACGATCGTTCCCGGTGTGCGAGTACCGCTAGGCCACGGACGCTTCTAGATATAAAAGAGCCACATATATCATGCTAAAGGGGCAGAAAAACACGTGCCACACATACAAGGCAAGAGATGGCGCTGTCACGTCTCAGAATAGCCACGGGAATACATCAGGCGCAATATGCAGGTGAACCGCAGTACGGGACCTGGCCACCTGCCATATTCCCTTGAGGTTACGGCCAGTGACCAGACAGGTGAGAGATCCCTGGCCACCAGTTTGCCCATACTGACAGTTACATACATAGCTAGCTCACAGCCTTTTCCCGGAAGGGGGTAGACAGGCGTGAGCATAGTAGTATGTATGGGCTCTCTCACCTGTCTGTGTGGTCACTGTTTTGATGAAAAAATCATATTTTTGGATGGTTTGTGAGCAAAACAGAAGATTAGTTAGGCAGGGACTATGATGCACGAAGTTTGTCGTCTCCTGTTCGAGAACGTGTCGATGCGAAAGATAAAGTTACATAACATAACATAGTGCACTTCCGTAAACGTTAACGAGCCTTGTTAATGAACATTAATGAACGTTAATGAACATTGTTAGGGCCGGTAGGTAGTTATTTAGGGATTGTATTGTTGACAATGAACAGGTGAGCAATAAATGGGCAATCCTGGCCCAAGTCATCCTGGTCATACACGTAGAGAAATCTTCTGATTCCAGAGAGAAATGGGAATGGTAGTTGGAGTAGGGTAACTATATGTTTGCTGCTAACACCAATATTTATGTTTATTCAATTTGGATTTTCAATTGTAACATTACAGACAAAATATCGCGTTACAAAGGCGGCAATAAATATTTTAAATCTAACAGCATTATAGTTGTTTAGTCATACATCACCATCATGTCCGGGGTCGAGACGAGGCTATGATCGTGATTAGCCGGATCTGCCAACATTTCCCGGGAGTTCATTGGAACGGTGACGCTCGATATAGCTGACATTTGCCGTTATAATTTACTGCAATTACGCTATTTATGTGATCATAACAATTTTCAGCTGTGGCGATATCAATGCACCCATAAACTTGGATAAATAGCTACAAAATATGGCTTAGATTCTGATAGGTACTTTCAACGTTGTGTCGGAGCTTATTTTTGAAAAAAAAAACACTTTATGAAAACGCCAGGTCTTGGATGTTTTACATGCTTGCGATGTCGCTGTTTTCGGTGCCCACGACACAGGGTATCCTAGTGTGGGGCCAGAAGCAATGTCCAGTGTGTAAATGTTTATGTTATGAAACCACTATGAAACGGTAAAAAAGTTACTGATTCCTTCCTATGTATTTCGCACATCTCAAGATATCGTCACGGCTTTTCCCATACGGGGTGGCACAGGCACAATTGTGCCCACTTTTCATCACAATTTCTATTTTCCTGCAACAGGGAGCTAGCCCCTCGCCGCAACTAGCACAAACCACTAATCTCATAACTCCATAGACACCACTCAAGTGTCGTAGTAACAGAGAAATAGCAATGTTAGCGACCTACATACCCCGCTATTCGCGTCGTCGCAGGCGCAGGCAGGTAGCTACTCAGAAGAGAACTATTTTCATTTGATTTCCGAACATTTGACACAGTTTTCCATTGCAACTGGCCTGTCCTATTCTGTTGATTTATCGTGAGTGACATCAAGACTAGATCACCTTATCTACCAGAAAAGAAATTAGGGACTGCTGTCAGTTGTTAATAAATATCTGGTGATTTGAGTGTGCCACGCAGTTCACTAAGTGATGAGTTGGTCACTGTGATGGAGATATCGGAAAGAAGTGAGCGTGGAAACAGTATTTTTATGGATACTGTGGACAAATGGAGTATTGAATCACTGGCTAAATGGGCACAGTTGTGCCTCTGCAACCATGTATGGGAAAAGGCATGACGATATGTTATGTTGTTGTTGCGAGGTGACAGTGACTGCGTGGCGCTTGTCAGTGCTGTATGTGCGCTATACGTGCCTGACAACTACCTACGCGCGCGCAGGCACCAGCTGCTAGCGAGCGGCACGCACCGCACGGTGGCGCGCCGGGAGTCTCCGCTGTTTCGGGCGCGGGACAGCCTCAACGCACTGTTGGTAGCAGCGCCACTGAATGATCTGTTTGGCGATGCATGGAGGGATATTGTGCGAGAATGTGGCAGGTTCTGTGAGATGATTGGATGATAGTGTTGTCATTAAAATGTATGTAATTGTAATTGTGTTTAATGTAATCTATTTTATAGTTTGGATACTTTGTACGACGAAATGGATTTTTCTGTCATGTTGTACGAATTTACTTTAAATAAATAAATAATAATAATAATAAAAATGTTATGTTATGTTACTGTGGACAATTTAGCAAAATGGGACGGGTGAGCCACATGATGGAAAATATCGAAAATCAGTGTGACCATGATTGAAAAGTAGCTAAATGAGTTTAAAATAGCTACAATATTTTCACGGATTCAAAAGTGTTGTATCTAATAACTAATTACCAAATACTTCCGACATTTGTCACTTAGAACAGCAGTCCTCTGTAATTCCACTACCCCACAAACATAATTAGCTTCCCACGTTTTCGTCAGTTCAACATCGTATTCATAACATAACCACCTAATGGTGCCCGGCGGTAATGGTGCCCGGCGGTAATGTTGCCCGGCGGTCATGGTGTCCGGCGGTAAAGAATGCACATCGGTCTTTGGAAAGAGATAACATGAAAACATCACAGGTACAGAGTGATAGAGACGGACGCTCTACAACTACAACAAAGCCTATGTCTAGTACTATTACTTATTCTGTGCCTATGTGTATTATTTTTCGCTTGCTGCGCCGCCGTGAGTATGTAGTATGTAAGTATGTAGTATGTAGAAGTGTACTGTACGTTACGTATAACGTATCGTATATATCTTACAGGAAGGTGTAATAGTATTGGTGTAGTTAGCAAATAGCAATAAGTTCGCGAACGACTTTTTTCTTGGCAAATTCCCCCGTTTTGTGTTTATTTTAGAACAGTGACTCTGGCATTTCGCTTACATTGTTTAGAGACAAATTTGATTCATACCTTTAGTGTGGCACATTTACTACTACATATACCTATGCAGTGATTGATTATAATCACCTGCAGTATTCCCCTTTTTAGATAATGTCCGGCGAAGCCCTATGGGACGGATAAATCATAAATGTGTGTAAATTCGTAAATGTAACTCAATGGTAGGTAAATTCTCGATCAAAATTATAGTTTCATCATCAACATCATCTCTTACTTCTCTGCAAGGGTATTAGGGTTCTCAGTACAGTTTTTTTCCATGGCTACGGTTCATCCCTATGTTAGTACTTATAGTTTATTAGGTCTAATTTGTTAATTTCAAATGATCTTGGTTTGAATGATCTGTTGGCTGACTGGGCTTAAAATTATCTTCAATTTAAATATTTACAATTAGTTGGTAATTTAAAAATAATACATGATTTTGTTAATTTTCGTGTACATAGTAAGTATATTTCATGTTAGCTGCTGAAACTCTGGCATGTTTAGCAAACCAACTGCCCACACTGAAGAAAGCCAGAAAACCGAGAAGGAATAGTTTTTGAAATTATTTAGGTACTCAAATTATAATAAAGTAACTTATTTACTAACGAAGCCCGGCCGACATGATCGTTTTGTGGTAAAAAGAAAACCGTGTTTGTTTTTACAAACGACACGATGAATGTCACAGATAGGTTTAAAAGTATTTTGTCTCGTATTAATTTTGCGTGACAGGGGGCTATACATACAACCAATAAGCCAATACTCGAACTGAGGTACTGAAAATTGAGCGTTTTTTCACTAAATCTATTGCGACTATGTTCTATGGAGTGTTTTATATAGAACAGTCCTCTTTAACACCTTATATCTATAGGTAGGTACACCCTATGGCCCAGTTAGCACCTAAGTGTCTACTTATCTAGATAAGTCTCTCTCAACATCTATTTTAGGTACAGGTGCAAATAATTGAGAATGGTATGAGACCAAAGAAAATGTCCGCCCGTGACCTTTTTGGCGAGACGAGAGTTTATCACTGCTGCAATGTGTGATTACAACACGATTTGTTTACAACACACTAGCATTTGAATGTTTGGGAAAAGTTGTAAAGGTTATTCATTATTTTATGGAGTACCTTTTGAACCCATGAATGTACAAAGGTCTCCTCTTCTGTACGCCACAATTCAAGTTTTCAATCCCCTCACATAAATGGGTATGATATTTTCGATCATCCTACTATACAGGGTGACATTTAAATAGCTGATCACATTTGGGGAATGATAGTAAGTACCCATCATTATGAAGAACTTTCCCCAAGGAACATAATAAAAAAATTTGGGTCTCCCACAGTAACTTGAAATCAGCCTGATCGGGGCAATCCGGGTAATGTAATGTATTGGGGGACGTTTTTTTTTATTTGCGACTAAAATAATTATATTCCTTGGGGAAAGTTGTTCATAATGATGGGTTCATTCGTTCATTCCCCAAAATATGGTCAGCTAATTAAATGTCACCTATATCACAGATTAATAAAGAGTTAGGAACAGATTGGACACTGTACATAATCGTTCAACTAAAAATAGACCCTTGCTACAACGCAACAAAGTACAATTCATGCTGTGTAGCGCGGCACCCGCACTTCGATTACTTGCCTAAAAGTTGCCTCTCTTTCTGTCGCGTAACTCTATCCTCGTCTGAAGCGGCCCGTGAAACTAAGGGTTGTCTCTTGTGACAAATAAAACTGGATATTTACTTAACTACTAACTAGGAACCACTTACTATTATTATTCTAGATTTGTGAATAACATTTAATATAGGTAGTATAAGTACCTACCTAACCTTTTACATAATGGCCAGAAATCCTATCGACAGTCAGTAGGACAGTGACCTTTATTCATCTTTGCAGTGACGAAACGTCATCAAACAAAGCATGCAGTCTTTCTTCGCCTTCATTTTAGCAAGTAACTACACGCGGGGCGCGCGGGGCTAGATAGAACGGCACGTGCGTGCAACCCGGGCGGCGCTCGGCAACCTAGTGAGTCGGGCCGTGCAGCGGGGCCGCGGATCTACTTGTGGCTTTGCAGGTAAAGAGCGGAGTGTCACACGCCTGCCTATATTAAGTCTTTTTGATTGTCTGTTTGATTATTTTGAATAAATTTTTAGGTGATCTTTGATTAAAGCACGACAATAAATCGTCATTTTTGGCACAAACCACAAACACACGACCACATTGTGATCAGTCTTTAAGACCTACAATAAATTGGTGGTTTTGCGTTTACGATGCGAAATAAAGAGGGAATAATTCGTGATCGGGTCTGGCCTCGTGTTTCACACGTGAAACCCCTCAAGTGTCGCCAGCTGCCTCAGTAGACATTAGCATTGTTTTCGCGGGGTGACCCAGATGCGGCGCCCCGCCGGTCAGTTGCCAGATGTGTGGTGTCACTGCACGCACGACGACGGGTTAAAAACGGATCGAACTATCAGCATTTAGATTTAGACAGCTCACATGAAAGTTTAGACAGGCCCGATCGCATCTGTCGGCCTGATGGAGTCGTAGTTGAGTATCGCTCTGAGTTAATTACAAACGTATTAAATTAAATTAAGTCGTTTATTTTCCAGACAAGACAGTGTCCAATATAACACAAGTGTCCAGTATTGACTCAATCCTAAAGAGCACCCAACCGTATCCAAAACCAGACAAGTTTCTTATGAAAAACTAACCCACCCACGGGAAGAAATGTAATCAAAGAACAAGTCCTGTCCTGACTGACTGACTCAATGATCAACACAGGGGCAAACGGCTACAGCTAGAGGTAGCTTGTTTTTTATAATGTAGGGACTCACAAAGAAACGGTTTTCCTGAAATCACAAGTGGGTCAAAATTACTTATAAAGTTTTTCAATTAAGTGTAGGAACTTTATATGGACCCAATGAACTTGGATAGGTTCTTAACTGACCGAATAGATTAACTACGCAGGCGAAGACACGGGCTTAAGCTAGCTTATCTAGATCTAGATGTACCCAACCGTCCGACCAAAGTCCACGGGCCCGCGATTTTCAAAGTTTAAAACCTATGCACAAACAGAACGAAAGTGTTGGGTCTTTTGGGGTCGTTGGCCGAGCTAGCAGAAAAAGAAAATAGAGGACACTCACCTTCCCGAAGCTGCCCTTGCCCAGCACCTTGATGAAGTGGAAGTCTTCAATGGTGTACTTCCTGAAGCGAGGAATGGTCTTCGCCGGCGGGGTGAAGCGGCCAGTCTTGCGGAACAGACCGTACGCCGTGGACGACTCTGAGGGACAGTGCTGATGATGAATATTTGAGAACAAATAAAAGAGGTTTAAACAAAAATAATAAAGAAACACAATCATTACACAAACAAACCGCCCAAAGAATTGCCCGGCCCAAAAGTGCCTATTACACTGGCAGCGTTTCCTCCACGTTGCACAGCGAGTGAAGAGGAGGTTTTGATTTGAAACAGCTGTCTGGTCTGGACTGTATAATCACGGCAGAAGTGCATGGGTCGCTGCTTAAATTGACTGATACTGCTAGGCTTTATGATGATGTTTCTAAGGCCGGGACTCCACCAAAGCGGAGATGTGGAATATTTATATGCGAGATGGAAACAGCTCACATCTCCGCTTCCATCGCGCCATACAAATATTCCACATCTCCGCACATCTCCGCTTTGGTGGAGTCCCGGCCTAAGGGGCAAGGGCTGCATGCGTAGGATAGGTTGATGATGATTTTGATGATATTGATGATGAATGATGATGATGATACGAACACAGACACAAGCAAACTACAATATAATACAGAATATGCTTAGTTCTCCGTGTAGTTACGTAAATCTAGTAAATTTCTTTCGAGTATGTATTCCTATAACAATCGGTACATAATTTTACTCTAAGATTGGTCTACATTCTTTGAAGCTAGGAAAATGTATAAAACCATCAGGCACCCATTCATTTGTAAATATAACTTTGAATTATACAGCTCAAATCGGACAGTGATCATGACTACTTAGTACCTATCATATGTACCTGTTGATCATACATACTTTGTAGTTGATTAACTTTGATAATGATTACATGTTCTATTCGCGATAGTGACAGGCAGACACACACAGAAAGTTGCCTCGCTCGAGCCAAATTAAATATTGTTTGTACGTGTAAAATAAGATGTGAAGCCATGATATTTTTGTAGGAACTCGAACAGAACGGTCGACCAATTAACTATAAAAAGTTAACCACGGGAAGTCCAGCACGAAGGACGAAAAAGAGACTAATGACGTGTTGAATGTTTTCAGAACAACACGGTAAGTAATAATAAATCTAGAAGAGATGGTAGAAAGGGATAGATAGATGAAGAAGACTAACGGGATCTCTACATATTTTGCAGGGGTCGGCAAAAGCTATAGCCTGGCGATGAATCCGGCCATAGGACAAGGAAGAGTAGGACCAGGCAGGACTGAATGGACAGCCTCAGGCTAGCTAGAGGGACAATTTAGTCGAGACAATTTAGAAGAAGTTTCATGGGACAAGTAGAATTCGGGTATATTATATTTTTCTTTAGGATATTTCTGCATTGGTACCTACTTGGTTTATCGTGTGTTGGTTGATGCTAATTCAAAGAGTCATCGTAATTATTTACGAGACAAAAATAGTCATACCTCTCGGTGATTATCATTACAAATGGCGAAGGACATATTTTAAATGCAGATATGATCTGCAGCGAGTGTCGTGCGTGTCACCCGCACCAATTAAGGATGATCACGAATCATATAAATCAAACTGGGGAGAGAATTACGGACGAAATTCTGCGCATATATTAAATGACATTACCTAGGTACAGTGAGAATGAATACTCACAAAGACCAAAAGGGAGTTACTTTGCTAGCTTTCCTTCTCCCACAGAGTGGTCCAATTAATTGATTGGAAAAAAATTATATAACGTGTACTAAGCATATTTGTAAGATCTACAGTATTAAATATCGATTTGAAACAAACAACGACACACGTAACTCAAGGATAAAAACACAAACATAACGATGCAGAAATACGCATATGATTGTGGGATTGATTTCAGACACATGAATTCAGGCGAGAGATTTGGGTATCATTGATGGCAAATAGGCAACTGTCAATTTAGATTTGGACAGGTCGGACGCAGCGCCCATTACAGACACCGCTGCGGTTGGTCTGCGTCACCAAGCTGCGACTGCGGTGCCGAGCTTCAGACAGTAGACCACATAGTTCGAGAATGCCCCCTTCGGGCTTACCCTGGAGACCCCGATGACTTCATCACCCTTATAAATGACGCCACCAACTGGTTAAGAAATTTGGATATATGCCTGTGACGTTCCTACTTGGAGAAGTCATACGAATAAATAAATTTAGATTTGAGAGATAATATGGCAATATTGTTCAGGATGTAACAAAGAAATAATACCTTGAAACCAATTAATGATTACACGTCTCTTTACGGTTTCACACCCACAGTATGCACCAGTCGGTCTAATAAAACATTTATGGTTAAAGTTATAAACTTTTATGACATAACTTCTTACAGGATTTGTGCAAAACTTAGAAATACATTTCCCTTCACCTTGAATATAGCTGGGATTAAATATAGAGGTAGAGACATGGCGGAGACACCAATATCGAGGCCGTCCGTTTTGATGTCTTGTTATTTTCTTTATTCGCCTGAGTTTTTAAATATCAAGGAAGTGGGTTATTTTTGAACTTCTGAAGTTTGCAAATTTTGTATCGTAAAACTTTTAATATGGTGCTTGATGAAAAAAATATTGAATTATCAGTTGAAAATATTGCAGATTTATTACCAGAGACAAGAGACTGAACTTTTGTTATTATTGCATCAATTCATCAGGTTTTGTAATCAACGGATAACTTTACAATATTTATCGTTTTTACAAGGATGATGTGTTTACTGATTTAAGCCTTCAATCACGAGAAATACCTAATTAACATGTTTGGCACAAACCAGCTTGTCGGATATAGCGTGGTCGTTTTATTGAAAGTCTGGCAGGCGAGACACAGGGTCATCAATACCATGCCTTAGTTTATTATATCGATCTTTCGATCTTTGATTTTAGGATAATTCTTGGGAAACAGTCATTTATTGATACAAAGTTTCCTAGAACTCTTCCTCTCGGTCTGTGTTTACTTCCAAGAATCTCTTTTTGACTGATTTTCCTCTTCCCTGAATAGGTTTGTCTTTCAGAATTCAGGGTTCAATGGACGTGGTTGGTGTGTCCAAATCCAGATATAATCTGGAGATCAAAGTGATATTTGACATCTCCGTCATTTGGTTGGTGCTAACGTTTTCGAATACATATATCATCTCTACTATTTTGGCAACAAATCTCAGGGTAATCCAGAAAAAAATATTTTTACAGAAAGGTCTGAATAAATAGAAGGGAAGTTTATTCAATCTGTATACGTCATTGAAGCTATATATATAATCTAGTTTGATGTGTCTTTTCTTAAGCTTGTCAAATGGACACAAATTGTGCTTGGCCTGGGCCCAACTCACGCGCATATAAGTAACTTGGCCGCTTTTTGTCATCAATCGCGAAAGATTTAGTTAGACGGGATATTTCTGTGACGGATTCTTGTCCACAGGTACTTGGGTAAAGGGGCGTTGGTGTAGGTGTGATAAATGCTTCACCAGAAGTAATAGTAACATACCTACTTTTATAATAAAATATAATTAGGCAAATGTATTTTGCTAAAACCCTTTTTCTAAGACGTACAATAATGTAGATTATCCATATCACCCATATCTAGAATCAAGTATCTGTTCAAATGTAATAAAAGACTGCCCTACCTAAAAATACTAATAAGTAGGTACCAAATTCACTGGCAAAATGTGGTTAGAATGAAATGTCACTCTTAGGACTACGGAGGGCATGCGGGCAGTGACATCGCACAACTCATGAGTTTCAGTATATTTCATAAATTAAATCCAGGAGAATATACCTAAGATCTAAGAAAAGTAAAGTCAAGGGCAAAGTAAATAAATTGTGGTTCAGTGAACGTGAGCTTTTAAAACATGTTGGTTTGATCCTATTTATTGACCGATAATAATCTTTTTAGGATTCTATGATTGATTCCATCTGTCACAAAAAAACTTTTGTTTCATATAAATCTTATTGAAGTATCAGGCAGGCAGGAAGTGCTACTGAATGAGACACTGAAATAGGCAAAGTGAAGTGTGACGTGTTCTCGAAGACTGGCACCACCCTAGCAATGTTGTAACTACTTGTAACCAGGAATACACATGTTTACGCAATCAGGACACTCGCAGTGCAATATCCCCATCAACAATTTTCGAGAATGCGGAAGGAGCATTGGGAAATGAGAGCGTTTGGCGCTTCTTGCGCTTTCAGCGAAAGTTCACAACAGCAGCACCAGTATTTATAGCTTTTGAAATATATCTCTAAGCTATTCGCTCTTTGAACGCTAAAAGCTTTTTGTGACGTCAGTCCTCGTTAGGAGATTACCTTTGCATTGCAATCTTTTTCATAACTCTCCTAGAGCTGGAAAGTTTTGTTAAGATCTTTCTGTTTCAAACATAAAATTCAAGATTAAACTATAAACAAACATTTTAGGATGATGAAAATTTTGAAGACAGTACCATGCGTCGTCTAAAATACAATAAGGCAAACAATCAAAGCAAAATTACACTAAAAGTAAAAGTCCATAAGTACCAAAACTAAATATCTACACGAATTATAGTAATGTAATATGTGTGCGTTAGTCCAATGCTTCAAGCTTTCACATACAAAACAAAACAATAGAAAGTTATGAATAGAGATGGACATACCATAAACTAAATTAATTTTGAAATTAGGTTTCCGATGGTTAAAAGGATTGGTTGAAGATTTTTCTCAGAATCGTGTGCAATAAACAAGAACCAAGCAATACCGTTGTTGTAGGGACCTCACCGTGTTCCTTCTCCACAATTTCCATGATACTGTCGCCGCTGGCCGCTTGCGTGCTAGCTGATGATGAGGAGCCAGGAGTCTCACCACCTGTACAAACAACCTGTAGAATTCTGCCCGTATTCACTAACTTCCCACTAATAGACGCGGTTTCTTTGTGAAATCTATTTGGGAAAACAATCACTTTATAACGAATTCAGGTCGTTTTTAGGGTTCCGTACTCGAAGGGTGCCAAACGGGACCCTATTACTGAGACTCTGTCCGTCCGTCCGTCCGTCCGTCTGTCTGTCACCAGGCTGTATCTCATGAACCGTGGTAGCTAGACAGTTGAAATTTTCACAGATGATGTATTTCTGTTGCCGCTATAACAACAAATACTAAAAAATAAAAGAAATTTAATATTAAGGGGGGCTCCCATACAAAAAAACGTGATTTTTTTTGCTCATTTTTGCTCGATATTGATAATGGTAGCAGGTAGACGCTTAAAATGTTCTCAATATATTGAGTATATTATTTACTTAATAAATAAATAATTAAATTAAAATTAAATTAATATTTAGGGGGGGCTCCCATAAAACTTTTTTTTTTTCCGGTTTTTTTATAGATAATGGTACGGAACTCTTCGTGCGCGAGCCCGACTCGCACTTGGCCGGTTATTAAATAACGGTAACTTCTCCTGAAATATCCAATCCATGAATTTATAATGTGGATGACACCAGGTTTCACAGGAAACCAGGTGTTCTTTGAAGATGAAGGTTTAAGACAATTTTACGTTAGTTGCTAGGTACAATTATTGAAGGGTAAATCATGTTGTAATTTTGTCTTTCACGAAAATAATGGTTTTCAATTAAGTGATTAATGTAATAAAGACACAACAAAGAAAATATCAAAGATACAGATATTTTAATTAAGGAGTAAAAAGCTAAAGAAAATGAATAAATACTTATTAGTAACTTACAATATAAGTAAATAAAATAAGTAATCTCTGTCATCAGATCAGTCAGCAGATGACCCAAGATAGAAACAAATACAAAATTGTACGATCATAGAAAGAGATGAATAAAGTTGATGATTTTCTACTTCTAAAAATATTATTATTATTTACTCAAGTATAGTAATTACTGAATATATCATACAAGATCATTAATTCGATTTACCAATCGTTATCAACATAATTTAGGCTGACCGCTAGACCCATAAAATAGAAAACTAACCAGACAGCCAGAGAACCTATAAAAAAGGAAATTTACACCCCACATAGCAATTCCAATTCTACGATACAAAATACCGATCTGTGAAGTTTGAAGCGTGGCCAAATCAAAAGATGGACTGTTTATAACTATATCTATCGATATGTCACGTGGATATTGGCAGCTCCCGATGATGATGATTGATTCCGTGATGATTCGATCGTCGAGGTGGAGTCATTGAGAAAATGTTACTTCCGGTTTTGTTACCCTTCAACTTGTTTAGGATGTTTATATTGTTGTAATTTGGACATGGATTATTAAAAACATGTGAGCTTATGTATTTAGATGACTACTCTGTAGTAACTAGTTGGGAATTTTGGGTTCGATTTCTATGATGCCGAAACGGAGTAGAAATCTCTCGAGCACCTGTGACGTTGTTCCTGGTTCCGACGGACGGTGTCGTAATTTAGAACTGACACAATGTATGTGCCAGTAAATGACTATTCTATTTCTGGAACTTTACATACTACAGATACTATTTATCTGTACTAGGAGGACTCACCCAATTTGATTGAAAAAGAAGAGGTTAATAGTGTCAAGATTAAAAAGGATGATGCTAAGTACATATCGAATACTACCATAAGCCTCAGCTCAGCTCAGCTACTGAAATAATAAGTGGGATATAAAATAAAGCATAATTTGCATCTGTTGACTAATTTCTCATCTGTCACTTCACTGTTTGCGGTTTTCTTGTGACGTCATTAGTGAAGTTTTGAGCTGCCGTACTCAAATCCCCTTTCTGCAAGATTAATCAGCTACAGGTTCGAGGCATCAACACACGCCATCAACGGCCATGCCTCATTGAACAAATTGGTTTATAACGTTTTGCCATTAGTCTATTATGTATTTGTTTGGATTTATATTCGAAGAGCAATTGCAGCTATTAATTCTTTACAGGTGAGCAGCCAATATTGGCGGATGTCCAGACAGGAGCAAAGATCTCGCCCACTTGCTCACACACCACCAACGCTCGTGTTTTGTGCCACAAATACACAACAAATAATGGCAACTAATACTGATGTTTACTAATTAAATCCTCTTTAATAATCGTCAACTTTACATCCCCATTTTTATTCCTATAGTTTTAGCTGCCAAAAATTGTACGCATCGCAATGCAGAAGCACTAAACTCTCTAGAAACTACATAACCTGCGACATGCTCAGTATTTTGCATTTTTTATTGCGTTAGAGAAAAAGGTACCTCGGTAAGTAATAATAAACGTTACGGCTGATACAAGCCAATAAAACGTGGTGGGTATAAATTATTTCTGTCCGCGCCTGACGTAAGACGTAACGGTGACGCTCGTGTTTGTCTTTATTCCCGGCACATGATAACACGTTCAGGTTCGACGCTACGAGGCGACAGATACAGAGATAAGTCGGAGTAACAGGTTACCAGTAACCAGAGAAGAAGTTAGTTGGAGATTGATTAGTGGTCAATCTGGCACAGATCGGTGACTTTACCCACCTCGTTTAGACGCCGCCTTCGAAGCCAGGGCTTCCACCAGCAACCGTTGGTTAACACCGCAGAGGTTCGCTGTCAACTTCTCACATTTCCGATGGCAGTTCACATCACAGTCTAAAAACATAAATTCCAGAATTCCTGCTGCTTATTTACAGTCTAGAAATCTTTTACTGCTTGAAGCCGTGCAGAAGCGGTCGTGCAGTCATGATCTAGTTAGTTGAGGAAGTTAGAAGGTGTGATGCGATGATTAGTAACTTGGCTTTGTGTTGTGATGTGGTGGATCAGTTGATGCTTCTCTTTACCTTTCTTCATCTGCACGAAGCCGGCAGGAGACGTCGGGGCGGAGGAGTCGAATCCTGAATCGTTGGATCCGGTCGACGTCCTGCCGTCCGGGTTGGTTTCACATTCGAAGAACTCTCCTGACTCCTCGCTGGAGTCAGATTCATCCGCATCATCATCCTCTGATGACTCTTCTTCGGAGGAACTTTCGGATGAACTCGAAGAGTGTATTATCTGTGGCGTTTTCTTCTGTAAAGGTCTGGGAGTCGCAATGAGAGGTCTAAGCATCGGCTCGTCCTTGAGAGGTTTTTTAATTTTGAAGTTTAATCCTAATATGTTTGGTTTGGGAGGTTCCTCAGTTTTCACTTCAAACTTGTCACCCTCTCCTTGCAACGGAACTTCTGCTTTGGTCTCAGATTTGATTTCTGGAATATCTTTTTTAGGTTGCACTGTTGCTGGTATACTAGGCACTGGGGTAGTTTCTTTAGTTTGTTTCGTGTTTACATCTTCGGCGGCTTTATGTTGTGTCACATCTATTGTTACAGGATCAATTTGAGATTGTTGAGCCGGTTTAGATTCTTCTACTTTGGGAGCTATTTGTGCTCTTTTAATAGGTGAAGTCTTAACAGGCAGCTTTTTCTTTGGACTGTCTTGTTTGTTTGTTATTTTGTCAACAATAATATTATCACTTCCCTTGTTCGTTTTCACACAGATTTGTTTAACTTCTTGTTTAAGTTTAGGTACGGTAGCAGGAGGAGTAATCTGATTCTCCGTATTGGGTTTCTTGAGAACTTGTACTTTATCGATTTCAGATACTGCTGGTAATTTTGCCGTTTTTTGTGCTCCTAAATTCTTTAAGTCAGCCTCACTCTTACATCGACAATTATCTACATTGGTATTATTTTTGTCATCTTTCTTACTTGTTTCTTCAATAGTAATAGTAAGATCTTTATTACTGTTGACTTTTGAGACTGTGATTATCTTCGGGGATGTTCGGACTTCCGGTGTCTTTTTATCAGTATCACTTGAACTTATGACAGATATTTCTTTAGCGACAGGACTTGTCTTAGGTGATCTCTGAACTTTAGGTTTAACTTTGTCTAAGTCACTTGAAGTAATTAATTTATCAGTGTCACTTGGACTTATAACAGGTTTTTCTTTAGTAACAGGACTTGTCTTAGGTGTTTTCTGAACTTTAGGTTTAACTTTGTCCGCGTCACTTGAAGTAATTAAAGGCTTACTTTTATCTTTGGTAGTTGAACTTGTCTTAGGGGATATCTTTACTTTAGGTTTATTATTAACTATGTCACTTGAAGATTCAAATGACTTCCTTTCATCTTTAGATACCTGATCCATCTTAGGCGACATCTGATCTACAGTTTTGTTTTTATCAACGTCATATGAAGTCGAAGCTTTGGAGTCCTCTTTTGTATCTGAACAAGTTTTCGGTGAGTTATGAAGTTTAGGTTTGTTTTTGTCGTTGTCCGTTTTCTTTTCTACTGTACTATTATTTTCAATTTTGTCTTTAGTGTCACTGGCCTTTGGTATTTCGGTCTTAGGTACTTTATCTTCAATAGATTTGTTATTTTTAAGATCATCTTTATGTTTATTATTTATTTGAGCACTTGTAGATTTTGTTATCTTATCTGATTCTTTATGAGATCCGGATTCTTCAGAGTATTTTTTAATACTAGGAACATCTACATTTCTACTTAATGTTGACTGCTCATCTTCGACACTTTTGTTTTCGCCAACGTTTTTGTGTTGCGGTGTTTGATCATGCTCTGTTGTTTCGATACTGGTCATTTTAGATTCCTCCTCTTTTCCTCTATTGGATAATAATTTTTCCGGAGTATTCCTCTTTGAGGAATTCTTTGGGCTTTCAACTTCATCCTGTTCTTGTATTGTTTCTTGCAGAACTGTTCCCGGGGATGTCTCATCATAATTCTCTTCCTTAAGTTCAATCCCGTCTTCTGCAGGGAACCACATCATGGCTCGTCTATTTTTTTCCAGTTCCGCGTCAAGATTTTGCTTCCTTGTTTTTAAATAAACTGTTTCTCTTTTGCCAATTTTATCCCAGAAATTGCCACTGTCTGGTTCGGGTGATGGTGCATCACCATAATCAATATTAGGTGCCTTTATTAATTTTCTTTTTGTCTTGTTACGTCCTTGACTGCTATCGGAATCGTCACTAAAGCTTTCTTTATTTGGAAAACTGGTTTTGTTAATATCTGGAGATTCGTCTATGAAGCTACTATAAGATATTTCTTTTTTAGGCAAACGTGTAGTCTCTTCTACTATTACATTCTCAACTTTGAATTTAAGCGGACTCGGTGGCGGTGGAGATATCTCCACTGTCGATGTTATTACCTGTCTTAGTTTAGGTTTATCTTTTTCAACCTTTATTGATTTTCGGGATTCCTCGATCGCCGGTAAACTAGCGGCAGTTGGAGGAAGTTCAGTGATAGAGTCTAATCTTGATCTGCAAATACTGCTACCTGAACATGATTTCTTCAGGCTTCGTTTTTTAGAGAGGTGCTTGTCTCTAGATTCTCTCAATGAGTTCATGCGATCGTGCAATGCATTATCGGATTTAGTTGTTTGCAAGGGGATGTTATCTCTAGAAGATTTTCTTCGTTTTATAGATCCCATTGCGCTAATGGTACTCTTAGGTGGTTGTTCTGCTCCAATTTTTGACAGGTCCAATGTTGTCGTACTAAGGTTTTCACCACGAATCAGAGAATCTAGCAGATTTGCCTGCTCCTCTAATAGTTCCATCGAGCACCGTCGATCGGGGGACTTACTTGCAGTTGTAACAGGAGCTGGAGGAGGTAGACTTTGAGAAGACACTTCACTCTCAACTTTCCTAGGGGAATCTCGTTTCACATAGTCGATATCATCATCGTCTTTGCCTTTCACAATAAACTTTTCGACGAGCTTCGCTCCGAGGGTTTTCTTTTCTCTCTTGTCTTTATAGATGAGATCTTCGTAGAGTTTCTCCCGCCATCGCTGAGACGGTTCCGGCTGCTCCGCGGCGACAGCGGAGTCCGTTTGTTTATTTTCGTCAGACTTGGCGCGCATCTCTCTCGGGGAGTCCTTGTCCTTGCGCTTGATGGTGTGCAGCCTGACGACCGTGCGGCCGCGCTTGATCGTGCTGCGCTGGGGTCCCGGCGAGGAGTCGATGCCCGTCTCGGGTTTGCCGTCGACTCTCGGCATGAAGGGTCCTTCATCGACCTCCGGCACGGGGGGTTCATCCTGCGGTGGCGGGGTCGGCTCCCGCGGCCTGTACCTGTCTCGGGACACGTCGATGTCGGCCGTGTTGATGTGTATCGGGCGCGGCGTGAACGTCGGCACGGCAGGCGTGTAGCTGCGCTTGAGCAGGCGTCGCGGGGACGAGATGCGCGTGGGGCCGGAGACTCCTCGCTCGGAGATGGTGCTGAGGAGCGGCGAGTAGTTGCGGCCGGTGGGAGACCAGCGGGGAGCGAGCGGTGCGCGGGAGTAGTTGCCCAGCGAGGAGTGCTTGGAGTAGCCCGCGCCGGGGGTGAGGTAGGAGGCGGTGTATGAGTAGGAGGGCGGCGTGTAGGGGGTGCCGCCGCCGAAGTACATGTTCGCGATGTGTTCCGAGTAGAGCGGCATGGTGCACGTGCGAGCGCGCGCGCCGACCGCGGCAGACTGGCGAGTGGCGGCAGGTGCGCCCCGCGCCGCCGCCCCGCAGGTGACGCGGTGACAGACGGATGAGAGCTCACAATAGATCCACGCCCGTACGACATTACCCGTGATCGGAAGAAATTGTTTGGCGATTTTAATCGGGCTAAAAATAGTGTCACTATTTCAGGAGTTGGGAGGTTCGGCCTGATTCCGTGTCCGATGTTGTTTTGTACTGTCTATCACGCACGAGTGTCGCGTAAAACGGTGAAATTACGTAAGTAACATGTACGCACAAACTGCTAATTGTTGTAAAGATATGTGTAGGTAGGCCGACTGAAGGAATCAGGATCTTGCAATTTAATACCTTTATTAGCTGTTCGATTTTCCTTGTGTTGCTAAACTGACTGGGATCTTCATGTCAGCCTGCAATTTTTGCTACATAATATTGGGAATCAATGGAACGGGCACGTGCTAAGTTAGTTGTCAACGATGATAACTACAATCAAATGCGGCACAAAACACAGTATTGTTTGGTGAAGTTATGTCTCGAATTATTTCCAGGTAAAAGATTAGGATGATGTTCGTAATGGCCTGTGAACAACCAAGCAACACGTGGGTGGTAAATAAGTATATTCTTAGATAAACTTTTGCGAAGCTCAACAAGTTAACCTAGTATTAAATAGGTAAGTAAATTGTTTTCATGTCAGAAGAATGGTAATTTTAAGTCTGAGTAAAGGTGATCGCACAGGGTGTCAGCATCGCACCGTACGCGCCGCATTTTAGAATTAGATGTCCTAAGAAATCGTATGAAACCTCGTACGTTTCCCCCGCACCGTACGCGCCGCATTTCGTAGGCTTTCAGTATATACGGCGCGTACGGCGCGTGTGATGCTGACACCCTGTGCGATCACCTTTATAGGGATGGGATCAGCATAAGTCTTAATAATTAGGAAGGTACCAGACAACACGGGCACTTCCCATGGATCACACACATTAGACAATGCTAAGCATAAGCTCGCTTTGTGCAACTTGTAAACAAATAGGTGCATCTGAAATTGATAACCAACGCCCGTAGCATGCTGACCCCCGAGAAGGGAGAGAGCACGCGCTTTAAATATCTCTATCTCTCTCTTTCCACGACAAAACTTCCTGCTCGGACTTGCTACGGATGCTGGAAACCACTGTGGTAAAAAAATGCTTCCTTGATAAGGCAGTTTTCGTTTCATACCTACCTACTTGATTATTGATCCACTTTTGATTATCTATAGTGGGTCGATTTGCGTCGTCTATACCCTTATTACTATAAAAACGAAGTAAACTGACAATATCAAACTTCACTTCTTGAAATAATGTTGCCATGTTCAGTTTGAGAGTGATGTTCACATTCATTCTAAATATAATGAAAATTAATAGAGTTATTTCTTTACATTCAGAATTTGTAATAAATATTTGTCACAATTTAATACAACATTGAAAGCATCTTTTTGCCATTTGAGGTGGCAGAAGCAAATTATGCCCACTTTTTGTGAGGTACTATTTCACTGGGTATTCTATTGAAAATGCTTAATTTTTCTTACTTATTATTCTCAAATAAATGAGTGGGGCGCGTCATTTCAGTTTGAACAAGCTATATGCACTAGTACTACTAGCTCTCTTATCATTTCTATCAATATCATTCTATATTGAGACATTAGAATGAACTAAATCATTCTTGACCCAATCTCTATTTATTTTCTACCAAAAAGCGGTAACATCGGAACTGTCGTTTTACTTCGTTGTTATAATATTAAGGGTATAATGTGTGAAGTAAGTCAATGACATAATAACCAAAGGACGCGTCAATTCTAATGGATTTCTTCTATCCTCTTTTGCTAAATCAAACTGGTCCCTAAACTCCGTTACCCCAGAATATTATGCCATATCGTAGTGTAGATACTACAAATCCATGAGAGCTAACGTCCACAACTTCTCTTTCTTCTTTCTCTCTCTCTAGTTATTCCTTGTACCTATTTGATTTCGCGTCCTTTGGATATTTCGTTCGATATGTGATGAATTGATGATGTAAGCCCCGCAGAATGCCTCTGAGTTCCATCATATATTTGATACATTTTGTTATACCCTATCCAACATAGGATGATCTCTGACAGCTGTCAGTGTCAAAACACACCTATGAAGTATCGTATTTTTTGACGTTAAAATGTAAAGAGACAATTAACATACTTTATTGGCAAATAGTGACGTGCTACACTTATCGTAAGACAAGTTATCGATCTTGACTCGAAACATATAATAGAATATTGAAAGACATCGACAAAACAAGAAAAATTATGGATGAAGATTAGGAGCGTGACGTACTATTCGACCAATCTACCCAGGAACTGATTATAAATCTACAAGACTGCTCCAGCGAGTCCGAATCAGACTTTGATGATGGTGATTTGGGCTGTGAATCGATTTTACAAGAATAAAAACATGTTACAACATCCTTTTGTTTGATTTGCTTGAAACATTCAGAAACTTTAGTTAGAATATCGATAATTTGTATCGACATTATCACCATGCCTAGTAAAGTCACAGTGACAAGCTGTCAGAGATCATCCTATGTTGGATAGGGTATAGACCAATATTTCTACTTTCTTATTTTGTATACTCCAGATCTTTGACGTTATGCGCATTAGCATTCTGCGGTGCTTAAAAGCCTGTGCCTCGAATACTGAAACAAACGAGTTCTCATACCAACGTCACTGAGCGCCGTCCGAGAAGTAATTTGCTTCAGCACTCGCACCCGTGATGTCTGGACCCTTGAACAATATGTACAGATATATTGACATTGGGCCAGTTGACTTGCACAATACAGTCTGTCAACGATATTTTGACTGATGAGTGACGTTTACAGGGGGGCGCCAACTCTACGCAACTTAATGCAACGAACCTGTCATCAACACAGACCTTTCATTCCTCATTGGTCTTCAACAAAAGTCCACCTGTCACCGGGCGCCAAAAGAAAGTTGGAAATCTCTAGAAACACGAATAAAGTCTTCACAAAATAAAAGGCCCGTTTTGGCAGTTCACGCCCATGAAGTTTTAACCTCTAATGCGTAGGTAATAAAAGCCAACTATTGCGTACAAGCAAAGCGTACAAGTTGCACCTAGGAAAACCGCTTCTATTACCTACGCGAGGGGTCAAAACAGGCCTTTAATTTTTTGAAGACATTTTGTGCAAATGTAATAACTGTAGTCAAGATAAGAGGATTTCTAAAAGATTTTAAACAAACGAATTGTGAATGACTGTTCTAAAATTCCTACGAGCTTTTACTCAAGATCAGCACAGACGTCGTCGGCAGCCTTAAAACGTGTCGACAGCAGCAGTTAGCTCCTGCCGACGCGACGGTAATCTCTAAAGCTGAAGCGTCAAAAATACTAATTGGGTTATTTTGATAAATAAGTTTAGTTTTGTTGGTAGTCCACTGAATCGGCTGTCATCTTTGTTCTCAGAATAAATAACTAATTAATTGCGTGCGGTGACAGGAACTAGCTTGATCAATGGTCCGTTGCGTTTAACTGCGTAGAAATCCTCCCCTGTAAATCACTCAAGTGCCACAGGAAGACAGTACTACAGCCGTCCTCATGGCAGTGCCTCGGCAGTGGTAAAGGTAGGCTTTGGAAGCGAGTGACGCTAGCGTCACCCTTATTTACTGGCTGATAGAGGCGCACTGACGCCACGTCGGCGACACTGCGCTCCAATGATCTTCCTTATCCGCCAGTATATATAAGGGTGACGCAGTGTCGCTCGCTTCGAAAGCCTACCTTTAAACGGTGTTCAAGGGCCGAATTCTGCAAGCGAGAGCGCGAAATACACCGGTTTGTTTGCACCCGTCTCGTGCGACTAGCCAAGAGCTTGCTAAAGCCGCTACGTCATACGATTCGCTTGCGGAATCGCAGCGCTGACGCGGCTCACCTTCGCACTTGAGTCCCTGCGTGAAGAGCCCGACGAGCAGTGCGCCGCAGTGGTCGCAGAAGGTGGGCGAGACGAACGAGTGCGCGCGGAACCGGTGTGGCACGTCCACCTTGAAGCGCTCGCGCAGGTACTGCCGACAGAAGCCAACTACCAGCTCTCATCTCATCTGAGGATACTCAAAGGCTGTTTTTAGGGTACCGTACCCGAAGGGTGCCATACGGGAGCCTATTACTAAGCCTCCGCTGTCCGTCTGACGGTCTGTCACCAATGAACCGTGATAGCTAGACTGTTGAAATTTTCACAGATGATGATTTCTGTTGCCGCTATAATAACAAATACTAAAAAACAGATTGTAATAAATATTAAAAGGGAATCTTTAACTGCACATCAAAATAAAATTAAGCAAACGAAATATCTTCACTGATTAACCTGGCGTATAACAAAAATCTGACTGCACTACAAATTAACCATTTTATTAACAAAACAAGCATAACAAATATAATTGAAACAAAAAGTAAACTTTAGAAAAAACCGACTTCCACAAACCCTATTTGATTAGATTACCCCCCCCCCCCCCCTTGGGGAATTAATTTTGTCAAATCCCATCACAGTGCTACCCCACGCTACTAAGGAACCTCTGTACAAAGTTTTATGGCTCTAGGTCCACCGGCTTAGGCTATGCGTTGCCTGCCCGTCAGCCACGCATTGTATTTGTACCTAGTATTGAGCAGATCTGGTGGCCATATGTGGTCTTCATGAGCAGTTCCGCATCACAATATTATGCTTACCATGTGCATTTGCACGAGTTATTATGAAAAACACAAAAATAACTATAGGTCTGCCTATAATATTTGAAGAGTTCCCTCGATTTCTCCAGGATCCCATCATCAGATCCTGACCTGGTGTCAATGGGACCAATGGGAAGGTAAACCCTTTCAAACAAAAAAATAATTTTCCAAATCGGTCCATCCGTCTAGGCGCTATCGGGGAACATACATAAAAAAAAAAAAAAAAAACAAATATCCGGACGAATTGTAAACCTCCTCCTTTGGGAAGTCGGTTAAAAATCATGAATCTTATTAAAACCAGTTAATCTTTCTTACAAAGTTGGAAACAGCAGACCCGGGAGCCGGAGCGGAGCGAGGCGACCCCTTACTCTGGCAAGAACCGAATTGGTTGCTACAGGTCACTTCCTATTTGAAAACTAAAGATAGGTTAGTTAGGTACACACATTACAGCAGACCCGGGAGCCGTAGCGAAGCGACCTCCTACTCTGGCAAGAACCGATATGGTTGCTATAGATCACTTCCTATTTGAAAACTAAAGATAGGTTAGTTAGGTTCACACGTTAAAGCAGACCCGGGAGCCGGAGCGAAGCGGAGCGGAGCGCGGCGACCTCCTACTTTGGCAAGAACCGAATTGGTCTAAAAAGTATAAGTACTTAATTTTCTCGCAAAAGTACATACCAGGGGGATGGGGGGATTCTCCCCCAACCTCTCCCACCCCCCGATTGCAAATAATCATAATAATTGAATGTAAACATAACCTCAAATTTTAACAAACTTAAAATATTTATTACACAAAAACTATACATTTCTTCACAAGAATACGTATACCAGGGGGTCGGGGGGTTCTATATATAGGTAGTGCATAATTGTTATGTTTACATTTAAGTATATTTTTTGTGCTTGAATAGATATTAATGATTGATTAAATGATGTTTTATTTATTAATACTTATGGGCCTAAAATAATAATAGGTACACGTTTTTAGTAAAGTTGGGTTGAACTTTTTGTAGTTAATAAAATAATTATTTGATTTACACAAAGTTATCAGATGATTACTTAATTTAACGGTTTTACATAAGTAGTTAAACAGATTGCAAGATTAACTTTATTTTGCGGGCACATTCTGTGTGCAGTTAGCAATTTTGTTGCTATTTTGGAATTTTTTGATGAAAAAATCGGGGATTAATTGATTAGCGTTTAAATACATGCCAATATTAAAGGGGGCTCCCATACAACAGACATGATTTTTTGCCGTTTTTATAGATAATGGTAAGTACGGAACCCTTCGTGCGCGAGTCCGACTCGCACTTGGCCGGTTATTATAGTGTAATGTCGTAGAAAAGGAATTGCATATGGCATTACATCTTTGATACTTTCTTATTACTTTGACTCTGGCTAGGATTTTGAAGTGCTTCTTGCCTGTGTCTCCTCACCTATGTTCACTTCAAAATAGTTCAAAATCTTGAAGTTTATTTACGATGTACTTAGCGCCATCTGTCGACGAGCTGACTTATCATTGCGAATTACTGAATTTAAGCTATCAACCGCTAGATGGCAGTAAGAAATGTACTTCTTGCGAACTCTGTAGCGCCTCGGCAATAGGCAGCGATAGGGATTTGTGTATGTTACCAATAAATACAGTCTTACAACGATTTTTTCGCTGATGAGTGACGTTTACAGGGGGGCGCCAGCTCTAAGCAACTTAATGCAACAAACCGGTCATCAACACAGACCTTTCACTCCTCATTGGTCATCAAGCGTTAGTTCCACCTGTCACCGCACGCAAGAGATCGTTGGAAGGCTGTACTTGGACCCACGACTTTGTCGTCCGAGTATTCATTGGGGAAGAGGAATTCGAGAGGTGAGAAGTTGTTTGTAAATTTTTTAATTGACTTCCCGAGGTTTACAACTCGCCCGGATGTTTTTTTACCTTCCCATTGGTCCCATTGACACCAAGTCAGGATCTAATGATGGGATCCTGGAGAAATCGAGGGAACTCTTCAAATATTATAGGCAGACCTATAGTGATTTTTGTGTTTTTCATAATAACTCGTGCAAATGCACATGGTAAGCATAATATTGTGATGCGGAACTGCTGATGAAGACCACATATGGCCACCAGATCTGCTCAATACTAGGTACAAATACAATGCGTGGCTGACGGGCAGGCAACGCATAGCCTAAACCGGTGGACCTAGAGCCATGAAACTTTGTACAGGGGTTCCTTAGTAGCGTTGGGTAGCACTGATATGGAATTTGACAAAATTAATTCCCCAAGGGGGGGGGATAAAGGGTTACAGTTTGTGTTAAACTCAATCTAATCAAATAGGGTTTGTGGAAGTCGGTTTTTTCTAAAGTTTACTTTTTGTTTCAATTATCAAGATTTACCTCCAAAGCGGTCAGATCCAGACATGGTTTTCGCCACAGGGCATATGATGCGTTCGCCATGTATTTTTTTTTTAATTTTTAGGGGGCGCCTCAATAGTCATTAGTCTACTCACGACGGTCGCGTCCGAGTGTTGCGGCGAGCCAGTGCACTTGCCCAGCAGCTTGCCGTGGCAGCGCTTGTGCACGGCGGTCTGGCACGCGGCGCAGCGGTAGCCCTGCTTGCCGAAGCCCCACAGGAACTCCTTGCAGAACGCACAGAACGTCGGCTGACGGAAGAACTTGGCCACGAAGCGGTGCCCGCTCACTTCGTGCACCCTGGAGTAGGGGAGAGGGGGGTTACTAGCAACATCGTGGGTCACGTGACTGCTGGAGGGACCAGGGGAAGTACTACGACTGTACTGACTATGGTACTTTTTTGTGCACTAGGACTATCCTTTCAGCACCATTTTTCCTATCCTGCCTGGGTATGCGGGAAATCTCTCTATAGAGATAAGCTCGCCTTTGCGCATTAAATGTTATTTAAGATTTCCTTGTAAATTACCGTGTAAATGTCTATGTCTATAGCTAAACTGAGGACCGTTGACGGTTCATCCGACCAAGGGTCACGTGGTCTCATAAAGCTTTCATAAAGACAATAAGTTAATTCAATGTCTACTTTCCCCCTATGCGGTGACGGAGGGTCGGTCTACTTACGTTTAGCCAGTAATTTCTATTTTGCTTGAGGGCTTTAGTAAGTAGTAGTTTAGTTTAGTTTGTTTACCAGGAGGGAGTAAATAACTATTTTTTAGGCGAGAGTTTTTTGAATCCAGAGCAAGCGAAGGATTCTAGAGTTGAATCCCGAGTGCAACGAGGAACATCAGGAGTTATATGATTTTTTAATTCGAGTGATGTTCATTGAATCAATCGCTCGCGCAGGATTCTACTCTAGAATCCTTCGCTCGCTCTGGATTAAAAAAAAACACTTTCGCCTTAAAATTGGTTTCTATACTTCTTGGTAAACAGTCTACAATTTCCTTCGATTCTATCAGCAGCACTTACTTGCTGTGCTTGATGGCGCCGCGCCGCTGCGTTATGCCTTTGCCGCGCGAGCGCCGCTCCCCGCCCGCCGCCGCCTCACCCCCGCCGAGACCCAGCCACTGGAAACATCACCAAGGGGCTGTTAGTCCGCTACCTTTACTACTGAATCGCTTGGCAATTGCTATAGCGTGGGCTCAAGATACCGGTGTTGGCTTGTCGACGGTGCCGAGACGCGCCCCGCGCCGGCTGCAAACAAGTAGGCACCCACACACACACACCCTCTCTCTCACACACACACACACAAACACACACCACCTGAGCCTGAGGCCTGAGGTGCAGTAATTTCTAAAGGCCCATATTCACTCCCGCGCGAGACGACCTTCTGTAAGCGAATCGTATGAAAGTGGGTATAGCGAGAGCTCAAAATTCCGGTTTGCCGACAGGGGGCGCCACTTCTACGCAACTTAATGCAACGAACCTGTCAAAAAGCACCTGTCACCGCAAGCCAGAAGATCGTACTAGCACAGATACTATAATATTATACTAATACAGATAGACCACCTAGAATAAAATATGACACCGGCGTAAACTGAGATGCTACGGAAGCTTCTTTAGTTTGAGGCCATTATCGCTTGGTGCAGCACCATCGAAAAATTGCAAATTCCACGAGATGGCGCTAAGATAATACAGGATTTACTCTAAGATTAGCGCCACCTAGAAGTAAGTTAACTGAAACCGTGGCGTTTAAAGTAACAATCTTACTCCTCACGCCATTTCTTTTTTACGAAGGGTTACTAATTATAATTTGTATGGGATGAGCACCGTGTACTAGCTTCGAGTCGGAATCCCGGTTGACTTCGATTTTGTCAGGTGCCTAAGACATAGCCAGGATAGCTAGTCTGAACTTCTGAAGCTAAAGTGCCATAACCACATTTACAACACTTACATACACGCACATACATTGCTTTTGGCCCCACACTAGGATAACGTGTCGTGGAGCCCAGAAACAGCGACGTCACAAACATGTAAACCTCCAAGACCTGGATTTTCTTTCTTCCTCCCCAGCCGGGATTCGAACCCGGGACCTCTCGTCTGGGAAGCACAGCCTATGCGCTGCAAGTCTACTAGCTAGTCTTGTTTACTTGATTCTTTTCATCGCCATGCTCATCAGCTGTTCTACCCTGTGCTAAAATAATATACAATTAGAATAGGCTTGCGTACAAGGTAATCCAATAAATCTAGGAACAAGTCATAAGTTGAAGCATTATGTACAAAATGGCTTGACATTCTCAGAATTGTATATTTCCAGTAGATATATTTTATAAAGTCAATTTGGTGCAAAAAAAGACAGCATTTGATGACATTTTTACATGACGTCACTCTGTGGTTATTTCATAGAACTCAGGACCAAAAGTTCCGCTTTGACAGTTCATAAAAAGTATCTATTTTGACTTGACAGGCCACAAGCCTATTCCGACCAAGACATCTTTGAATCGAGTATAGAGTTTAAAAAAGAAATGAATCGTTCCCAAACAAATTAGTTTAGCATCTCCACATGTTAGTGCTTCATTTCATTACCGCTGGCAGGGCGCGATGGCTATAAAATATCTGTTTTGCTGCAAAGCGAAATGTTTAAACTTTCAAAGCCATCCGATAGTCCGCGCTAATTACCCTAGTTTGACTGACTGCCAATAGTTCAGTCACAGGCACTAAGCAGCAAGCGTACAGTGTAGGTAGACTATGACACTTAGCTACCGTTTATGACTTTATTTCATAGATGTTGCTGGGTGATCAGCACGCCTAGACAAAGTTAATAACGCTACGAAAACGAAACGAAAACTCAAAATGTATGCGATATGACATTTGGTGACGCTAGCGTAGCGTGACTAATGTATGCGATATGACATTTGGTGACGCTAGCGTAGCGTGACTAATTATTGTCAAAGCAAATAATAGCGTTTTGCATCTTGTCTACGGGGGCAGTCGAGTTTGGTAATAGTTTAATTTCAACGCAATTGCAACTATAGGTACGCGATTGGACAACTAAGTATAGGTACGCATTTAGACCAAACGGGAAAGGACCAATCTGCTGATGGGCCAATATCCGATTGGTCGTGATCAAGGCTGAGCGAGCTCTCGGCGCTCTTTTACGCATAGAGGGTGGGGTGAGAGAGATGACAGCTTACGAAGAGCCAAATAAACTTGGCGTGAACTGTACAGTAAGAGTTTTTTTTAAATCTTATTTATTTTATAAGCCAATTTTACAAGAGTTGATATCTGTATCTTCTGTGGGGTGGGATGCACAATCTTCTAGAATTTTTGATAAGATTGTAGCAACTTCAAGAAGAGCAAAAACAAATACAAAATACACAACAGAGACCTCTAATCAATATCAGTGTGCTACAAAACTATAAACTACTAGCAATTAATAGATGACAAGGAATACATTCAACGCAACATTATGAAAATTTTGTCATGGAATTCCAAGATGTTGCATAATTCGTTCAAAGCACCTAACTGTGGCGGAAGCGCTTGGTATGTGCAACCATATTGACGTATTTATGAGTATCATAAATCCACCAAAACGACTCAACCAATCAACAAAGCGACGATTTATTTAAAAACAAAACCGCCCGCCCTCCTGTCTCGGCAACACGACGAAACTGAAACTGGAAATTGTATTCGTGTGCAACGTACCCAGAACCAAGAAGACATCGGGAATCGCGGGCGCAGAGCATTGCCAAGTGGCAACTTTGTCGTCAAGCGAAGATGGGCAAAAGCGCCATATTACTGTGGAAACTTGGGGCCGTGGCGCGTTTTTCTGCCGAATGGCCAGAGGCGCTCCCGACCCAAGGTCCCCTTCATGCATTCTCTGGCATGGCTCCGCGCGCCGACTTGACTTACTGCAATGACAAATTGCCAAAATCGACAATTCGTTTCGGTATTATTTCGAACGCGGATGCTGATTCATTTGAATGTTGTTGTATATAGTTGCGAATTGCGAAATGGCTGGTCAGCTCGTCGGCGGAAGGTTGAGTGCGAGACTGGTCTAGCTCTGATCTAGAAGCTAGATCAAAAGACGCGTTAACGAGCCATCAGTTTCACTATTAACCTCCGTGACGATCGTCCGCTACGTCAGCTATGACCGTCTTCGTTATACGTATACGATAATAAATGATTCGTAATTTGTTTCAGCTGTCGGTAGCACCTACTAAACTCCTAAATTACTATCTATCGTCTGCAGCATCCGCAGCATCGTATGAGGACAGCCAGCACCATACGTGACTTAAGATATTATAGGTACTTAATTAATTATTTATCTTTGGCAACCATAAAAATATATAAAATAATTATAATAATTGTTAAATATCAGTGCCTATCTATAATAGTTGATATTCCGTTGTATCTTCTATGCACAGACAAGTAAAAAATATATAAATTGTTACTCTAAATGCAGGGCTTTGGCGATCTATGAAATCTTTTACTATAATAAGTATTGATTCCAGCAACAAAGTGTAATTAATGAAAATAGTCCTTTGAATTAAATAAACGTTCTCGACTTAAGTCGACTACAATTACAAGTCTCAAGACACTAATAAAAGCCAGAGTTGTCAACACCTTGACCCAATAAGAGTGAATGAAGCCCAATTTCTGTCCAAGCGCGATGGTTCTCACTAGCGAACGTAGACACGTAGATTCGTACGCGGTAGGTAAACTGCTGGTTAAAAATAACTAACCCACAGCCACGCGTGCTCCTTACGCGTTTGATATAGAGTCCAGCTCTGCCAAATAGTTTGAGATAACTATATTTTGATGGAAATATTGCACGTTTCCTGCAGCGAGCGACTGTTGCACTCTGGATGCCGATCGGGCGGATGCCAAATGCAATGATTACAGGAAAACATACACGTACACTTATGCATTTATAAACTGAAACGCATAGTATAGGATATGGATACGTTTTGGAGAGAAATCTAGCAATGTTTGCGAGACTTCAGATTAACAAACTCTTTGCAAGACTTAGAAGACTGAATGAATTCATGAGCCATGTCTGTCTGTATGATGGATATTTTAAGGTCCCTCTACACAGTAGACCATGATGGGCCCATGATGGCACGCATGCCTCTACACAGTAGACCATGATGGGCCCATGATGGCACGCATGCCTCTACACAGTAGACCATGATGGCACGCATGCCTCTACACAGTAGACCATGATGGACCCGTGATGGCACGCATGCCTCTACACAGTAGACCATGATGGTCCCATGATGGCACGCATGCCTCTACACAGTAGACCATGATGGCACGCATGCCTCTACACAGTAGACCATGATGGGCCCATGATGGCACGCATGCCTCTACACAGTAGACCATGATGGGCCCATGATGGCACGCATGCCTCTACACAGTAGACCATGATGGGCCCATGATGGCACGCATGCCTCTACACAGTAGACCATCATGGGTCCATGATGGCTCGCATGCCTCTACACAGTAGACCATGATGGGTCCATGATGGCACGCATGCCTCTACACAGTAGACCATGATGGGTCCATGATGGCTCGCATGCCTGTAATCGCCTATGATGGCCCATTGTGTAAAGGGATCATTAGATGTTAAGACTCGCACAAAAGTTTCCGTGTCAAAAATAGGTTTAAAAACAATGTTCTGGAGACTTTCTTAGCACCATTTAATCATAAGTAAGTATTGGCAGCTCTTTGTAACTTTAAGTTTGCAAGCTAGCTCGTAAAAGCGCAATAAGCTCAATGCTTTACTACCCCGTCTGTTTTGCAATTTAATCTTCGTATGTTATGTGTGTGTGAGTCAGACAAGAGCGCATAAAGTCATAAATAAATAAAGTCATAAACAAACTGCTAAATGGTCCGTGATCCATAGACGGTGAAGAGCAAGGTCGAGCTGATTGATCTTTCAGTGGTTTCAGTTCCGGACTTTTTCAGTACCAATCAAACATGATTACGATAAAATGCGACCTTGTATCATACAATTTGTATGAAAATGTAAACGAACATAAAATATACAGTTTACATAGCGCATAGCTAACACTGGCCCCTATAGAACAGAACCTATCAATAAATCTAGAAGGAAACTTAAACGATTGAATTGACAAACAAATGAAGATCGAGAAGAAACCGATAAAATCATTTGGTACTTCAGTAGAAACAATGGATGAAATAAAATGCATTTGATATTAAAGATGGAGGAATTCAAACCAAGTTGCGTCGTATGTAACGTATGCTCCTAAAGTAAAACATATGGTTCTTGTTTACCAATAGTTAACGTGACAGTAGACTCCAAAATGCACTATTAACTGTAGATTATTATCCAATCGGGTAAGATGAAAGAGGTCAAAAGGCACTGCCAAATACCATAGTATGAGCCATGCAATGCGAATGACACCACCGATTTTCCTTTAGGACCGAATCAATGAGACGCATGGCATACCTCGCAAAGTTTGGCACCACCTTGACGAAAGTAATCACAGTATCTATTGCTTTTTGCAGAGAAAGGCAGGACTCAGCAAACGCAACAGAAGAATATCCTGCTTAGAAGTCCTCTCTTTTGAGAATGGCTTTTAAAAAGTTTCTACGATCAAACCGAACAACACTGAAAATAAAAACGTTTCATTTGAAAAAGAAAAGGAGATTGCCGCGTTGCCGCATAGCTCTGTCTCTTTCATCGTCGTCCCGTATTATACGAGAGCTTTAAAAGCGTCCAATGGGGACGCCTGACAATCCAAACTGTCATTCATCTGTCACTCTCGGAGAGGCTAGCTTGGTCCGGCTGGTTTGTGACGTCACTCACGGGCAAGGGGGCGTCTCGGGGCGCGCGGGGCGCGCGGGGCGCCGGCGAGGACCGCCGCCGCGCGCCTCCGGTGAAGAGCATCGAGCTACAGCACCATCGCAGCACCAGTTTAATGGACCACTGCACTAATAATAGCGCGGAATCCGCGCCGGATACGACTTTTTACACGACTCTCGGCACTTACGTCGTACGCAGCACTGAAGAGGGGATGTCTGGCGCGCGTGAGTCAGCGCCCCGCCGCGACAACAATGCGATCCAAAACATAAGCTCGCCCGAAATAATTGTAGCGGCGCGATTATAAAGCTATCTGGCAGAAGGAATTTGTTTTTTTGAGCGGCCATTAAAATGTTTACACAACATGATTAGAGACGATTATAGAATATGCTGTATTCATAGACTGTAAAATGTTGCATGATTCTAAGATTGAATGGAAGCTCTATTAGTGTTGAGACCAAGTATACTTCATTTTTAGTTGGGAGAAGTCAGGTTTACACACAAATGCCCAAAGACAGAGCTATATAGCTGTCTAGTCTAGCTCTGCGGAGCTACTCCTGGAGTAAAACCACAGATTAATAATTGTAACTTTTTATTACTAGTGGCTCTGTGAGCTGTAGACCTCGCGAGTATGTGTCGGTGGGAAAGCTGAACTGCTAACACACATAAAAAAAATAACCCAAATAATTTTCTTTCAATAACACATACAAACTTATGAATGTACCTGGTTACGTACATGCAGTATGAAAGTAGCCGCACCAATAACTTTGTAAACTACATTTCGCGATCTTTAATACAACCTATTGACTTTTTACTAAAATTATATAGTCTGTTTCACTCTCATGGTCTTTACGAATCCAACGACCCCTCATTTGTTAATATCCATCGAGCCGTTTGGGTTGTAGCGATTTTTTTACATTTTAAAACCCCATATCTCCGCCATTTTGAAAAAAATCTAAAAACTGGCTCGAGTAAAAAATTCTATTTATTTTTCCAACCTGCTCACAAAATTTCACGAGAATCGGTTCATAAATGCGACCTGTAGAGGAGAACAACCGGACATACGAAAGCATTTTTGCCCAAACCTGAAACGGAGACGCTTCGCTCGCTCGGTCAATTAGGGAGGAAAGAGCGTTGTTCGGCACATATCGATGGAAACACACATCACCTAAACAGTGAAAAGGGATGACCCAGATTACGAGCGCTCAGCGGTTGCCGATTCCATTTGAAATGCGCGCACGTACATAAAACAGTATAAAACAGAGCCATTGTGGGCCAAGTTTACGAGCAGTCTGAGATAGTTGTGATTGGGCGGGCGGGGTAGGTACTACAATGTTAGTAATAGCGCAGAAGAGATAATGTAATAGTATAGTATCTGTGGTACTACATAACATAGTAGTTGAGATCTATTTTCTCACAACAGTTATTAGTACCACAGATACTATAATATTTAGTACCAATGGTAGATAGGAGGCAGTGGACTGGATACGTCACACATAATTAAATCTTTGAGCTCTCTTTACTAATTATGAGTACTGTACTGATGTTGTTATGGAAACAGTGTTTAGGTTTTTTATGTAGCCGTTAAGTGTCCCACTGCTGGGCAAAGGCCTCTCCATGCTGCGCCCACAATTCCGGGGCTAGTGTTTAGGTTAATGCCTAAAAATCTAAATCGAGTGCAGTAGGTACCTCACTCAAAGATATTTTCCGTACTTAGGTCATTTAACACCTCTACCACCGCTAAAACAAGATAAACACATAGTTATAAAAGTTATAATACATATAAATGGATAATAAAAAAATACGTAGTCGAATAGATTTCAATAAAACCACCACCTTATTTTAATGCAACTATAATTCCCTTAAAAAGTTTACATAAATACTACAGCTACAGCAGCATTTCTTTAGATTGCTACATGTCTGCGTACCTACCTTGTGTCCCATGGTTTTGTCTCATTGTAAGTCTTATCTCATCGTATTAAGGTGCATATCGTCACGCCTAGGGTGTCAATACAAATCTATGGTTCATAAAATTTTGGTCTATTTTCGATCCAGAACTGTGAAGAGTGTGTAAGCGAGCCGCAGGACCTGAAATGAATAAAAGCAGAATCAGTACTATATTGTGAGGCCAGCAGGGGCAATGTAGGTAGGTACGCCTCTTCCCATATAGGGTGGCAGAGGCACAACGAAGATCATTACTACTGTACCCTGCTCGCATGAAAGCCAGCCTCACGCACAAACCTCCGTGGTTTATGTGACGTAAATGTAATTAATTAAGACGGTTACCTCCATTTGTTAAATAAAAAAATTTGGTCATCGGAATATCGTCTGCAGTACAAACATTCAAGCACGTTACCTTTTAGGGTACCATACCCGAAGGGTGCCAAACGGGACCCTATTACTAAGGCTCCGCTGTCCGTCTGTCCGTCCGTCCGTCCGTCCGTCAGCGGGTCCTAGAGCACGAACCGTTATAGCTAGAATGTTGAAATTTTCACAGAATGTGTATATCTGTTGCCGCAACAACAAAAAATACTTAAATACGAGAGATATTACAAATTAATAGGGGTCCCCATACAAGAGACTTGTTTTGATACACCCACGCATTTCAATATGATTTTTTTATTCAATAACTCAATTCCATCAAACCATCTGACTTTAATAAACGTTTTTTTTTAAATCAAGAATTGACGAAGTTGGAGAAGTTTAAATGCACAGGTTCGTAAAAGAGGCGCGAGCTATCGCCATATCTCTAACAAGAGATGTCTTCCAGCAAACCATATATTTATGTGCTTTCTATCTATGTATCTTCAAGGCAGGTTGTCGGACTGACCGCTATGTAGGTCTCTAGCGAGAGCGTGACGATGAGCGCGGCTCGCGGCACGATGGGCTTCTTGAAGCGCTCCATGATGATGAGCAGTTGCCGGCGCCAGCGCGGGCGCAGGCCCAGCCACGCGCTGCAGTATACAGACTGATTCACCAGCTCACTCTGCGACACAGTGGAGGAACATCTTGCTTACTTACTTAATTGACCGAGCGAGCGAAGCGAGCGAAGCGTCTCCGTTTCAGGTTTGGGCAAAAATGCTTTCGTATGTCCGGTTGTTCTCCTCTACAGTCTACAGGTCGCATTTATGAACCGATTCTCGTGAAATTTTGTGAGCAGGTTGGAAAAATAAATAGAATTTTTTACTCGAGCCAGTTTTTTGATTTTTTTCAAAATGGCGGAGAAAAAAAATCGCTACAACCCAAACGGCTCGATGGATATTAACAAATGAGGTGTCGTTGGATTCGTAAAGACCAACAGATTATATAATTTTAGTAAAAAGTCAATAGGTTGTATTAAAGATCGCGAAATGTAGTTTACAAAGTTATTGGTGCGGCTACTTTCATACTGCATGTACGTAACCAGGTACATTCATAAGTTTGTATGTGTTATTGAAAGAAAATTATTTGGGTTATTTTTTTTATGTGTGTTAGCAGTTCAGCTTTCCCACCGACATACTCGCGAGGTCTACAGCTCACAGAGCCACTAGTTTATACGTTATTTTATTTTATGTTATATTATATGTGTTATTAAGGCAGCAGCTACAGACTTCGACACTTTTAAAGGGCCCCGTACACGTCTCGTACGTTTCGCACGTTCAAGCATGTTGGTCAAACTTCACGTTTTCATCAAGCAACCGCGATAACGATCAAGCAAGTTGTCAAGCATGATTGACAAGCATGTTGGTCAAACTTCAAGCCACTGCAATAACGATCAAGAGCCCCCGAAGACGTTCAGACATGCTTGTCAAGGACGTCGTCAAGCAAAATTTGCTATCAAGCACACCAAGCACGTAATTTGCTTGATAAGCACGTCAAGCGTGGCCGTAAACGATCAAGCATGCTTGACGGCATGCGTGGTTGTCAAGCATGCTTGAACGAGTACGGGCCCCTTAAGGCTGTCGTTGGTGCTGCCGCGCTATATTGCGTTATGGTATGTTAAGCTTAATCCATAGTATAATAGTGTCTATGGATCTACATAGTATCTTCACGCATTTTTCCTAATGGGTAGGCATTTCTAAGGAAAAGCGGATCGTGCACATACCTCTGTTTTGAGATCAGTTCCGTAGTAGCAATAAATGAAGAGCTGAGCCAACATACACCCGAGATATACCGCCATTGAAACAAACTCCAGTGACAAAATACTGAGCTGAAAGTTAACACAAAAACATAAAATAAAATTAAAAAAACTCACTACCCACTTCCCACAGAATTTGGTTGACTTATTTCAGACTTTCGTGATAGGCTGATAGCTTTCCAACCAGTCAACCGAATTCAATAAAACAGGAAGGCTAAGAATCATCGCAGAGAAGTCTACTATTTACAGAAAACCGCATTAAAATCCATCTACCCGTATGATCGCTAGGGTTCCACGGACTGACAAAACACGCACAGAGAGAAGCTTCAAACTTGTAACCACCTTCTTTTTTGTCGGAGGTCAAAGTAATTAGCGACATATTATAGTCCGCGTGCGTCTTGAATGAGGAGATTTCCATATTACTTCGCTCTTGCCAATGCATTCAACTCGCGCGCCGACCGTACATTGGTACCAATCTCTCGGATAACCGGTTGATTTAATCAGAATTTGATGCAAAGAGATTAACCTCTCGTCAGTGGAGCTGGCCTGTATGGGAAATGATTGTAAATCCGCATCTGTGGGCCTGGTTGTTTTGGGAAAATTTTGTCAGTTTTTAGTTTTTAGAGGTCAGTATTGATTGAAACTGTCACTGTCTACATATACACATCTCTTTCTATCTTGTGACAAAACATTCAGGAAAGAACAAGCTAGATAAAATGAATCTCCTTGGTGGAACTTATTCGGTAGGTAACTAGAATAGGCTTGTGGCCTGCCTGTCAAGTCAAAATAGATACTTTTTATGAACTGTCAAAACGGAACTTTTGTTCCTAAGTTCTATGAAATAACAACAGAATGACGTCATGGAAAAGTGCCATCAAATGCTGTCTTTTTTGCACAAAATTGACTTTATAAAATATATCTGCTGGAAATATACAATTCTGAGAATGTCAAGCCATTTTGTACATAATGCTTCAACTTAAGACTTGTTCCTAGATTTATTGGATTACCTTGGCCACAAGCCTATTAGAATCCAAAAAGGGGGTCCAAATTAAAGCTCGTCTAACTTACTCCAACAATTTTGTACAACGTCATACAAACGACCCACGCTATTATCAGGAACTGAACTGCCATCGCTTCGCCAAATATCGAGTCCACTTCATTAACGAGCCTAAAACAATCAATCAACTTTATATAAAAACCTGATATCTACTAAAATCTGTGGCTAGATCTATCTCTGCCACTCCACATGGGATTTAAAAAAAGGTTTATTTTATTACCATGCAATCTGCCTATAATGTTCTACGCAAGTTTTCAATCGTTGCTGTATTATTTTTCTCCTCTCCTCACTTTCCAAATGCATGTAAACATGCCGTTCCTTGCTACCAACATGAATCCCAGCATTTTTTTCGTTTCCGTCATCAAATGCGACCAAATTCTCAAGATTATATCTCAGTATTTCGAGTTGAGTTTTTGCTTGTGCGTAAAAGCTTACGATAGTGCAGTCCATAGTGACGTTTCCATAACCTTGCCATGTTATGAGAATGGATAGGTAAGCAACAGCTATTTCGAACCTGAAAGGAAATGAATTGAGTAGAAACAGGATATAAGAACTTACATCGGAATGCTGCCCAATTGTTGGCTGCAGCACCTCTGAATGATGTGTTTGGAGATGCATGGAGGGATTTAGCGAGAGAATGTGGCAGGTTCTGTGAGTTGAATGCATAGCTGTGTTGTACATATGTCTGATGGTTCTAATATGTTATATTATTGAATGAATTTATTTGATGTGACATTATTTGTTGTAATTTAATTAGTAGGTAATTATCTGATAGAATACTATTGTATATGTGGTAATTTTGTATATTTGTGTCGTCGACCTGGCTTTGGCTGTAATGGCACCAATAATAAATACATAAGAGTAACCTTCCATTAATGGTGTTATAGGAAGTGAGCACCTTCATTTACATGCTTTCCAAACATATCCTAACTCTCACAATCACAAACGTGTAAAGGTTTTTTTATAAATCGTGTAATGGAGCATTATCTTTCTCTTTCATAAAGTTAGTAGGTAAGTATTAAATATGTATTAGGGTTTATTTATGTTAAGATATATATGATTAATATGTATTCATGTAGGTACTTAGGTATTTATTATATTCAGTAGTTTAGTAATATAATTTATTTATATTTTATTTTTACTTTAGCACATAGGCCTACCCGTTTTGAGTTTTTAAAATG
>OY735256.1:2242540-2422283 GCA_963457715.1 Argyresthia albistria
CAAAAAAAGACAGCATTTGATGGCACTTTTACATGACGTCATTCTGTTGTTATTTCATAGAACTCAAGAACAAAGGTTCCGTTTTGACAGTTTATAAAAAGTATCTATCTTGAGTTGACAGGCCACAAGCCTATTATGTTCGTTGCATACGGCTTTACAGTCCTTTAGTAATTTCTTATTAAGCGGTGTTAGATGATCATGGACATAAAGTGGAATATATGACCCATGATGAGATTTAAGGATTGTCTGATATTTATATTGAAGAATCCGCCACCCCGTATGGAAAAAAACCGTGACGCTAAGTTATGTTAAACTATCAAACTCATGCAGGTTTAATCACCGATATGACCGGACCGGATCGATCTGAAAACAAAACGACCACAACGAGATTCTTTCTTAGCCTAGAACGAGTTAAAAAAACATGAGCTAACGGATGTAGATGTCGTGAGTAGTCGAATAATGTCTGAATGGAAAAAATCTAGGCATAAAATAAAGTGAAAAATTATGTCCAAGTATTAGTATAATATTTTAGTATCTGTGATCCAAGTATGAAAATTACGGAGGATAAAAATGTCTAGGCATAAAAATGTCTGGGTGTAATTTGTTTTATTGAATTTATCAATTAATTTCAGACACACATTCATAATGACGTAATTAATGGCTGAGTATAAAAACGTCTGGTTGTAAAAAATACTGTGTGTAAAATGTCGCATAATAATATTTCACAAAGTTAAAAACTTAAAATAAACCGGCCAAGTGCGAATCAGACTCGCGCACTAAGGGTTCCGTACCATTATCTATAAAAAAACCGCAAATAAAAACATGTTGTATGGGAGCCCCCCTAAATATTAATTTAATTTTAATTAAATTATTTATTTTTTAAGTAAATAATATACTCAATATATTGTGAACATTTTAAGCGTCTACCTGCTACCATTATCAATATCGAGCAAAAATGAGCAAAATAATCACGTTTGTTGTATGGGAGCCCCCCTTAATATTAAATTTCTTTTGATTTTTAGTATTTGTTGTAATAGCGGCAACAGAAATACATCATCTGTGCAAATTTCAACTGTCTAGCTACCACGGTTCATGAGATACAGCCTGGTGACAGACAGACGGACGGACGGACGGACGGACGGACGGACGGACGGACGGACGGACGGACGGACAGCGAAGTCTCAGTAATAGGGACCCGTTTTGCACCCTTCGGGTACGGAACCCTAAAAATAGCTGGGGTGACTGTCGCACATAAGAGAGTAATATACTTACCGATCCCGAACAGTTGAAACTAGAACTTAAAATATATTTTTTAGGGTTTCGATCGACGGAAAAAAGGAACCCTTATAGTTTATAGGATCATTTCGTGTTCCATCTGTCTGTCCGTATCTGTGTCTGTCTGTCCGTCTGTCTGTTTGTCTGTCTGACCACCTGCCAAGACCTTTTGTATCGAGAACGCGTGGAGGTATCAAGCTGCTTAAAATCAATTCCTCATTTGTAAAAAATCAACCTTCTATGATCCTGCAAGTGTTTATTTATTATAACTGCTTTTTTCGTGGTTGGGACTAGGTTTTCGCGAATGTGTACATAATTTTGTCATATCTGTTAAGTGTTTAGGGACCTGTGGTAGATATGACTTTGGGTATTAAGTATGTGAGTTTTATTATTATTAAGTATAGCGAATTGTGCCCAAAAGAGTGATTCACAGAAACGCCAAGCAGCGAGTGCCTTGCGAGCAACACAGGTCAGTGTTGTTCAAAGCTAGTACCCTACGAGCAACACAGGCCAGTGTTGTTCAAAGCTAGTGCCCTACGAGCAACGCAGGCCGGTGTTGTTCAAAGCTAGTGCCCTACGAGCAACACAGGCCGGTGTGTTCGATGCTAGTGCCCTGCGAGCAACACAGATCGGTGTTGTTCGAAGCTAGTGCCCTGCGAGCAACACAGGCCGGTGTGGTTCGAAGCTAGTGCCCTACGAGCAACACAGGCCGGTGTTGTTCGAAGCTAGTGCCCTACGAGCAACACAGGCCGGTGTTGTTCGAAGCTAGTGCCCTGCGAGCAACACAGGCCAGTGTTGTCCTAGTCTTTCAAGAGCCAGATCACTTTATTTGACAATTCGTGTAAGTACGTAAGATGTGACAAATGCCTCAGATAAACAGACAGCTAAACGTTATCTGACGATGGGAAGATCGGCACTAACTAACTCAAAATCTTCGGTCACACGCCTAACTTAATTGAACGTCTGGCGATATCGTACCTGGAAATGTAGTTAAGTATATATAATATACCTTAGAATAGAATATCACTAAATTTAAGTAAACAAACGCGCCCTAGTTGCTTTTAAACTTTGTACTTAATTATATCAGTTAATGTTACTTAAGGCGCAGAAATTAGGCAAAAACAGCTTTTAGCAAAACCAAAATTATTGGTTTCTTTACACTATAAAACTAATAGGGACACTGATAGCACAAATGGTACGCGCAAATCACAAGAAAAATAACCGGTTACTCCGCCAATTTCCCTTTTTATTAGGAACCATTATACCCCGTTAGGCGGTGAAAAACGCCTTAGTTTTTCCCCGCCGGGGAATATTGGGGGAGAAACCGGGGCATCCCATCTTATGGACACGGATACTATAATTACTGAATATAAATCGCAAACGATCGTGTCGTTTAAGCAACATCTATCTGAGACGGTAACTGGATGGGTGACCGTTTATATGGCGCATTCGTTTCAGGCTCTTCCATCTCTCAGAATACAGTACAATAGCCACCGTCACCCGATAAGAAGCGTTTCTCCTTGTGCGGTTGGTCTTTATATGGACTTGTGAGTTACGAAGTTACCGCCATACAATAAAATAATGTATTTTAAAAGACCTTTCTAATGGCATAGGTCACAGTTGCTGTTCCTACACGGGTGGGTACGGGAAAACTTGGATTTGTCATAATCATAACCCATTTAATCACTACCAACTCATAAAAAAAACAAAACTACCTCATTTGATGCAAGGCGCCCCAGGGCCCAGGACTAACTTTTTACGAATTCCATGGGCTATATAAAATATAGGCTGAATATGAAATTCTGAGTTCCGATCGATGTCGAGATGCGATGCGTCCCCTTAATTATACGTACAAAGGAGAATCGTTAATATTTTTTATCTACTTAAATAAATAATTACCATGAGAATTAAACGTTGTGAGTATTTATTGGTAATGTAATGATGACTTATGACATCCTGTAGCATCCATCGCATATTCCAGGACAAGACTTAGATTCTCTTTTTACCGGACTCGCTCCCTGCTCTGGATGCAAATATCGTCTATAAATCGAGCCTACAATATCTCTCTATTGACTGTTAAGTCCACACAAATTGCACAATATAAACGAATTTCTATACTATCCTTACATATTACTGAAGACAAGAACCGGAAATACCAGAAAGTCACAGAAAAAAATACGTCATTTTGTTCGTGAAAATCATGATTTTCAAGAAGGTTTATTCAAGAAGGTTTATTACCTAAAATATTGACGTCACGATAACGACGTCATATAAAGAAACAATCAGATTAATGTTTACAATCATTTGGTATATTTATTTAGGGTTCCGATCCTTAAAAGGAAAAAAAGGAACCCTTATTTAGAGGATCACTTTGTTGTCCGTCCGTCCGTCTGTCTGTCCGCGTGTCACCAAGCTGAATATCAAGATCGCGCGGACGTATCAAGCTGAAATTTTAATCAATTGTGGTCGCATAAAGCTGTGAAAAAATTAACCTTCTACTAGGTCAACGCAATCGAACGATACGACCGTTCATGCTGTAAAATTGTTGGATTTTCATAGTAATCGCAATGGACCCAAAACCTATAAACCTACTTCCCGTAGGCCTACAATCATGAAATGTGGCACAAAGCAAGGTTTTATAGCACAAGAAAAGGAAAAATTCTGAAAAATACAATTTTCTGTTTTTCTACAAAAATATTAAATTTCGTTTACAATGGATGACATAATACTTTAGTTTTTTATGTGGAAACCTAATTAGCATAACATCTATGCTCTCCAAGTGTGATCGGAACCATTGGTGCGCGAGTCTTACTCGCACTTGACCGTTTATTTCACTGACAGGGACTTTTGATTTTGGGCCCAAGCTAGACAGTATGAAACGGAAATGATCTCCATTGGCAGAGTTATTGTTGTCGACCCTCAGTACCAGTACACTGACCTCATTCAGCTGATGAGGTCAATGGTAATCAGCTGATTACTACAAGTTACTATGAAAGATGTTAAATGATGTATAATAATAATTGACTTTGTTATAGATTGCTGAGGGAGCGTAGAATTTTAACCGACTTCACAAAAGGAGGAGGTTTACAATTCATCGGGTTTTTTTTAAAATGTATGTACACCTATTACGTCTAGACGGATGGACCGATTTGGAAAATTATTTTTTTGTTTGAAAGGGTTTACCTTCCCATTGGTCCCATTGACACCAGGTCAGGATTTCATGAAAGGATCCTGGAGAAATCGAGGGAACTCTTCAAATATTATAGGCAGACCTATAGTGATTTTTGTGTTTTTCATGATAACTCGTGCAAATGCACATGGTAAGCATTATTGTGATGGGGAACTGATGATGAAGACCACACATGGCCACCAGAATTGCTCAATACTAGGTACAAACAATCTACTATGCGTGGCTGACGGGCAACGCATAGCCTAAACTGGTGGACCTAGAGCCATGAAACTTTGTACAGGGGTTCCTTATGTAGCATAGGGTAGCACTAAGATGGGATTTGACGAAATTAATTCCCCAAAGGGGGGAGGGCGGTTAATAGGGGGTTACAGTTTGTATTAAACTCAAAAAGCACTTGACATTGGTTTCTAATCAAATAGGGTTTGTGGAAGTCGGTTTTTTTAAGTTTTACTTTTTGTTTCAATTATAGTTATAATCTTTCCCTTCGTCTTTTGTCTGTCTGCATGTCACAGCAATGGGCCTGTAACTTCATAAGCCGAGTTTAGATTTCTATTTTATCAAATAAAAACAAACTTCCAATAAGCATAACCATGTCAACCATTTTAATTACAATTCTTCTGGGCTTCGTTTGCGTGTCTCATCCTAAAACAGGCTTGTGACGAACTTGATAAAAGGACGACCTTGTAAACCAGTGCGTAAATATTGGAAGCGTTAGTTTTGATTAGTCAGTCAGAGCTCTTCAGTAGAACCTACCTACACGTGATTAACGCAGCAGGCCTAACATCTTTGCTTTTATTAGAAAAGTTGTACTTTCGTAGTGTTGAACTGAAATAATATCTGGACTTACTATGTGCTGTAAATTGATCTGAGTACCTAAATAATAAATCAAAATGATGTTGTTCATAATACTTTTACCCATGCTGATAGTGGGTTTAGTCATAGACCATATTTACCGAAATATCAAGAATAAGCCTATGCGAAGTATACCTCGCCTACCATTCACGACTTATCCGATCATTGGACAAGCATATTTATTCATGGGAAATGATGAGAGTGAGTAACATTTATTTTATTTAGTGCTACACTACACACACTTACACTTGTTTTTTTTTGAGATTCTGTGAAGCCTCTTGATTGCTCTCCGGAGGCCGATTCTTGCGCATGCGAACTGAAAGCGTACTACACGCAAACTGTCTATACTATACAGGGTGACATTTAATTAGCTGACCATATTTTGGAGAATGATAGTACCCATCATTATGAACAACTTTCCCCAAGAAACATATAGTCGCAAATGAAAAAAAAATTTCGTCCCCCATTACATTGCCCCGATCAGCAGATTTCAAGTTACTATGGGAGACCCAAAAAGATTTTTCGTTTGCGACCATATGTTCCATGGGAAAAGTTCTTCATTATAATGGGTACTATCATTCCCCAAAATATGGTCAGCTAATTAAATGTCACCCTGTATTTCATACAAAAATGTCATTTTTAGGGTTCCGTACCCGAAGGGTGCCAAACGGGACCCTATTACTGAGACTTCGCTGTCTGTCTGTCCGTCCGTCCGTCCGTCCGTCCGTCCGTCCGTCCGTCCGTCCGTCCGTCCGTCCGTCCGTCCGTCTGTCTGTCTGTCTGTCTGTCTGTCTGTCTGTCTGTCTGTCTGTCACCAGGCTGTATCTCATGAATGAATAAAAGCTTAATTTCCCCTAAAGAACAATGACCAAAATTGTATGAACTTTGGGCACACCAGTGGTAGCAACTAGTGACCCATATAGTTTGAAAGGTCTTTCGAAATACATAATTTTATTGTATGGCGGTAACTTCATAACTTATGGGAGAAAAAATTATGATCAAATGAAATGTCCTTAAAAGTCCGTAAATCGCAAACGAGCGTATGGGGTCCACAAGCAACTTTAATATCTGTAACAGGCAAATAAAGTTTTAGTATTTTTTAGAGTTCCCGATACTTCAACGAAAAAAAAGGAACCTTATAGTATCCCTTCGTGGTCCGTCCGTCTGTCTGTCCGTCTGTCAAGACCTTTTATATCGGGAACACGTAGATGTATCAAGCTAGTTCTATAGGTCATAGCTGTGGAAAAATCAACCTTTTAGGTCAACGCAATCAAAATTAAATCATTTCCGCTTAAAATCGTGAGCTCTTTTCACCCCAATAGGAGAAAAAAAAACCATTAATTTTTCAGACTTCCAACTTTGTTACCACCATACAAATTATATGGAAAATGTTAACAAAATAGGAAAAAAAATTGGAACACTTTTTTCTCCTATTAGGGTGAAAAGAGCTCGTGATTTTAAGTGGAAATAATTAAAAAAAATCAGAAAATAAGTAATATTTTCATTATACTATAATAACCGGCCAAGTGCGAGTCGGACTCACGCACGAAGGGTTCCGTACTATTATCTATAAAAAACCGCAAAAAAAAAAGTATGGGAGCCCCCCCTAAATAATAATTTAATTTTAATTTAATTATTTATTTTTTAAGTAAATAATATACTCAATATATTGTGAACATTTTAAGCGTCTACCTGCTACCATTATCAATATCGAGCAAAAATGAGCAAAAAAAATCACGTTTGTTGTATGGGAGCCCCCCTTAATATTAAATTTCTTTTGATTTTTAGTATTTGTTGTTATAGCGGCAACAGAAATACATCATCTGTGAAAATTTCACTTGTCTAGCTACCACGGTTCATGAGTTACAGCCTGGTGACAGACAGGACGGACGGACGGACGGACGGACAGACGGACAGCAAAGTCTCAGTAATAGGGTCCCGTTTGGCACCCTTCGGGTACGGAACCCTAAAAAGTACGTTAAAATGACTAACTTGTTATAAATAACACACTCCCATACATTAAGTACGAGATTGGTAGAAAGGTATTAGTGTCGTGTTTAATGTCAACATTTTGGATATTTCTCGTATTAGTTTTAACAAGTCATTGATATCATTTTACTCATTAAGTAACGTACTTTCAATATCAGTTTAAAGATCTTTGATATCTGTAATGGATACTGAATAATCACCTGGGCACACTTAACGATGTCACCCTGTCTGTATATGACAACTTTGCACCAACTTCGGAAGGCTTTTCTACCAAGAAAAATAAACAAAATACGTTTACGCGCGAATTACGCTGCTACTCATGATTAACAAGCTGGTAAAGAAACTAACAGCAAAATACTCATTATTCGCGATTTTGAGTGTAGTTTTACTAAAACTAAGGCTGTTTGTAGGGTTCCGTACCCGAAGGGTGCCAAACTGAACCTTATTACTAAGGTCTGTCTATCTGTCCGTCAGCGGGCTCTCTAGCACGATCCGTAATAGATAGATAGTTGAAATTTTCACAGAATGTGTATAACTGTTGCCCCTCCAACAAAAAGTACACGAAAAAACGTAAATCGTGCTTAGAATTTACTGTCATTATTTGAATAGCAAAACTTACGAGATGAAAATTTGAGATATTGAACTGTACTAATGGTGAACGATTATTGTCTAATGCACTCTCTTAAATCCAGGACGGATGGCAAAGTTCCACGAAATGGGAAGGGCGACTTTAGCAGCCGGCGGTCTGGCGCATTTTCCTTTTGTAAGACGGACTATTGTTGGTAAGTGCAACAATTCTAACCGTTCCACTTTACTTACGTCTCTCTGCTTTATTTTATTTTTTATTTATTTTATTTAATGTATAATATTTGTTTAGTTTATTCCTTCATATTGTCGTAGTTTTAGTTTCAGTCCCAGTTATTGTTTTAGTTTTAGTCTTAGTGGTAGTATCTACCAAGTTAGTTTTAGTTTTCTTAATTTTAGTCAGGGACTGTCTGAAAACCAGCGCTGCAAGCTAGCACTGTGCTAGCTTGTAGCAAACGCTGAGACTGTTCCTTTTTTTGCCTTTTATACCTACGCATTCGCTTTCCTCAGTATTGTTTTTTCAGGAAAAATAAACAATTTCTATTTCTATTTCCACCATCATCATAAATAACCTGAGTAAACATCCAATCATAAAAAGTGTTTATTCATTCATTTCATTACCCACCTTTTTCTTTTACAGTTTTGACAGAACCGGATGATGTTCAGATGGTTTTGCGGACTTGCTTGGAGAAGGACGATCTAATGGACATGTTGAAAGACTTCATCGGAACTGGAAGTCTAACAGCGCCAGGTAAAAAATAACCGGCCAAGTGCGAGTAGGACTCGCGCACCAAGGGTTCCGATCACACTTGGAGAGCGTAACAGGTGTAATTAGGTTTCCACATAAAAAACTAAAGTGTGATGTCATCCATGTAAACCAAATTGAATATTTTTTTAGAAAGAGAGGTAGTGTTCATATTTTTCCCTTCACTTGTGCTCTAAGACCTTGCTTCGTGCCTAAATTCATGATTCTAGGTCAACGGGAAGTACCCTATTGGTTTTGATTCCCTTGCGAATATCAAGCAATTTCAGCAAAATTGAGACATATGCGGTATCTTTTGATTGCGTTGACCTATAAGTTTAATTTTTTTACAACTTTCAGAGATCACAGATTTGAGTAATCGATATTAATTTCAACTTTATACCTCTATGCGTTTCTGAGAAAAATTCTTTGGGTTGGTGGTGGTTGGTGATTTTTGGGGTACTCAATAGAATACCGTATAGGGAGCCAACCCACACTACTCTGCTTAGCAATAGTGCTGAAATATTTGATGGAAACATACATAAGTAGAAATTAATGTGCTTTTCAAAAGTAAATTTTTGTTCCACAATGTTCTTTATTTGCTTGACCTTAAAGAGCTAGTTCTAGAGCTAAGATGACCCCCCCCCCCCCAATGTTTAGCTGCGACCGCGCCTGACTAAAACATCGTTCTAAGCATCGCTCGCATCGCTCACACAGAAGACCCTGCAATTCTACTTCTCTGTTTTTCTCTGTCCGTGATCATTATTTCGAGCTCCATGTACACAGGACAATTTCCACTCCAGGCTCTCCTTTGGAGTGTGGTCTTCGTATAATGTTTGTCCTACGCTATAACGATTAATTAGTTATCCTCGCTATTTCCAGTGGCAATCTGGAAGCCGCGTCGCCGGCAGACCGTGCACGCCTTCAGCTCCAAGATGCTGCAACAGTTCGTGGAGGTGTTCGTGCAGGGCGGGGAGGAGCTCGCCACGCACCTGGGCAAGGTCGCCGACACTGGGCCCTTCCCCTTGTGGAAGTACCTCTCCAGCTACACCATGGACGCCGTATGCAGTAAGTCTCACCTTTTCATGTTCAGCTTATTAAACATATCCGGTCATATACTAGTGGAATCGCATGGAGGTACAAAGTTAAAATTTATACCTATCAATTACTCAGGTCTATAATCTCTTAGAGCTGTAAAATAATAAAACTTCTAGGTTCTAGATGAGCTGCTTCTAGAGCGACGGCCTAGCGACAATAGATTTAAAGCGTAGGGCATAAGAAGCGTAAAGTCGATTTATAGACAACGCATCATATTTAAAGACGTCTATCTTCTATTACTTACTCATTTCCTTCTTTTTTCAGCTACGAATTTGGGTGTTGCTATCGATGCTCAGAAGAGAGCAGAGGCACATCCGTTCATCCCAGCCTTCGAAAAAATTGCCGACCTTCTCACCTCCCGGATGCTACAGCCGTGGCTACATCCGAACTTAATTTACAAGATGCTCCCCCAGGCCAGGGTCCTGGGCGAATGCAGCGCCATCGTGGACAACTTTGTTGATTCGGTAAGACTTTTAACCGTATCACTAAAGTTTTGCAGAGAATCTGTCTCGGTTTCTTTATCACAAGCAAACCTAAGCACTATAAAGATCGCAGAGAAGCATAGAGAAATATAACTGCGCTTACGATTCCAGTATTTTGAAATACATTTTTTGGTCGAGCGAGCGAGACTTGCTAGATTTGCTGATTTTTACACAAGTTCTTGCGCATTTTGATCTGATCGCGGTTAAATATCAAAGCAATGAGCGTTCCTCGAATGCAATTTGATGGTTCGATTGAATGCAATTTGATTAATTTGCGATTTTATCCTTATTTCGTAGCACTACCTTAATGTATAATAAATATCTTAAGAGGAAACATTGCTGTAAGTCATTTCGGGGCTGAGATATTGGGTCTTCTTTATTTTGATATTGGTGACTTTTTTTTTCAAGTTCGCGGCCACTGATGTTTTTATTCTTATTAAAAATATCTCAAGAGAAAGCATTGCCATGACTCATTTCGGGGCTGAGATATTGGGGCTACCTTTAATTAATTCGTGGCCACCGATATTTTTATCATTGTTTTGTAGCATTACTATAATGTATATTATATTAGGTCCTTACATATGAAATTGGCATTTTGTATGGAAAAAGTATAATGTTTTTTTTTTTAATTGTTAATCTATCAATGCATTGTTATCTATCCACTTTGGTCATTTTATCGATAGTTCATTTATTCCTTTGCTGAAAAAATTGTGAGAGTGAGAATAAATAGAATCTTTGATGGCGGTTTTGACTTCCACATCGGAATTGTTTTTTTTTTCTTTGCAAGAAGTTGTGCAAATGCCGGAAAAAGTGGTAATCTGTTGGAGCAAGGATCGGGCAGAACGGTGGGTGTCAGAGACATTCCAATCGCAGCTCTTCTTAATGACGATTGAGTAATGTAACGCAGCACTTGACTCTTTTTTGTTGGTTTTCTTCATTCAATTCATGCGGTACTCCATTTTTCAAGCTTTTTCACTTTTCCAACTTGTTTCATATGAATTCCAATTATTTCATCACTCACAACGAAGCCTGCCGCTAACTTACACGTGGTTTGCGATGGATCCGCTTCCTAGATCACTTTTAATTCTTTATTGTCAACTAAGGGTCTCCAGCCGTCCACGGGGTTTGTTCTGTAGGTCAAAATTTCCAGAACGAAAACGTTGGAATAAAAAACGTACCGTGTTTTCTAACCCGATATTTCATGTTTTCCATATTGTGATCAGAACGATGTCAAAGAAAAAACAAATGGCACAAAAACAAATGAATCGCTAAAATGAAATAAAAATAGACAAGCTTTAATTTGAAATAAATTTGAATTTCGAATTCCTAACCAAACGCCAGATATTTGAGATCAAAGTGGCCAGTTTGAATAAACGCCAATTTCATATGTAAGGACCTAATATTATATTTGTGGAGGAAGCATTACCTTAAGTCATTTTGGGGCTGAGGATTAAGATATTAGGTTGCATTAATTTCCATATTTGGACTGTTTCTATTGATTTTCTCGTGTGTATCAATTAAATTCCTGTTAGTCGCACCATTGTGACAATCTAGTGTGACCACGAGTCCGCAGTCATAGTAATTTCAACAAGAATAATTGTTTTTTACTAAGAGACTATAAAGTTTGATATCTCAGCCCCAGAATGATTTAGGTATATGTACTCCATAGTAAGATTAGCTTAATTTAAATTGCTATTTTTTTTTTTTTTACTTTTTGACTGGCCGCCAAAACTCAAAAAGACGCCAACTTTACCCAAAACCATTTCTGTCTTTCTGCAAAAATATGCAAGAATTTGGTTTGTACATTTGTGACATCATACTTTTTTATGTAGAAATCGAATTACACCAGTTCCGAGATAATAATCTACCTACAAGTGTGACCGGAACCCTTGGTGCGCGAGTCCTACTCGCACTTGACCGTTTATAGATAGAGTATTTGCTTAGCCTACCTTGGCAACTTCTTTTTCCACCAAACAGTGAAGATAAGGTGATGTTTGGCATTTGATATTCGCATCGCTGACCCCCTTTCTCCTTCACCTAACTGGACCCATTTCTGCGCGCAAGCGCATGTACCTAAAATAGAAAAACTATTATTACTATTAAAACGGTCTAACATTAGCCGCTCTCTTAACAGTAGCCGTAACATATAGCAACCCCTCATCTGTGGTTGTCCCGTGTGTGTGTGATTGTCCCGGACCGGGACAAAGAATTACGTCCAATTTTGCTTCCGTTGCTGTATTCATGTTAATCCTATCTTTTTCTAATCTATTCAAATTGCACGTGAATGAACAGGCTATTTAATAAATGAATGGTCGTATACTCTGTGGTCACTAATTGCCCCATAAAACTCACCCATAAATGCTCAAAAACGGCAAAAAAGGAACTCTCAAATCTCACCTCATAGAGACGTACTGGAAAGTTTTATCTGTGTTTAAGTTTATTATAATTGTTTAAATTAGAAAGCATAAATAAAACCAAACTGTAGTGCCAAATATTGCGTGCATGAATTCGCAGGAATTCGAAAAAGAGTATTAGGTATTCTAATTACAATCAAACTGAATAACCATAATTCTAACTTGAATATGAATGAAATGGAACTAGATTGTTGTTTTAATAAGAATTAACCTAAATATCATCATTTATAACTAGAATAGGAGATTCATCAAAAACTTTGTCATAGATTGATCGATTTGATAAATTGTGAATGTTGTGTGTGCGCATCTCTAATTGATGCAAACACATGAACTCTGTGAATATTGTTTATTTTAATGTAAGTGTTTGCATTGTTGATGTGCCTTGTTATAAATAAATTAATTAAAATCGGCGCTCAAAAGTGTGGGTGTGTGGGTTGTCCCGGTCCGGGACACACACAGACAGGAGTAAGTATATTCAAAATGGCCGACACACAGGACTGAATTGTAATTTCTTTTGTTTTTCAGGTTGTACATGAGAAACGAGCGAAAAAAGAAGGAACTTTTAAGGATGCAACGCCAACAAAGAATAATTTTTGTGAGTTAATTTTTAATACATATAATTACCTATATTTCTTATTACGTCTTTATTCTTTCTCTTGATACGAGTCTTTATTCTTGATAATGATAAGTGGTTGTTTTGAATTCGTGGTCATCCAGCCAGGATTGTCTAATTTATATATTTATTGTTTGTAAAACATAGCTTAATCTCTGCGACAGCTGTCACTTTGACATGACTAGACCTGGGAAAAGGTCGATATAAATTACTTATCGATATTCCAACTTACGTTACTTTATTTTTTAGAAGAAATCAAATGAAAGGAAGTAACACGTTTTTATTCTTATTAAAATGGTTCACAGCCCCAATCATCATCATCATCAAAGTCTGATTCGGACTCACATCTTTTCACACAATCAAACTATCAATATATTTTTTCAAGTCTAGATCGATCTTGTATTGTATACGATGAGTGTAAGACATCACTTTTTGCCAATAAAATATGATATTTGTCTCTGATACCATTAATTTCACCGTCCTAAAATACGGTACTTGATAGACGCGTTTTGATAACATCTGACATATAGCTTTGTTTTACAAACTTTAAAATAATGCAAGTACCATTAGTGTGCGTGCAGCGTCCACGCGTAGTAATGTAACTCATTAAAAGCAAAAATAAATTAAAATTGAAAAAGTGGTGATTGGTTTAATTGGGTTTACCAGAATGAAATAAATTCTCGTGAACACTAATACAGTAGTTCAAGTGACACCTAAAATTACGTATTTGGTTCGAACAACTAGGCATAAGACAGACGGTCTTTATTTGTTCTCTCTTGTTCTCTGTTAAGACGCTGGGAGCATTATTTGGTCTGGCTGGTGGTTATGCATTACCCACACCGCAACTGTTGAACTCAGTCCCGGTCGCTTTCGTATAAATCTATCTCTCTAGCAGTAATGCCGCTGCTGCTCACCTCTACTAATTATAAACAGTAACTTAACCGATTTGAATTTTCAGCTCAAGGCATGAAGCCGTTGGTGGAGATCCTCATGGACGGAGTGGGTGATACCGGTGGCTTGAACGACGATGAGCTCAGAGACGAGTGCAAGGTACTTAATTGACTAATAAAACAATAATCTCATGTTTTCTCATATTCTCGAGGCATGGCTAAAGCTAAGGCAATCTGTTAGGCCGGGTCCTTAAAAACAACTTTTATGTGATGTTATGCACACAATGATAACAGTTTTCGTTGTAAGGTGATAATGGCGGCTGGCACCGACACTACGGCGGTGGGCAGCTGCTTCACGCTGAACCAGCTGGCGAGACATCCGCGCATCCAGGAGAGGGTCTTCCAAGAGTAAGTTTCAAGCTTCAGGGCCACTTGGTATAAACAAGTGGTATATACATACATACATATGCGAAACACAAGAAAATAGCGAATGGCGATGAAAATATTAGGTAGATAATAGAGAGACTTATTAAATCTTTACACTCTGTATCTTTTTTGGTAAGACGAAAATGCCAAATAATACTCAGATTTCAGGCAAGACAGTTTCCTCATGGAGATTCGAATACCAGCGGCACGCTTACATCAATATTCTGTTACAGAGTTAAAGAAATCTTCGGCGACTCACGCCGGCCGATGGTTCGCGAAGACTTGGCCAAGCTCAGTTACACGGAAGCAGTAATACGAGAATCCTTGAGACTGTATCCGCCAGTACCTCTCATCATAAGGAAAGTTGACAGCGAGGTCACTTTACGTAAGTACCCAAAGTTGTGTTTAAGCCAGTTTAAGCGTAGGTATTATCTACTTAATCCTTGGATCAAGCAATACCCAAGAAACTCTATCGTCAATTATTAAGTACCAAATATACTTATGGCAGTGGATATTGCTATAAGCTTATATCTACTTACGCATTAATTTCTATGATCGATCCAAGGCAGACTACAGTAGGTAGAACAGAGAAGTTTAATGGCTGCTCCACTAAAGTACCACTGCCGCTCATGTAACAAAGCCTGCAATGAACAAGCGCTGAGTAAATACATTTATTTTGCAGCGTCAGGCCATACACTGGTGCCTGGAACTGGTGTCATAATTCATATATGGATGATGCTCCGGAATCCGAAGTACTGGGGCGAAGATGCACATCTGTTCAGGCCTGACAGGTTCCTGGACAATCCGAACCCTAATCCTTGCTACATTCCGTTTAGCCATGGACCCAGAAATTGCATTGGTAAGTAATTTTCCATCAGAGTAGTAAGCTATAGTCAGATAGACACGTGCTTGCTGCTCAAGCTGGCGCTCTACGAAGGCTAAGAAAATAATTCTGACGCCTGTGCAAACTAGAAAAGACACCTCTATGGCGATTCGTACACTCAAATGCTCGTCTTTGAAGAGTCATTCCAGCTGAAGTAGATACTTCCTAAATACAGTTTTTTTATAGAGATGTCTCTTGGGGGGATGCCTCCCTTTATTATCTTCGTAGTATTTGAAATAGTATATTATGCAACTAATGTGAATATAGGACGGATTTAAAGCAAGGGTCACAGATGAATCACGAGCAAGTGAAGGATTCTAATGACTGAATGCGAGTGATTTAATTGTAAGAATCCTGAGGGAAGCTCTCGAGAAAGTCTTGGTCCCCATCAGATACTTAATTATTATTTGTTCTGGGACTGTAATTCTAGGTGCTCACTTCACTTATTATATTCAGGTTACCAATACGCCATAATGTCCATGAAGACAGCTGTGGCCCACGTCGTGAGAAGCTTCAGGATCCTCCCGGCGCCCTCGAAGATGAGCTCTTCTGCTCCGCAACATGAGCCCACAGACTGCAACGCGAACGAGGAGGAGATACCCATGCGACTAAAATATGACATAATGATGAAGGATGTAGACAATTTCCCAATACAACTAGAGACTAGGAAGTAGGAAAAGGGAAAAAACCTAGGAAGGAGTAAAAACGTTAAACTAAAGACTAAGAAAGAAAGAAGAAAGAAAGAAACGTTTATTACAAGGACAGAAGCTAATGTTTCTACTACCTTTGCTTTAATTTTGTGCTTGGTCCCCTCATCCTCGATAAATATGCCCTGTCATTACATATGTTTATAGTCATTTACACGTATCTATTAAGCTACCTCTACATTATCTACCTGTCTTACAGATTCAAAGGTCGAGAGAATTTTGATGTACAGCTGTCCAACGATCTTTTGGCGTGCGGTGACAGGTAGAAACTGACGCTTTCTGTCAGGTTCATGCAATAAAGTTTGCGTAGAACTGGCGCCCCCTGAAAATGTCACTCACACGCCAAAAGACCGTTGGTAGGCTGTAGGTACATGCAATGTTACCTCCCTCCCTTGCCCAAATTATCTATTAACTTCGTTGCTTTCGGTCAATTTACAAAACCTTCACGGGTCTAAAGTTTTTTGAGTTTCATACAAACTGTAACCGATGCATGTGGGAAGGGGACAGAATTTAAAAAATAATAGTATCCGACCTACGAACGACGACCTGGCCCGAATTCTACTGTGCACAAGCATACCACAAGCCTGGCACAAACTTGAATACGACGCATTTGGTATTCTACTAAATCTCACAAGCGCCAGCGAGACGCCGGCGTGACGCCAGCCTAACTTCTCGCTGGCGCTTGTGAGATTTAGTAGAATACCAAATGCGTCGTATTCAAGTTTGTGCCAGGCTTGTGGTATGCTTGTGTACAGTAGAATACGGGCCCTGATCTGGCTTGCTCTACGTGTGGATAGAGAGGTTGGCTTGGTGAGCGTAGGATTTGTAGTACAATTTCTAATTTGAGGTGAGGAGTTTTGGGTCAACCCCAAACGTCTGGAAGGGGCATGGCATCATGATTCTAGGTCCAGCGATTTAGGCTGTGCGTTGTCTGTCAGTCACTACCTATCAGTAACGTCTTATTAAGTAGATTTTAATAAGCTGTTTATTATGTAGTATTTTTTAATGCACGGTTAATAAATGTTAAATTATTTTATGTTAAGGCTGTCTGACAATGTGTTTACTGTATTTAGACATGTTTTCTTTTAAAAACCTGACAATTGAAATGTTGTTTGTTGTTTGTAAGCCGATACGATAAGAGTTAGTTAGTGGGAAGTTATTTGCTATTGTAAAATAACATGAATGAATGAAATTAATGAAATTGTATTAAAATATCTTGTTGACTGACTTTATTAAAATTAAATCTCTACTTTACTCCCCAATTCAATAATGTCGCCTATCGCCTTCGAGCAACACGGTAGGGACTTAGGGAGGCGCCTTGCTAATGTATCAAAAAGTCCGGTCAAAAAGTTCTGGAATTTTTTGCGGGGGGAAATTTGCACACAAATGCTGCTCCGCACACCTACATACAAAAATAAAACTGTAATGACTACACCAACACTTAGAAAAAGAAACAATAATCCACAAAACTTGTACTCATCGATCTATTTTTGTGTACGGACGAGTCAGAACTCACACATTGACAAGTTTTCGACGTCAATAGGGCTTGACGCAACTGGCGATACGGTAATATCGATAGATGACGTCAGTGACTCTTCCCGCGCTCTTGGTTGCCTGCCTCTGCCTCACTGCCTGCATGCCTGCTGCGGCGCAGTGCGGGGTTGCGCGCGCAACGCAATGCTTAGCCAGTTTCTCGTACGATTTTAATTTGACGTATCAGTCGGCAGTTTGTCACAATTAACAATCTGTTGACAAGCTTTAGGGCGAGCAATACAACGCTGATAGAAATCCTGAGGTTAAGTAGGTAATTCTAAGAATTAAATGAAACCTACGAATTTCTCTAACCTGAGGATTTCGTTCAGCTCAAACGAAAAAACTGTTAGCTAATCTATGAAAAAGACGCGTCCGGTTTTTAACTAGCGAGATTTGAACGAATGATTTGAATGAGTATTCTTCTATTTTAGTCTTACAAATTACAAAGGACGACTTGTTGTCCCTTTCTCAAAAAAATGTGATTTAAGGTCCATTCACACAAATCAGGGATCCCACCGATCCGGCACAAGTCCGTGTCAGTGAAAAATATCCTTTCATACCTCTCATACATTCTTTATGAGAGTAGTCACACTTGTCCTTGTTCTGAGCACTTGTCAGTGTCCGTAACGTGTCCGTGACCACACTGACATAGAGAATGTATGAAAGAATATTTTTCACTGACATGGATATGTGTAAATCTACTTATTGTTCTGAGAAATCTACCTATAAGGTCCTGTCATTCATATAAAAAAACCGTAGACAACGAGAAAAACAAACCGAAGTATCAAGTTGCCACTCATATTGTTGCCACTTTTCGGTTATAAGGTAAAAAATGGCGGAATTTCAATACTTTTTCCTCATTTTATACAGAAATATTTAGTAAAATGGTAACATTTATAAGAAATCCTTCGATTAGGGTTAGGGCACTTTTCTCGCCGTTTTCCGAAGAATTTCTTTGATATTAGTTACGCATGATTAATTCTAGGGATTTCGTGTTTATTCGTCAAAAAATTTTGATGCAGGACAATTTGAATAGCCAACCTCCCGACATGCTCCAAAATTATAGAAAAAGCCATGAGTTTACCACTTTTGTGAAAAATACAAAATCGTCGATGACTCCCAAAATGGCTTCCGAAAAAAGCGATCCACTATAAGCGCAGTATTCAAGTACACTCAAGAAATCATTAAAATATTAGAATACAAGAACTATGCAGTAGGGATTCTAATCGACATGACAAAAGCATATGACATGACAGAGTTCAGTTTAATGTACTATTAGATAAACTTTACGGCGGCATAGGAATCCGTGGGAAGGCACACGATTGATTCAGGTCATATCTAGCAAACAGAGAGCAATATGTAGAGGTAGAGTACTTTAATAAAAATACTAAACAAATAATCCGCGTTCACTCTGACAGACAAGTACTAAACTCATCAAATCCCCAAAGTAGTGTCGCTGGATGCCTTCTATAGTGTAGTATAGTATAGTATATTTATTGCCATAAATGTACATGTAGGTAATCTTACAATGTCATTTTGCCCTTTGGGCATAGCAGTCACAGACATCTTATAAACTAGGTATACATTAAAATAGTAAAACAGTTTCACACAGTCACAGGGCTAAGATAAATTGCACGTTTAGGCATTTCATACCTACTCACTAATAGTTAAATTGGTTAATAAAATTTATAATACATTTGTTTAGCGCGTTGTATTACCTGTCCTAATATGCTTGAATATTTTTTGTAGTGTTTACTCAGAGGGGCTTTTAGAGACTTTAGATTTAATAAATAGTTCCCTTTTCGTCTCGCAGGATCTCTTGATGCCAGGTGTAAGCCAGTTTTTGTTATTTTTATCTATGTCCCCCCTTACCTTTATAAGAGGACAACATGTCTCAAAGGCCATCATTAATTTATCATGAAAGATATTAAAACAATCATTACAGTCTTTGCCATCTTATATCTCATGCCATGACATTTGAAGTAACTGCTCTGACAACTTTTGAAGATTTGATTCCTTTAAATTCCTTATTGTTTTAAAGAACTTCGGATGGTCATGTTTGATTAGTATGTTAAGAGATGCCATATTGAAGAGAATGATCTGATAAACCTAACTCCAAGACGCCATATGTACTTAGTAATATGTTAGAGATAATATTGTCAAGACAGGTCTGACTATGATCAGTAACACGAGTAGGAATGGCCTCATATGATAAGATTGTAGTAGTCTTACAAATTCCTTTGATTCCGCAGACTCAACAAGTGTATCGATGTTAAAATCACCACAGACAATCACTTTGCTCTCTTTATGTCTGAAGATATAGTTGAGTATATTTTCTAAGTACTCTATAAAATGATCATCCTTGACTGTTTTCGGTCTATACACACATATTACATAACTACCACTCAAATTGATGCCGCAGATTTCAAACAGTTTTGGTACAGACATATCTCTTATTTTTGTTATTACACTATGATGTGTACCATCTCTTATGTAAATACAAGACCCGCCTTTACTCTTTCTACCGTTGCGACAGAAACTGGTAGCTAATTTAAATCCTGGAATGTTTATCCTTACCAAATCTTCGTGAACTCTATTATGTTCGGTTATACACAAAAAATCTACACTTCTTCCAATTTCCCCACCTAGCCAAATCTCAAGTAAAGATATCTTTTGAACATTTAGGCTACAAATATTAACATGTGCTATTTTCTTATGCTCCCTGTGACGACCTACAGAAAAACCTGATTGCTTTCCAGAGCAGCAGTATCAGCTGCAGTATCAGCTCTTGTTTGAATTTGATCGAAATCACCACTGCCTATTTTATTGGGTGTCTCGTTTTTTATATTTTGCAAACACTTTTGTTGGTATTCTACTCTAAGAATCTCCCTTATTATAGTTCTACTTGCATATAGTCTAGAGTGCTTTACGTCCTCGCAAATGTATGTGACATGCAGAAACCGGGAGCATACAAACTTGAATGTACTGCTCACTTTTCTGTTATAGCACCGAATTTGTACAGTAGTACATTGGTGTTGGCCAGGTGGCTGAGGTTTGCGTACAACATTGATTGTAGTTTAAGTGGGTCTTTATTGTTGCAACCCGCGACTATTATTATAATATCATTACACGTGAAGTCATTACAGAGACGATAGCTGGGGTCAAGTACGTGATCTAGAGTGGCATAGGGCTTAACAATAGATTCTACATTGTAGCCACTTCCTAGTAGATTATGCAGAATACTGCTAATACCTCTACCACTTTCATCTGACAGTACTAATGCCCTCCGTGTGATAGGAGCTTCAATCTTACGCTCAGTAGTCTTAGAACTCTCCTTGATTTGGTTTGTAGTTGCCGACGACGACGACGACGTCCTGTAGTCATCTTGCCCCTCGAGTGTCGGAGTATCCGGCCTCAAACGTTGAGATTGAAATCTTAACAGCTTTTTCGTCAATGCAGGTAGAATGTTTGATTCTGTTTGTTGGGTGTTTGCTGCTGTCTGTTCTTGGAAGCTTTTCGTCGCCCCTCGGCTCTCAGATGTAGGTAGAGCTTCTTGTTCTCGAATGTGAGCGTATCCGTGTTCAGATGTTGGGCAACTATATTTGTATCTATGTGGCCCCCAAGTATACTGCCGTCATACCGAAGAAGGCGGCATCTACAAAAAAATTAAAAATGCGTTTTTGGTACCGTTGGAATCAGTACAAAATTTCCTATCTTTCTGTATATAAAAAAAGGCGGTAACTACGCTGGAACTATGGTTTCGAGATGGGAAGATGGCGGCTTCTGCACATAACCTGTACCTATTCGATAAAAAGTAAAAAAGCAGCGTCTGTAAAATACAGGGCAAAAAAGCGGCATCTACCTGTAGATGCCGCCATTCTTCTCTGTTTTTATACATGCCGCCTTTTTACCTTTTAACGCCTCCGCTGTAATTGCAGATCCGGCATTCTCATGTCAGTCAAAATCCTTCCAGAAACCCGAAAGGAGTTCTGGAAGAATTTGCCTGAACCGTGACACCCAACTCTACAAAAAAAACACGACAGCGACGACGCCGCGATTGATTAAGGAAAAATAATGCTTTATTTTTGATCTCAATACCCCTGTGACTCTATTCAAAATATTATTTTATTGTAAATAATGCTATTGGCTTAATTATGGTACAAAACTAATTAAATTTGTGATATTCTCTATGCAGATGCCGCCTTTTCGGTAGGATTCATATAGTGTAAGTTTATTAAAATGCAAATTTTAATAGCGGCAACTAGGTTTTTTCATCATTACTTCTTTGATTTCTACAATATTTATGTTTTTTTTAGTATTTGTAGTACAAGAGAGTTAGTCCCTTCCTACCAGTACCTAAAAAGATAAGTATTTCGATCTCAGAGCTACGAAATATAGAAAAGTTACGTTTTGCTAATTATCTCGAAACAGCGTCATCTGTATATGCCGCCTTCTTCGGTATGACGGCAGTATAGGACTCTTGTACTCAGTTTGGTGGTGAAGTTCCGGTAGCCGCGACGGCAGTGCTCGGCGGATGCTGGAATGGGCGAGCGTGGCGCCCTTCTTGCTTATAATAATGATTTGCCTAAAACGATGAAAGAGCCATGTGTTTTCTTTGCTGATGATGTTTCCTTAGTAACAACGACCAACTAGAATCAAAAATAACCAACGCTCTAGACAACGTGAATTCCTGGCTCGAAGACCACAATCTGGAAATAAATGTAACAAAAAAAATAATAATAAGTTTCCGTGTAATAAATAAGTTTCTATCCGTGTAATAAATAAGTTTATATCCGTGTAATAAGGCCCCGCTAGATAAGGATATAAATGGTTCAAAGCTTGAAGTAGTCGAGTCAGCAACACTATTAGGAATTATAATAGACAAGAATTTAAATTGGAAATATCATATTAACAAAATTAGAACTAAATTATCTTCTTTTAGTTACGCACTTTATGAAACGAAAAATAAAAATAACCGGCCAAGTGCGAGTCGGACTCGCGCACGAAGGGTTCCGTACCATTTATCTATAAAAAAACCTTTTATCTAAAAAAAATAATTAATTTAATTATTTATTTTTTAAGTAAATAATATACTCAATATATTGTGAACATATTAAGCGTCTACCTGCTACCATTATCAATATCGAGCAAAAAGGAGCAAAAAATCACGTTTGTTGTATGGGAGCCCCCCTAAATATAAAATTTCTTTTGATTTTTAGTATTTGTTGTTATAGCGGCAACAGAAATACATTATCTGTGAAAATTTCAACTGTCTAGCTTCCACGGTTCATGATATACAGCTTGGTGACAGACAGACGGACGGACGGACGGACAGCGAAGTCTCAGTAATAGGGTCCCGTTTGGCACCCTTCGGGTACGGAACCCTGAAAATCAACTGACACAAATACCGCTATCACTACTTACTATTAGTGTTGCCGAACTATCGATAGTTTTACTATCGATAGTAAAACGCCAAAATCATCTATACAATCGATAGGCCTATCGATAGTATCGATACTATCGATAGTATCGATAGTATCGATAGCTCTTTTTTAGCAATACTATTGATAAGCAACAATACTATCGATAGTATCGATAGTATCGATCGTTCAGAAAAAATAAACTATCGATAGTATCGATACTATCGATAGTATTGATGGTGGCAAAATAATAAACTATCGATAGTATCGATACTATCGATACTATTGCTCATCAATATTGCATAAACTATCGATACTATCGATGGTATCGATACTATCGATAGTTTTGTACCATCGATAGTAACCTTTATTTCAATAGTATTGAATACAGTAAGCAGGCATAGTGAGGGGTTCTAATTTGGTATCCAAACAAAGTTTTTTATGCGTAACACGTGAAGTTTGTTTGTTTGTTGTGTGTTACTTAATCTTAAACTAGCGAGCGACAGTTATTGTGTGGTAGCAAAATGGGTAAGTTTTTGCAACCAATACTATTGAAATAAAGGTCACTATCGATCGTCCAAAACTATCGATAGTATCGATACTATCGATAGTATCGATAGTTTATGCAATATTGGTGAGTAATACTATCGATAGTATCGATACTATCGATTGTTTATTATTGTGCAACGAGCAATACTATCGATAGTATCGATACTATCGATAGTTTATTATTTTTCAACGATCGATACTATCGATAGTATTGTTGCTCATCAATAGTATTGCTAAAAAAGAGCTATCGATACTATCGATAGTATCGATACTATCGATAGACTATCGATACTATCGTTGTGACGTCAACAATCGATAGTCTATCGATAGGCTATCGATAGGGCACTATCGAGCGGCAACACTACTTACTATGCCTATGCTCATGCATGGTTAAGCAATGGAGTTTTACTTTGGGGAGGAATGGAGTAAGATAATGCACCGAAATTATTAATTATAGAAAAAACTGATACGAATACGAGTAATAGCTAATATTGATACATCACAAAGTTGCCGACCTTACTTCCAAAAGTATAAAATCCTAACATTACCTTCAATTTATATCCTTCGGAATTCCAGTGGTGAAGGACTTGCAAGTCGGTCAGGTTCTCTATAATATGATCACATATCGTTCCCGGTGCTGTCGTTTGTGCTGAACACGTCAAGGTTGACGTTGATTGAGAAGAAGGTAGCGACGCTGTATCGCTACCTACGTCGCTCAGTACATGCATTACGGAGAAGGTCCGATGTCGTCCATAGCTGGTGTTGAGACTATAGGTTATAGATAGAGATAGCGATATACCGAACAAATTTTGACGCTTGCCTCGAATTGCATTCAACCGCACTCTTCCCCGGCGTCTTATGCATCAAAAGCCTTCAGTATGCAAGTAGGCACTTTGCCGTTTGAACCACTATTTAAATATAATAATAAATATTTATAAGGCCTTGTCAGTTTACACTATATGACATTATAGATAAACTGGGATAGTTTATTAGAATTGAAACAGTCATCATGTTGTTCCTATTAATAGTAACCTTGTTAATGGTGGTGCTGGTCGTTGACCATATAAATAGTAAGAGAAAAAACAGGCCGATGGAAAACATCCCTTGGTTTCCTTATAGAAACTTCCCATTTATAGGACAGGCTTATAAGTTCATTGGAAATGACGAAGGTGAGTTTTCTTACATTATTAAGGTGTTAGGGTTATTATATTGTAAAATCGATTTTCAGGTCTGTGGACATCGGATGTAACCAAAAGTCTTGATGTACAAGAAAACACAGTAAGGAGCTAGTTTTGCTCCGTCCATAACGTTTCTATCACTGCAGACAGTAAAATTTTATGTAATACATTTTAATGTATGTAAACGTGTGTTCATGTAATTAACGTAAGGATATAATCTATCCAAACATAAAATCTAAAATCGGTGGCCACCCGACTTTGCTGACATAATGAAGGATGATATCTAAATAGGTGCTGAGCTCTGTAAATAATCCTGGGTCTCTAGTTCAAGGGTGTATGGAATTGTAATGTATTGAAGAAGTGCTTTGCTCCGTCTCCTACCCAACATGGTTTGCTGGAAGAAATCTCTTATTAGAGATAAGCTCGCCTTTGTACATTTTTTTTTCTATGTTAAGCTATTTTTACTGTCATGTGAGTACAATAAAGAAATTACGAATTACGAAGTGGCAAAATTGATGCAGTTCTTTTTAGGGTTCCGTACCCGAAGGGTGCCAAACGGGACCCTATTACTGAGACTTCGCTGTCCGTCTGTCCGTCCGTCCGTCCGTCCGTCCGTCCGTCCGTCCGTCTGTCTGTCACCAGGCTGTATCTCATGAACCGTGGTAGCTAGACAGTTGAAATTTTCACAGATGATGTATTTCTGTTGCCGCTATAACAGCAAATACTAAAAATCAAAAGAAATTTAATATTAAGGGGGGCTCCTATACAACAAACGTGATTTTTTTGCTCATTTTTGCTCGATATTGATAATGGTAGCAGGTAGACGCTTAAAATGTTCACAATATATTGAGTATATTATTTACTTAAAAAATAAATAATTAAATTAAAATTAAATTAATATTTAGGGGGGGCTCCCATACATTTTTTTTGCGGTTTTTTATAGATAATGGCACGGAACCCTTCGTGCGCGAGTCCGACTCGCACTTGGCCGGTTATTTATCTTTGTTATCTATTGGGTTATGCAGAAAAGGTATACTTAGAGCGATATTCTCTTCTCGCACAAATTTGCATGATTTCAGTAAAGAAAAAAAAATGCTCTTAATAAGAGGCATACTTATTTTATTTCTTCTCTTTCATTTCTCGTTGCTGTCATTCTGAACATTTACTTATTCGGCCATTCAGCGAAAAAAAAAAGTTTGATGTAGCCTTTAATATGTATTGCAAAATAGCAACCGCGCGCAAAATACACTTCTGGACACATCTATTGGCCCACCTTAGAGTTTAGGTTTCGGTGGCCCCTACCTAAATATGAACGATTGAACAAAAACAATTGATGCAGTTTTAAACCATTTTACCATCTTTTTCGATCGTATTGTTTTAAATTTGAATTCAGAATACCACACGACATGGAGCTACGCCTAACAAGTCGGATATGCGCCTTGATGTAGGCAGTTGATTTTTTTAATAAAAAACATGTTTAATCAAATAAAGGTTTAATTGAATAACGCGTGTTGCCTCCATGGGCATCTACGACAGCTCTCATACGATTAGGCATAGAGTTTATCAACCTCTCTATGAAATTTTGAGGGATCATCTCCTATTCCTCTTCTATGGCAGTTTTCAACTCCTGCATCGTCTGGGCAACTTACGTCGGTAGACCTTCTTCCTTATATCATTGCCATGTAACGTAATTTTAGACTCATCAGAAAAGAGTACACGTCTCCAATGCTGCTGAGTCCAATTTAAATGAGTTTGCGCGAAATGAAGGCGCGCTGTTCGGTGGGCTCGCGTTAGTTTGGGGCCATTAGCTGGCTTGTGTGGTACCAAATCGCGTTCTTTTAACCTTCTCCGAACAGTTCGAGCGCTCACAGATATATTTAATATTTGCCCACTTGTCTATCTGTTTAAGTTTCTCGATCTAAATTTTTTCTTGTATTTTTTGTGGATATCTGTTATTGGCTTTCATTCTGTATTTTTGCTCTTTGTAATTTGTTTGTCTGTGTGCTGTTGATGTCCCAAATAAAATAAATAAAAATAAAAATACTCCGTGGAAGTCGCGAAGTTGGTTTTGTATCTCAATGGAGATAAGGTGACGATTTCTCAAGCAGGTCGTCACGATGAATCGATCCTGCCTTTCAGTTGTGACCCGAAATCGTGGCCTTCCTTGGCGACGAACAAAGCCGCTAGTCTCTAGGTACCTCCGATAAACATTTCGGACCGCAGATCGACTTAAATTAAGTTGAGCACTCACATTTCTTTGGCTGTGTCCGGCCTGGATAAGTGCCGCAGCTTGAGCGGCGACTTCAGGCGAAGTATCCATAGATTATTGATAGAACCTCACCTTAATCTTAAGAATAAGTAATGTTTGTTGCAAATCCAAAGAGAAAAATCACACTTTCGAGAATTCAATCCAAGTAAACCAATAAAATCAAGTTTTCTTAGTATTCGATTGTTTGATATCAACAAACAGGCTCCAAATAGTCTTTTGTTTCTTAAAATAAAAGAATGAAATTATGAATGTGCCAGGTTCAAAACTGCATAAAAACTTTTTGCTCCACCTAATATAAATTTTTAGCTTGGACCAAACGAAACTGAAAAGGCAAGGTGGGCCAATAAATGTGTCCAGAAGTGTATGTGTCTACACAGGTGTAGACAAGACAGTGAGAGATCTTATTGTCTGTTCTAGATCGCATGAAAAACTTCCAGCAGATAGGGCGCGATGTAACTGACCTTGGTGGATTGGCCCGGTTCTCGTTCGGCAGACGAGTCTTTCTTGGTGAGCTACAGTTAAATCTACTAGGAATTTCTATCGCGTGACTCTATTAACTACCTTGGTCATCCAAAATAGTTGACCATATTGTTTTTAAATGAATGGTTGAATGATGCTTTGATTGATTGATTGATTGTTGAATGATGCGGTACCGTTTGCAAGACGGACTTTTGTTGGTAAGAAATGATGATAATTACCGTCCCACCATCATCATCATCTATCAGTAAACCTATTGACATCCACTCCTATTTAATATTACGAAATAAAACGTGTTTAACATTGCCTACCGATTTCTTTTACAGCGCTGACGGAACCAGATGATGTTCAGATGACTTTGAGGACTTGCTTGGAGAAGGACGATCTAATGGACTTCATGAAAGATCATCTAATCGGAACTGGAAGTCTAGCAGCGCCAGGTTAAAAACACGACAATAAATTCAGAAACTAAAACATCGCAACCTAAAGAATATGGTTAACTCTAGTCTCCTGCACTTCTACTTTTCTATTTTTCTCTGTCCGTGATCATTATTTCGAGCTCCATGTATAGGTATATACAGGGCAATTTCCACTCCAGGGTCTTCTTCTTCTTCTTCTTTTTATTAATGGCGTCCTAACCTCTTTTGAGGTTAATTTTGCCAGTGTCAAGTGGTCTTCTTCTTCTTTTTATTAATGGCGTCCTAACCTCTTTTGAGGTTAATTTTGCCAGTGTCAAGTGGTCAGGTTCTCATTTGAGAACCTGGAAATTATAATGTCTTGAGATGATTTGATGACTATGATGATGATGATTTGTCGCTCGTTAGCACTACCCGGGAAGGACGTGAAGGGCTGTGGGTTCCAAGTAATTCCTTCGGACGTGAGCGACTGCCTCCCCACTCCAGGGTCTGCTTTGGAGTGTGGTCTTCGTATGTTTTTCCTACGCTATAATGATTAATTAGTAAGTCGCTATGTCCAGTGGCAATCTGGAAGCCGCGTCGCCGGCAGACCGTGCACGCCTTCAGCTCCAAGATGCTGCAGCAGTTCGTGGAGGTATTCGTGCAGGGCGGGGAGGAGCTCGCCACGCACCTGGGCAAGGTCGCCGACGCCGGGCCCTTCCACTTGTGGAAGTACCTCGCCAGCTACACCATGGACGCCGTATGCAGTGAGCCTCCTTACCTTTTCATCTTCAGCCTATTTTTAGGTTTTAGGTGAGCGGCTAACAACGTAGGGGATAAGAAGTGTAAAGTCTGAGCGATCTAAAGAAAACGCATCATAAATAATAGTGTAGACACGGTCCTTCTTCTAGATATTACTTACTTAATTCATTCTTTCATCAGCTACCAATCTGGGTGTTACCATCGACGCTCAGAAGAGAACAGAAGCACATCCGTTTATCCCAGCCTTCGAAAAAATGATGGACCTTATCACCACTCGTATGGTTCAGCCTTGGCTACATTCGGACTTTCTTTACAAGATGCTCCCCCAGGCCAAAGTCTTGAGTGAATGCAGCGCCGTCGTGGACAACCTTGTTAATTCGGTAAGATCCTTTTAATGGGCCTTTAGACTACGCTGTCGGCAGGGCCCTGTCTGACTCACTGTCTCTTTCTAGTCGTTCCATATGAGTGAGATGTCTATAAAAATCGTGTCCTGCCGACAGCGTAATGTAATAAGCTCTTTAGCCGAACTCTGATGTTCTGTACAGCCCGCGTCTCGGTTCGTTTATCACATGCCAACCTGCCTGAGCACTTCCCCGAGAATACGATTCCACTACATATTTTGAAGCCAATTATATTGGTCAAGCGAGACAAGCTTATATTTGCTTAGATTTGCTTATTTTTACTAGAAGATTTGAATGTGGAATTAAACTCTGTACTTAGTACTAGTCATTTAATTTAATTTTGGACGTTTAGACGATATCACAATAGCGAGAGCAAGTAATGACAGACACTGACATCCATAGAGATTGTGTTTATAAATTGTTACCAAAAATAAACTTATTTGATTTGATTTAATAAAAATAATTGATCGATTAACGATTTATAATCTTTTGAAGTACAAAACTTAATTTATCTTTTCCTTCTGACTGTATCTATTTATTTATTTATTCATTCAGGAAGCCCACAGCATTTATTATTACAAAAATGTTACTACAAAAACTTAAGAGATAAAGCCAATTACATTTATACTTAGATTATAATTATTTTATCTAAGAACCACCGCAGAGATGTCTACTTTTATTTACACAAAACCGCATCAAAATTCGTCCACCTGTTTGACTTCTAGAGTGCCACGGACAGGCATACAGACAGACAGACCGACATACTGATAGACTCTTCAAACTTATAACACCCCCTTTTGGACATCGGGCGTTAAAAATAATTTTGCCCTTACAACATCTTAAAACCCTTTGTTTAAATCACCGGTCATCTTAGAGTCTACCTTATCTACTTTGTAGCCCAATTTTCCCAACATTTAATTTGACTTTTGTACCTCATTGAATAGTTAGAGAACTGGAGATGTTTTTGGTTTTGTTTGCACAAACAGTTACTTACTAGTTTTTTTTTTGGTGACACAGCTTCAAAGTCAACCCATTAAGTAAACATGCGATATTCAGTTTTCACCATAAGCCTGTATTATAGGTTTTTTTCGCTGTGATCGGTTCTTTTTTGTTTCTAAATATTAAATTAACTCTATTTTTACCTAATATTAGCAAATTACCTGGACTTAATCACCTAGATTAGGAAAATTGGTGCGAAATATGTTGAAAAGTGGGATTTTTCCTCGAAAATCTTTAAAGGCCCCTAACTCGAAATCAGTAAATTTTCGGGTGGGGTGTTTCATAGTAACATGGTTGGTTTTGTTCCATGCTAGCATCTCCCAACGTATGTATGTCGACTTACCAGTCACCCTGTATTGTCCAAGCATGGATGAAGAAAAACTAAAGTTATGATAAGAAAAATCCGACCACCCTCATTGTAGACAAAAATAATGCTAATGGCGAAAACAGAAAAAAGTACTGTGTTCGATCCTTGATTACAATGTGACTTGACGGCTTTGATGAATTGATGAATAATACCTAATCATTGTAATCATCATGAAACGCACTTTCTGTAGGTATAATTATAATAATTGTGAGTTTTTATCCTTTTTGTGAAAATCGAATCAGAGTAACAAGGTCTCGGGTGGCCCGGTTTACTTGATGTCCAGTGTATGATGACATTGGCTATTGTGCTGAGCTAAAGCATAAAAATCCTGTAACTCTACTGAGTATTCGGGCCGACTTGGAGCAAACTCCAAAGGGACATCCAACGGACTCAAAGGCATACCTAATTATTTTAATTTATCTATGTAGATAACTTACTTATTATTTATTTTCTTTCTCAGGTTGTACGTGAGAAGCGAGCGGAAAAAGAAGGAACCAAGTATGCAAGGCCAGCAAAGAATAAATTTTGTGCGTTAATTTTAAATGATTATTATGTGGTTGTTTTGAATTCATAGTCACCCAGGAGTTGGTGAAAATTGTAATTAAAATATTAAAATAATGCAAGTTACTGGTACCATTTTGTGCGACTGTGCGTCCAGCATCCACTTTACGTCACGCGTCGTAACTCGTTACCAGCCAGCCCCATTAATTAGTAATTCCATTCTGAAAACTTAAAAAGTGGTGCTTGGTTTAATTTACAAGAATAATGCAATGAATTCTCTTGAATAAATTAGTTCAATCGACAGACTATGACAGACCGCCCATAATTGATTTCCCTTGTTGGATTGAGCAGTCCTATAAAGATGGCGGATGCCTTATTTGGTCTGGCTGGTGGTTATGCATTACCCACACCGCAACTGTTGAACTCAGCCCCGGTCGCTTTAGTATAAATCTATATCTCTAGCAGTAATGCCGCTGCTGCTCACCTCTACTAATTATAAACAGTAACTTAACCGATTTGAATTTTCAGCTCAAAGCATGAAGCCGTTGGTGGAGATCCTCATGGATGGAGTGGGTGACACCGGCGGCTTGAACGATGATGAGCTCAGAGACGAGTGCAAGGCAAGACGACTTAAATAGCAACCTACTAATACAACAATAATCATATGTTTTCTCATATTCTCGAGGCCTAGCTAAAGCGATCTCAATCTGTAAGGCCGGTCCTTACACATTGTACTGGTAACTAAGTGATATTGTGCACACAATGATAACAGTTTTCGTTGAAAGGTGATAATGGCGGCCGGCACCGACACCACGGCCGTGGGCAGTTGCTTCACGCTGAACCAGCTGGCGAGACATCCGCGCGTCCAGGAGAAGGTCTACCAAGAGTAAGTCAAGCTCCAGATAGGCGAAACACAAGAATAGGGCGAATAGCGATGAAAATAGTGACAGAGAAACTGATTAAATCTTTACACATCTATAATTTATGTTTGTTGGTCAAACAAAATTGCTAAATAATCCAGCTTTCAGGCAAGACAGATTGCTCGTGGAAATTCGAATACCAGCAGCGGCACGCTAACATGAATATTCTGTTACAGAGTTAAAGAAATCTTCGGCGACTCACGCCGGCCGATGGTTCGCGAAGACTTGGCCAAGCTCAGTTACACGGAAGCAGTAATACGAGAATCCTTGAGACTGTATCCGCCAGTACCTGTCATCATAAGGAAAGTTGACAGAGAGGTCACTTTACGTAAGTACCCAAAGTTATGTTTAAGCCAGCTTAAGAGTAGGTATTGTCTACTTAACCCTTGGATAAAGCAATACCCAAGAAACTCTATCGTCAGTTATTAAGTACCAAATATATTTATGGCAGTGGATATTGCTTTAGGCTGATACTACTTACGCATTAATTTCTATGATCGATCGAAGGCAGACTACAGTAGGTAGAACAGAGAAGTTTTTCAATGGCTGCTCCACTAAGTTACCGCCGCCGCTTTGTAACGAAGATTGCAATGAACAAGCGCTGAGTAAATAAATTTATTTTGCAGCGTCAGGCCACACACTGGTGCCTGGAACTGGTGTCCTAATTCATATATGGATGATGCTCCGGAATCCGAAGTACTGGGGCGAAGATGCACATCTGTTCAGGCCTGACAGGTTCCTGGACAATCCGAACCCTAATCCTTGCTACATTCCCTTTAGCCATGGACCCAGAAATTGCATTGGTAAGTACTTTTTCATCAGAGTAGTAAGCTAGAGTCAGGTAGACACGTGCTTGCTGCTCAAGCTGGCGCTTTTGTAATGAAACGCTAAGAAAATCATTCTGACGCTTGTACCAGAATACACAGCTTCGGGATTCATAAACTCGAACGCCTATCTTTGAAGAGGTATTTCAGCTGAAAAAAATACTTTCTAAGTCCTTATTTTTTAAATAAGTCTCTTAAGGATATATTCTGTCTATTTATGATTATTGCCTCCCTTATCTTCTTAGTGCTTTCAACCAGTGAATAAAGGATGAAGGGTCATAGATGAATCACGAGCAAATGAAGGATTCTGTCGTGATTCACGATGATTTGAGTAGTTGTAGTTGTAGTAGACCAGACACTCGCGAGCGAAGCTCTGGTCCCCAGATAATTATTCTTTATTCTGGGACTGTAATACTAGATGCTCACTTCACTTATTATATTCAGGTTACCAATACGCCATGATGTCCATGAAGACAGCTGTGGCCCACGTCGTGAGAAGCTTCAGGATCCTCCCGGTGCCCTCGAAGATGAGCTCTTCTGCTCCGCAACATGAACCCGCAGACTCCAACACGAACGTGGAGGAGATACCCATGCGACTAAAATATGATGTAATGATGAGGGATGTAGACAATTTCCCAATACAACTAGAGACTAGGAAGTAGTAGGAAACTCTTTATTCACTAGCCGTTGCCCGCGGCCTCGCACTTGTGGATTCGTGTAAAAATGCTTGTACTATTTATTAAATTTATTTTCTTCCGACAATAGTCTCTGAAAGTAACGTCTTCAGATTGTTTTGTGGCTCGTCAACCCTACCCAGGGGCACGAGGAAGGTGGTGAGATCCAAGTATTTCCGTAACGATTCGCGCATCATCTACCATTTCTTTTCTTCCACCTTTGGGACCCAGACGGTCACCTTGAATATGTCCTCTACCAGGTGAAATTGCCTTGAGAGACCTGGATATAGCTCGTAGCCATAGTAGTAAGTAGCAAATACAGTTGGTATTCAAAGCCCTGAACGGGTATGGCCCAAAACATTAGTCCTGGATCTGAACATGTAGCAGGGATTTAGTATTGCGTCGCAAAAGTTACTATGCGAATGTGGCCTAGTTAATACAAGAGATGCAACACATACTGATTCTATACTGAAAATCCATCTTGATTGTTTTGGGAGTATTTTGGACCCCTTTAAAAGTCAAACTACTGGGCCAATTTGAATATATTTTTTGTCATCGACGCGAAATTTTGTCTCCTTTGATTCACTGATACACATTTTTAACAAATATGTACGGTTTTCGTATTTAAAAAAAATAGCTGTAGCAAGAGCCAGAATTCCGCAGTTTTTCGAGCACCATGGGAGCAGCACAAGGTTTTCAGTAAGTATTGAATTATCGGAATAAACTACTCTCAGGGGACCTGACAATCATAATCGTAGATACATGCGCGTTTGCGATGTTTGATGTTAATAATGACTGGCCTATGATAATAATATTGTTTTGCTATCACATCTTTGTAACCTATCACACACACCACATTACTATAATTAGATAGGTAGGTCGACAGTGGTATTAGTGTATTGAGTGACCCGACATAATAACGCGCCGTTTAGATAAAAGAACTTTTCAACGTGAGTATGTAGATTAGGGCTTAATTACTATACAATAAAGGTCACAGGTACATGTTGATTACGAGTGTTTATCATGTAATAATTTATTTTGTTGAATTTTTTGTAAATAGGTTCTATTTTAGCTAAACTGGCGTAATTACGTTTACACTAACTGGTTTAGGGCTTTGGGCAACTGTATTTATGTACTAGGCACTGGGAAACCGCATGTAATTTGACAAATTAGAACTATCGAATGCACACTAACAACAGATAAATATATTTAATAGACGATTTAACTAAAGGGAGGAAATAAATAATCGGTTAAGTGCGGGTCGGTATCGCACACGAAGGGTACCGTACCATCGTACAACAAATCAAAAGCACTCAAAACAATAAAAAAATAAACAAAAAGAAAATTTAAAAAGTTTATGCCTTCACGAGATTTGAACCGACGACGACCTCCGGATTGAGAGTCTACACTACATCATACCGGCTAACCACAACCATGTGGGTTGACGCGAAATATGCTATCATATTTAGTATATGTGTCTATGACATGGTTGCTATGACAATAAATAAACAGTTTCAGTCAAGATCTCCATTTTGAAATGCGTAAGTGTATCTAAACACGTCTCTTGTATCGGGGCCCCCTTTAATTTGCAATATCTCTCGTATTTCAGTATTTGTGGTTGGTGCGGCAACAGATATACACATTCTGTGAAAATTTCAGCTTTCTAGCTATTACGGTTCGTGCAGACGGACCCGGTGACAGACAGGACGGACGGACGGACGGACGGACGGACAGACGGACAGCGAAGTCTCAGTAATAGGGTCCCGTTTGGCACCCTTCGGGTACGGTACCCTAAAAAATATGTAGGCAATTAACCCGCAAATTAAAAACAAGGGAGGAAATCTAATAAAAGAGGGAATCTAACCACGCTCTGCTACCAAATGTTTGGGAGAAAAAGTAGGTCAAGTCAATTTGTCACCTGCTGCAATCCGTCTTCTTGGGTTTTCTCCAGTTCAGGGCACGAGGTATTAAGGAAACACACGGAACACGGGCTTTCTGGATCAGTTCAGGCACAAAATCACTTAATTCACGTGCATTTATGGGCAGGAGCGTAACACGTTAGTCCTCAGTCAACTACAAGATATTTTCGGGTGGGTGCTAAATTATAATTTGTGTAACAAAGACATAACTAAACGTTTAAACAACCTGAAATATTTTTTTTTGAAACTTCAACTCATTCGAGCGAGCCAAAAGTATACTAAAATTGCCATTTTTATTACATATTATATTAGCTAAGATTACGATACAACTTTTGAGGGGTACTACATAAAAAAAAATAACAACATTTTTTTATCCATACCAAGTGACACACCCTGCGTCACGCCTTTTCCCATTAGGAGTGGCAGAGGCACCGTTGTGCCCACTTTTAGCCAGTCACTCTATACTACATTATGCGTGACAAGGGGCTAGGCCATCGCACACCCATGGAGTAATGAAGGTTTCCTCACGATGTTTTCCATTAACGTTAGATTACAAAGAAAGATTATTATTTTTACACAGATAACCTAGGAATGCAATGTGTAACTGTAACACATTAATTCCTTAGACATTAATCAAAACTATGATATGGTTAATTTCATTTATCCGAATTCACACCAACAGCAAATCAACATTATCAATCTGGCGCAAAGGACATCGGCAAAATAATATATCATCTTATTAACGCGTCTATGAAATCGACTATACCAAAGAAAATAATTTTCAACTCACTTGCTCGTCAAGTGGCTCTTTGTAGCAAGGCATGTAGGGCCACACTGGAACCCCTTTAAAATAAAAGGGTGATTTCGGATTGCCGGGTACCACCCTGTAGCCGGATCTAAATCCGGGGCTACAACACAATGGCGCTTATTGTGCTACTTACTTTTTTTCAATCTCCGGTGCGAGTTTTTATGCCTACAAACAAAGGCATGTTTTGTGAATATTTTAGCTTAAATATAATTTTATGATGAAACAATCATCTTTTTAACATTATTTCATCAAATTATATTTTTTTCGTTAGAGGTTGAGTTTGAGTTTTTCTTTGCCTGCACGTTTTTTCTTTGGCAATATTTCCCGATATCTTTATAAAAAAAAAAACATAAAAATTCTTACAGTATAGACCTCAAAAATAAAAAATCTATCAAAATATGACTATTGTTGTGAATAGACGTTACAAAGGAGAACTGTCAAAAAAACCCCTAGAGCCGATTGATCTTTTTTTTATTATTTTGTATACAGCTAAATTATATAGATTTTATATTCGAAATGTTCTAAAACAATGTTCTTCAACTTATTTACCCACATAATGCTATACAATTTAATTTGAATAATAAAGAAATAATATGGTATTGGCCTCATTTTGGAAGTAGTTTTAAAATAAATGTTATTACATTTTAAGCGCACTTAATGAATATTTCCGGGACATCTTCTGTAGTTTCAATAAGAATTAATGATAAAGTTGAATTTGAAAAAACCGCGCCAGAAACGCTGTATATCTAATGGTGCCTCCGCCGCCGGTCACATGACTCGCGTGACGTCATGGCTCGTGTGACGTCATGGCTCGTGAGTAAACGCCCGCCATCATTAAGATTCAGTCAAGCAAGAGCACGAGCGTGTGACGTCACCAGAGATATAAACGTCAGACAGAGCGTTTTCGTCATGTTTCCGTCACAGATTATATTTCGATAGTTTGTACATTTTAATTCCTGGAATCCGTAAAAATAAACATATATCTGCGCTGCGCTGCGCTATCTACGCTACTATCTGATAGGATTACCACATTTTGACGAATATTTTTAATGTTGTCCAATACCGTATTCGTAAATGTGCGTAACTTAAGGGAGGTTCAAAACCACTAAACTAGAGGAACTAAAGGCCGCGCGCAAGGGCTGTTGGATCTGACAACCATCAAATCCGACAGCCCTTGCGCGGTGGCCACATATTCCATTTTCAAACACACCTAGTTTAGTTAGTATAGTTCGTGTCACCTCCCAAATCGCAGGTAATAATCATATCCAGGTGACCTGGTGATGATGCTGGACTATGTAATTAAACTACAATATGTGGAAATCAAGCTTAATGGGAAGTCTTTTCTGCTGAATTCGTGACTGTCATCAACAGTACGGTTATTTAGGATCAGGTTAGTAGAGAATTCATAGGAGAATTGTTAAGTCTGACGTCACAGTAATCTAAAATGTGATAAAGGGTGTCGATATTTAGAACTTTTGAAAAAAGTTATTATTTTTAAACCTAGTGACATAGATGTTTAAACCAATGACGATTTTTTTAGGATAGTTAAAACAAAGTTGCTCTGATGACTTCGGATTCTTAGTAAAACTTATGCAAGATTCATCTCGTAACTACTCAAGTACAATGTCTTCTGTTTAGCTTATAACATCTGCCGCCACTTTGCTGTCATATTTAGTTTTGAATTATTTTGTTATAAAAAACAAAGGATCTTAGAAAAAAACTAACAAAACGCTTTTTTACCTATCAAACTATAAAAATCTACAAATAAGCCTATTGTGACGATGACGTTTATTCACACGAAATCTACTACATTCGTCACACCTGAACTCAGTTAATAAAACCTTATATAGGGGCTGACCCAGAGCAAGCGCGTAGTCTCCTATACGCTCTAACCCAGTGCAGTACGCGATATACACGTTTGCTCCCACCCATTACGCTTATATAATAAAAACAAATACATAATCCTATCCTATGTGTGAAATTAATTCTATATCAATTAATTAATTCCATGACTGAAACATTCTGCAGAGCAATCTGGGTGATTGCTATAGAGCGATAAAATTTGCTCAAATTTACAAATAAACTGTGATTAGACGTTTTGAGTGATGCTGTTTATTTATTAATTAAATTATTATAATTTGCAATCATGGTAATGTTCCTAATACTTGTGTCAGTGTTGCTAGTGGGGTTGGTCGTGGACCATGTATACAGGAAGAGATTATATCGACCCATGGATAACATACCCGTGTACAATTACACCAACATTCCAATTATCGGACAAGCTTATATGTTCCTTGGAGATAGTGAAGGTGAGTTATCTCAAATGGTTAGCCGACGATTCTTGCTTGATGAATTGATGATATTTATTTTCGTATGAATAAATGCTAGTCCATAGTAACTATATTGTAGGAGTTCACTATCCGCAGTCCAGTGAGTTGTAAATTAGATAAATTAGAAGGAACCGAATAAGTGCAAGTTTTATTTTTACAGTTAACCGTTTTTCTTGGTCAAAAGAGCAGAAGATTCTGAGTATCCCTATAATTAACTTTTCTGCAAAAAAAAAACTTGCGCTTATTCGGTTTTGCTAGCATACACTTTATTGGTCGCAAACGAAGTAATTTTTACGTCACCCAGTACATTGACCCTGTACTCAAACGTTCTTTTGTTCTGTTTTTTCATAGGTTTTGAACTTTATCTCGATGTGGGGTTGAAAATCGCGGGCCGCGGACTTTGGACGGACGAGCTAGTAGTTTATGGGAGACGAAAAACTTTGCGAACCTATTTTAGGGAAAGTTGTTCATACGGTGGGTTCATTGCCCGAAAGGAACAAAATAAAAATAAAAACTTTGTATTTGGCAATGATTACGCTAATATTGATGCAGCACGTACAATTTACTACTACGAAACATAATTAATTACGTACCTACGTACTAAGGATTATATCCAATCTATCAGGGAAATGTATCCTTCCTTATATGTATGACGAGCACAGAACTATCTTCGTTAACTTGATTAGAACACGACTTGAAAGCCCAAGCCAGCCAGCCAGGATTACACCCGAAACCTCTCGGTGGAAGTGGCAGCTGTAGGGGCGGGGCCTCAAACCGCAAAGCAAAGTCACAAAAACAGAGGCCAACAACCTATGGATGAATACAGCATAAGAATAACAACAGGCTTATATAATTTTCAGTACCTACTTTATTTTACCATGATTCGATTTAAAATTTAATTACACACAACAAATGATCTCCGAAAAAAAGTCCTAAAGGCTTTCTGAGATAATTCAGTTTGAATAAACGTAAATACATACTGAATTACATAGACATTCGAACTAAATTATTTCATCTTAGATAGCCTACTATTTACCACATTTTCGTAAAGAATATTTGTTGTTTGTAATTTTTATATGAACGATGAACATAGGTACGCAAAAGTAAGCGTAATTTTAGGGTACTTGCAATTTTCAAGTATTCCAGGCACCATACAAAAATGTTCGAACCGCTTTGTTTTCCAAGGTGATTAAATTTCCTGCTTTCAGACCGCATGCTGACCTTCCAAAAAGTTGGCCGCGATGCTTTGGCACAAAGCAAGGGTAGCGCATTCATTAAGTTTTTCTTTGGAAGAAGAGCTTATGTCGGTGAGTGTGTTCCTTCCAAACATTCCGTCCACAGAATTCACATGAATTCATCTACAGCATTTCATAACAGCTATCACGAATATTTGACTTTAGGATGGCATATCATCAAGCAAACCGTGAAATTTTCAATTTGAAAGGAATCGTGATATGTATATAATGTCAAAAGACATAAAGTAGAGCTACTGAGCTAACTTTGTATGTGGACTGGACAGCTTATGCATTTGGCTTCCTGTTCTTTATTAAACACGGAAGTGTACAAAACTCAGTGCTAAATAATACAGGTCATTTTTAAAGACTGCCATTTTAATAATAATTGCATGTTGAAGAAATAATACATTTAACTCGTTATTTAAATGTAATTTAAATACTGTCTTATCATATCACACTTACGTGTCATTATTTTTAATAATGATGGTTTCCGTTGCAGTGGTGACAGAACCTGAGGCTGCTGAATCTGTTCTGAAGACTTACATGCAGAAAGACGACCTGATGAATCTTCTGAGAGATTTCACTGGAAATGGCACTATATTTGCTCCAGGTAAGTTAGCATAACCTTAACGAATTCGATTATGAAGACAATGTTGAAGAAGAGCGATTTGATGTTTTTCTGATGTGTTAGTAATACACTAGAACTCCTGCTGTATCAACGTTAGGCCGCCGCCACCATATAATCTAATTTCTACCTAACCCCAGCTCTGATCTTGATCTATACAGGGTGTAATAGAAGGGTGTAGTCATATTTTAGGGGGTTGTTAGGGAGACAATTCTGAGCAACTTTTAATATGAAACCGATTTGATCAGAGCAACTTTATTTTTCATTGCTCCATACGTTTTGGTCCGGGCAGTCAACTGATTGAAGTGAAAATAAAAGTTGCTCTGATCAAATCGGTTTCATAGTGAAAAATGCTCAGTATTATTCCCTAACAACCCCCTAACATATTTCACACCTTTCTGTTACATCCTGTATTTCTTTTGCCCTGGATATAAATCGCACAATTAAACACGACGAGCCAGACAGGCATTTCCCAGTAATAAAGTCAACTATGCACTACCTGAGGTTAACGCTAAATTAAGCAAATTCGTTCTCGGAACTTTAATTGCAATCAGTACTTAAATGTAATTGACATTGCTAAGCGGTATTATTAAAGTAATCGGTGTCATATGTTATGAATACGCGGTAGTGAAAGATGGTAATCTTAATTCTGGTAAATAATAGAAGAACACAAATTACACTTCGAGATACACAGTCTCTTGTTATCATGTAGCAGTTGTATTTGATATCAGTTAAATTCAATCAATTTCATACAACAATAATGGATAAAAGCATATTCTATCTAAGTATTAATCCTTCGTTTTCCACCAGTTGAAATATGGCGCCCGCGACGGAAGCAAATAGTGCACGCGTTCAGCCCGAAGATGCTGCAACAGTTCGCTCAAGTGTTCATACAAGGCAGCGAGGAGCTGGTGTACCACTTGAGGGAGAAGGCCAACACGGGAGCCTTCTCCGTGTGGAAGTACCTCACCAACTACACCATGGACGCTGTTTGTGGTGAGTTTAACGCTTCGTCATTTTCAGCTCAGCTCGCTCATTCTGCCACTCACACACGAAAATACGAACGAAAAAGATAATAAGAGTGCCTAGGACGCGCCGCCCGGCGCCCGCGCCGCAAGAGTTTTTTTAACCAAATCTTGCTTCGCAAGCCTTATACCTAAGTTCACATGTATCTTGTTCGAATTTTAAGGTTCCGATCCTCAGAAGGAAAATAAACCAGGATCACTTCGTTGTCCGTCCGTCCATCCATTTGCTTCCGTGCGTCTTCTGTCCGTCCTGAAGATCTTTTATTCTCGAGAATGTGTAAAGGTATCAAGCTAAAATTTATATCAATTGTTCAAGTCTGTAGGTTCTTAGCACTGTGAAAAAAATAACTTCTAAGTCAACGCAATCAAACGAAACGACCGTATATGTATGTTGTATTTTTTTTGAAAATCTTACTACAACACAAACAAGGTCTTATAGCAGAGATAAATAATCCGACAATTGCGATTATGTAGTTCAGACCCTTTACAAAAAAAAAAATATTGGTCGGAACCTTTGGTGCGCGAGTCAAACACGCACTTGGCCGGTTTACTAATATTTTTGACGTAATTGATAAGTTGATATCCTTCGGGCGGACCATAGTCAGTGTCAGGTCATTTGAAACCGGATATTTAATCGTTAGGTTTTTATTGTTACGCAATATTCACATCCCAAAAGACCTTACTCTGACTTGTTTACATTTCCTCAATAACATTGGATGCTGCAATATACATATTTAGTGACTAAATGACCCAATGAACTTTTTGGATTTTCAAGATTTCCTTGTAGGTAAACATTTTTAAATAAAGCTTTTATTTCATTCCATATAAAGAAGAAAATAAAATTTCAATTGAATCAAATGCGTCATTTTATCACATTACACAATTTATACGAAAACAAAGCTTGTTGCGAGATTTACTTGTGTAGATTTAATTAGGTAGGTAGATTTTTAGTCTTTATCAAGACAGGTCAAAACATCTTATCTAGATTAGAGTGCCAGGAAGTGGGTCAAATTCAAGCCGACAAATTTGACGCGATCATACATCCATACATACAATGTCTAAAGTTTATATGTATCTTTGTAGCTAAATATATACCCAGATCCACTCACATTCTTCTCCAAAAAGCGACCATACTGAATACTTGCAGAATAGTAAGAAAATTCTTGGGCAAGGGCCATGATCTATAGATAGATAGTCTCATAGCACTTGGCGTAAGCCCGTGTGTCAGAACCTCTTTAAAAAGAGTGAAATGAAAAATTCATAAACACATAATAATAATAAAAAAAGATACGCGTGTAGCACCGTACACGTGTTAGAAGTAAAACTTCTGTAGCTAGATCATTAAGTGGTACCTATACTATACACCTATACCTACCTATACTAAAAGAGATTTAAATTTCCAATTTTGAGATCCAAACTCTGCTTCAAGTTACTTTTAAGTTTCAGACGTCCGATTATTTGAAATTATTTAAACTTGTACTTACTTTTAATACGTCATGTCATTTATTTCCCACCATTCCTTATCTACAATTTGTCGCGCTCGTGGTGATATACTTTACTCATTCAATAGTGTCACTACTATTGTTCTGAGGTCACTACTATTTGCATCTCGCTCAGATTATATACCATCTGACGTCACGTCTTTTAGCCGTCTCGCTCAAATGTATGCATTGCTTTGCTTGTTTTAAAAATCCATATCGACCCGTGTGACATTGATGAAACTCTTTTCTTACAAACTGTATGGATCGCATCGCACAGCTGTCAAACATAAGTTCCGGTTCCAACAAAGAGGTTGAACGAAGTAGTTTTTGGTCACGTCACTGGTTTTGTTTATCCCAGCCAGCGGCGGCGGCGGCGGCGGCGCCATCTTGGCCATACCGGAAATCAAGAACTCGTGGAAGAATGCTTAAAATAATTTTTATTTCTTAACGTTTCATCAGGTTTTTCTCTCACTAATTAACATTCTTTATTGTACGAATGTATTATTATCTTATCTGATTAGTTAAAAACCGTATTGAAAATAGTTGCGGTTTTAAAAGTCTTCAGCCGACCCTGACGTCACCGATTCCAATTTCCGTTACATTTCTTAGCCACTCGTGATAGCACCCGGCTAGCAGCAATTGAAAAGCAAATATATGAATAACCCACAGTTGAGAGGTTAAATAAATTTTACCCCCGTGCCCCAAGAAGTTTTACTTCAATAAGCTTTATTCAATTAAAGTGTTACATAGATCACTTGTTTTTACACATAGTAAAGTACAAGGGATGTTCTCTACTCCCTTAAAAAGGGCGAACCCTTTTTTTTTGACCGAGCAGTGTTTATTTTCTGTATAACTTTCTCCAAGCGTGGTTTTCTATTCCAGTCACCAACCTGGGGGTAAACGTTGGAGCTCAGAAAAACAATGATACCCCGTACCTCAAGGCTTTCGAGTGTTGTACTGAGATGATGGGCCAACGTGTCTGTCAGCCCTGGCTGCACAACAACATATACTACCGACTACCACAGGGCAAACGACTTCGTGAGGGGCTGGCAGTTTGCGACAGCTTTGTCAAAGGGGTAAGATTTAGAACAGAATGTATTACATTACCGGGGTTCCGCAATAGCGTTAAAAACCTAAAGCTACTGGTTTAAAGTACATTGACTAACGAATAAGATAAGGTCATTATATCCACTTGGATTAATATCTCTTTATAAGTATAAAATTAATTTACAGCCACAAAATATCTTTGATACTTTCTACAAACGAACAGTTTTTGAGCAATTATATTGTTCACTGATAACAGAAAATTAATTTAAGACTCGTTGTCCCCAGATCATTCGCGAGAGGCGCGCGGAAAAGGCTGGAATAACTATTGAAAAAGATCCAAACAACAAAACTGGTAAGTTGACAATGTAAAAAAATATCAATACATTTATAATTTTGATTATTTTCAGACAGGCAAACAAAACATCGTAACATACGTGATGAGACCAAATCTTGCTTCGCAAGCCTTACCTAAGTTCACATGTATCTTGTTCGAATTTTAAGGTTCCGATCCTGACCTATGACAAACTTCTGTGGAAATAAGCCCTCAAATGGAGCCCAAAAGGAAAATAGGAATAGTTGCCCCAAAAAGTGCCTAGATCAGTTATATTAGTTCCGCGTAGCCCGATTCCCAGTCGCATTTTTCCCCACTAGCATTTGTTGTCGTTCGTGTCACCATTCGCATGGGTTGACAGGCTTTATTTTAATTTTTATCCCAATCGTATCTTTTACTGGAAGGAAGCTCTCGTCGACCTTCTTATTTCTAGTCGTATCAACTCTATTTCTTAGGGTTCCGAGCCCGAAGGGTTCTAATTGGGCCCCATCCCTTTTATCCAACCTATTATTCGATGTCGTCCGTCTATCCATCAGAAAAGTAGAATGCGATCCGAGTCAATACAATACTGATTGGATGGCTTTGTCTGAGTGCGCTTGATCTGGTTGCCACAATACGAGTTGCAACCGAGTAGGTATCCGAGTCGAGCCTTCTATTAAAAAGTCTATAAAGAGCTTGTTACATTACGCTGTCGGCAGGGCACGATTTGTATAGACGTCTCACTATGATGGAACGACTAGAAAGAGACAGTGAGTCAGACAGGGCCCTGCCGACAGCGTAGTCTAATAGGCCCATAAACAATATGCGGTCTTCTTATTTTTCGTGCGACAAAGTTAACTCGGTATAAGTTTTATTACGCTTTCTAACTAGTCGTACTCAGAGTATTAGTGAGTAGGCTACAGGGAAATGCTATAAAATAGTTCTTGGTCCTAAGTTCCTAACTCCTAACAAGAGGCATTGTGGCGTGATACATTTCTGGTACTTTGCATAGTGTTTAGTAGTGTAGTGGTTAACATTTGTTTCCACATCCAATCTCGGTGATCGTAATGTTGGTGGCATGTGAGGGGTCAGCTCGGTAACTAACCAACGAGCTAACACTCCTTCGACAGCCGATAAATCTTGATGAACTGCCTTTCACCTAACTTGAAGGCATCACTCTGTAGTCTTGTACTCCGATTCTCTCTTTTAGACTGGGTTCGCGCAGTAGCAACATCACACTCGTTGGCTACTGTTTCCAAAATCTCCAGATTTATAAATTTCACTGATTTTCTCGTCTTTTACTAAGCTTTTATCTCCGAAATTTTACAACAATCGTAAAATAATAGCTCTGCAGTGACTTTTGACAAACTTTTATTTGACAGCAGTTATGTTTAATTACCAATTGAAATTCGGTTCAAAAATATGTTTTTATTTTTGTGGAAAAAAGCGATTTGCGTGTGTAACATAATTCAAATTAATTTGGAACCCTTCGGGTACGGAACCCTCAAAAAGATTAGACTAGAAAAAGGTCGACAGAGCAAATTGCTTCTTGTAAAAGAAACGATTGGGATAAAAATCTATTAAAGAAAAAAACGCCTGTCATATCAACCCATGCGAATGTGACATGTGATGTGACATACAATGAACGAAAACTAACGCTAGAGGGGAAAAATGCGACTGGGAATAATTAGGATACGTGGACGCGGAACTCATGCGTTCGGGGGTTACTCCGGGTAACTGATCTAGACACTCGTGGTGACGTTCAACGAAAAAGGCTGCCATTGTGAGCTCAAAATGAGCAGAGGATCAAAATTGGAACACATAAAAATCTTTCCATAAACTCCCTAGATACACGAAATAATGCTAGTGGACTTATACGTTACTAATAATATTTTACCTTGTCGTTATAGAATAGTTAGAGCTACAAACATAGCAATCTCAATCTTTGCTGTCAGAATTATCGAGGCGAAAACATCAAAACTTAGGCCCTGCGGAGCGACGGCAGCAAAATCGGCCAAGGCGACTTTGTAAATTTATTCTGCTAACTACATTTTTGTCTCAAATGTTTCCGGTAGATCTCGTCATCCTTGAAAGTTGAAAACCATGTTTGGTTTAACTTTGAGTTTACGGAAAAACCTGCGTTATATGTTTTACGTCTATAACAATCGCTACATTATTTCCAGAGCGCAGCACACTGCCCATGAAGTCATTTATGGAGATTCTGATGGAGGGCGTTGGAGACGGAGGGCTGGACGACCTGGCGCTGAAGGACGAGTGCGCCGTCATCGCCGCAGCCGGCACCGACACGTCAGCCGTGGGCGCCTGCTTCACACTGAACCAGCTCGCGAGACATCCCCGCGTCCAGGAGAAACTCTTTGAAGAGTAAGTGTCGTGTGCCGTGTCTGAACTAATAGGCTTGCGTCCATGGTAATCCAATAAATCTAGGAACAAGTCATAAGGTAAAGCATTATGTACAAAATGGCTTGAAATTCTCAGAATTGTGTATTTCCTGCAGATATATTTTATAAATAGATTTTGATTCCCTTGCGAATATCAAGCAATTTCAGCAAAATTTAGACATATGCGGTATCTTTTGATTGCGTTAACCTATAAGCTTAATTTTTTCACAACTTTAAGAGATCACAGACTTGAGTAATCGATATTAATTTCAACTTTATACCTCCATGCGTTTCTGAGAAAACGTCTTAACAGACGGTGAGACAGACAGACAGACGGACAGAAATTTACAGTTTTCGGTTTTTTCCCTTTACTTGTGCTATAAAACCTTCCTTTATTCCAAATTTCATGACCCTAGACCAACCGGAAGTACCCTATAGGTTTTGATTCCCTTGCGAGTTCCACGCGAGTTTATACAAATTCAGCAAAATTATGACATACTAATATCGCGGTATCTTTTGATTGCGTGGACCTAGAAAAATTTTTTCACAGCTCCAAGGGACCTGAGTATAATACCTCCACGTGGTCCTGAGAAAAGGGGTCGTGACAGACGGACAGACAGACAGACAGACAGACAGAGACAGATAGACAGACAGGCAGACAGACGGACAACAAAGTGATCCTATAAGGGTTCCTTTTTTTTCCTTTTAAGGATCGGAACCCTAAAAAAAAGACAGCATTTGATGGCACTTTTATATGACGTCACTCTGTGGTTATTTGACGTAACTCAGGAACAAAGGTTCCGTTTTGACAGTTCATAAAAAGTATATATTTTGACTTGAAAGGCCACATGGTCAAAGAGAAGTACCGTATACCTTACAGCTATTTACCTTGCGAGTTCTATGAAATTCCAAGTTGGTCGGTATGTACAAAATATTTTTGACGACGCCATTGCATTAGACTAGCTGAATTACCAGTTTAAGACATACAGGATGTGTGATGAATACCTATTCTTGGCTTATGATGACATAACATTTTACATAGCACAATATTATTAATGATGATAAAAATAAAAAGATATAAGGTATATTGTTTTTTGAAACCTGGGACCTTTTTAGCCTCAGACCTTGAGTACAAGTCTTGTTTGTAGTCAACATTTCCAGTTTGTTATTGACGCCATCTTTGCTATTATCGCAGAATAAAAGAAGTTTTCGGAGACTCCGGTCGGTCACTGACCCGAGAAGACTTGGGCAAGCTCCCCTACACGGATGCAGTAGTCCGAGAAACGCTGAGACTCTACCCGCCCGTGCCTGTCATCGTAAGGAAGGTCGACAAAATGGTCACACTCCGTAAGTATTTGAGACACTTCTTCTACGCTCTCTCAATTATTTTTAGGGTTCCGATTATAGGATCACTGCGTTGTCAGTCTGTTTATCTGTCCGTCCGTCTGTGAAGACATTTTTCCTCGGGAACGCTTGGAGAAATTCTGCAATTGTCATCAATTACTCAAGTCTGCGATAACCAGAGATCGGATATTCGGATGCATATTTACCTAAAGTTTGTTTTTAACTGTAAAAGTATGAAAGCGGCTTCTAAATTTATTTTTTTATCTAGCCCATTGCGGTGTCCCACAGCTGGGCAAAGGCTTCACCGGTTCGAGCCCACACATCTCTGGCTGCAGTTTGTTCCATCCACCCCGGCAGGAACTTATCCAGGTTGTCCCTCCATCTCCTACTGGGCCTTCCCCTTCTCGGGTGTATAATAAACTTTAAACTTTATTGCACAAAAACAGAATACAGACAGTTAATAATGAAAAAAACATGTACAAAAGCGAGCTTATCTCTAATAAGAGATCTCTTTCAGCAAACCTAGGATGGACAGGATTAATTAACAAAATAATAATAATTTATCTCAAAAAAAAAAACCGGGTAAAAGGTATCTCGATATTGTGTAACTTATCGGATGCATATTTATTTAGCGTTAATATTTGATCCCTGATGCAAATGTGTATTGTGTATGTAAGGGTACAAGAAGGTCTGAAAAAAAATAAAAACAAAATATATGTTTTGATAACCCCTCGAGTGTCCAAGGGCACTCAACGGGTTAAATTATGTTTCCATATGTATTAATTATCAGTAACTAGCATTTTAATCACTATCTATCACTATGATTTGATCACTTAAATCAGAATTGTTTCGATAGCAAAGCGCATTCCATATTAGCCAACACCTGAACTTTAGGTAAATATGCATCCGAATATCCGATCACTGGCGATAACTTATCGCTGTGTAGCTTTGAGGACAACGCAATCAAACGACCGTTTATGATGTAAAATTGTTGGATTTTATGTATGTAGAACTCGAAAGGGACTCAAAACACACAACTGGTACTTCCCGTTGACCTAGAATCATGAAATTTAGCAAAAACCAAGGTCCTAATAAGCTTAATATGGAAACAATCCGAAAACCGTAAAGGTTGCTTCACAAAAAATAAACATTTGGTCGGATCGGAACCCTCTGTGCGTGAGTCCGAGTCGCACTGTGCAAGTTTATTTTATTATTTACTTTTGGTACTTCTAGGGTAACATAAAACCTTAATTTCTGTTGGTTGCTGACTACGATCGATCGATTCCGTTTCTCAGGAAATGTTCCCTTCATCAAATTATACACCCACTTAATTCTGATTAATTATATTTCTGTTACAGCGTCCGGTCATACGCTGGTGCCAGGAACTGGTATCCTGATCCACATCTGGATGATACACCGCAACCCGAAGTATTGGGGACCTGACGCCGATCTCTTCAGACCGGAGCGGTTCATAGATCAGCCTCTCGCTCACCCGGCAGCCTTCATTCCGTTCAGCCACGGGCCTAGGAACTGTCTTGGTTAGTCCAACATGTCTACCATCTCTTCATCATCAATTATGATGATTTATCATCATCACTGCTGACTCCTCACGGTACACGCCGAGCAACGTCTACGATTCATGCGACATACCGATACAAACTAAATGTTAATTGCTAGAGAACATTTTTCTTCACGACTGTGTCAATATTAACATGAATATTTATGGTAATTAATTCTTCCCCAGGTTATCAATACGCCATGATGTCCATGAAGACAGTTGTCGCCCACGTAATCAGAAGATACAGAATCCTGCCAGCACCCACCAAGTTTGATCCCAAGACCCCGCAAAGTGAACCTGAAGACCCCAACGCGAATGAGCAGGAAAAACCAATGAGACTAAAATTTGACATAATGATGAGAGATGTTGATAATTTCCCAATGGAATTAGAGGCTAGGAAATATTAATATAAGAAATGTATTACTTATTTAATGTTTTAAATATTTAAATGTAGGTACTGTAATAGGTAAAATAAATGAGAATAAAAGGGCTTTTATTCAAGTATAGTGTAATTTTATTTTGTGTGCCTGCGTTAGCTCATTATAAATATAGTTTGAAACCCTGATGATAACTGAAAATGTGTAATAAAAATTAACTTACCGGTAAAATGCACACGCATACCTACTGAACACTTTTTTATACACGTATTGCGCTATTCGTAAAATTTACATTCATAAATGCCTATAGAGAGAAAAGGGATAAATTAAATATAAGAACTGGTGAATTGAGACTTAGTTCAACGAAAGAACTCGGGTTCGAATCCCGGTTAGGGAGAAAAATGACTTGAATGTTTGTTTTTTTTTGTCGATTCAGTTTTTGTTTTTTTTTTTCAAAATGGTGAAGATATGGGGTTTTAAATTGTAAAAAAAAACGCTACAACCCAAACGGCTCAACGGATATTAACAAATGAGGTGTCGTTGGATTTGTGGAAACCGTGATAGTGACACAAGACTATGTAATTTTAGTGAAAAGTTGTGGTTATTGTTGTTGTTTTAGGTTCTATATTAGATTAAGAAATGTAGTTTAAAAAGTTATTGGTGTGGCTACTTTCATACTCCATGAACGTAACCAGGTACATTCATAAGTTGGTAAGTGATGATAATGAAAGAAAGTCGGGTTACTTGTTTTTAGGGTTCCGTAATCCGAAGGGTGCCAAACGGGACCCTATTACTGAGATTTCGCTGTCCATCCGTCCGTCTGTCTGTCTGTCTGCCACCAGGCTGTATCTCATGAACCGGGTAGCTAGACAGTTGAAATTTTCACAAATGATGTATTTCTGTTGGCGCTATAACAACAAATACTAAAAAACAAAAGAAGGGGTGAACCCATACAATTGACGTGTTTTTTTTGTGGTTTTTTTATAGATAATTGTATGGAACCCTTCGTGCGTGAGTCCGACTCGCACTTGGTCGGTTATTATAATAATTCCATCTGTTCATCCGATAATCTTCAAGTACGATGTGAGCTTCCCGGTGTTCGCTCGCGAGGTCTCGATCTCAAAGAGCACTTAAAATGGCAATAACAAGTTTTTGTTAGAAGCCGCATTCTTTTAGGACGTCATAATTTTTTGTATGTTTTTTTTTCTTCAGAAACCTACGTGCAGTATCTAATGAAAGGGCTTCATGAGCCGGATATGTTAAATATGAGTATAATACGAAACATTTGGCATATGTTTACAAAAAATACGAAGCCGTCTCCTACGAAGGAGCTCAAAATATGCATGTTTTGGGAACAATCTTAGATTTTTTGAAAACAGGTGGCCAAAAGGTAATGTTTTTGAGAACTACCTTTACAATAATTGTTATACAGGGTGACATTTAATTAGTTGACCATATTTCGGAGAATGATAGTACCCATCATTATGAATAACTTTCCCCAAGAAACTTATAGTCGCAAATGAAAAAAGAAATTTCGTCCCCCAGTAGGTGCATCGCCCCGATCAGCTGATTTCAAGTTACTACCTTATGAGACACCCAAATTTTTTTTTAATTTAAACTACATTTCGCCCTGTATAAAGTACCCATGTACCAAACGACTCTCCTGTACATTGATTTGCGGTTTTCTACAAATTTTTGTCGCGTACCCGACCGACTATAAAGTCGAGTCGAGTCCCGTCTGCAATGTTCGCGCTTTAGACATGGCAAGTAGTCTTCCCGACGTCGACCGAGAGACATAGACTAGCATGCTGAGCACACTGATATAAGGCTGAAAAGACGGGCATTTAATTAAATGTATCAATTCCCTTTAATTTGGCATTGTTATATTTCTAATAGCATGATTGGTGTTTATGTCAACTTTTTGGTTAGCTGCATAGTATAGTACTACCCTCGTAATACCTAAGGCAAACGACTTCCGAATGATAATTATAAATACCTAAATAATGATTGTGTATTTTCTACACATTTTTAGGGTTACGTTTATCACGTTCACCAGGGTTTCAAACACCACCACATATTTGATAGGTACTTCTCACTACCTAAAGAGACGCACTAGCACAGAAGAGATAATAGTATGGCCCTTCCCCGCGCTGATTCAGATACCGCACCCCACCCCTGGCGTCAAAAGATTGGTTAGAGGATCAATAGACAGAGCTGAACGCCGGACGAGTGACGACGCGTATACTTTGATATCGCTGCATTTGCCGCGCCACCAGCCCTAGCAAAGATTACGCACACATTTGCACGTATACAAACATCATTTGGTTATGTAGTAGTAATAGGTGATTATTTTACGAGCGTTCTATGGAGTGTCCGAGGTGTGGCACTAGTCCAAAGTCCAAACCAAGGAATAAATAATAATTCACCAATAAAAAAACACATGACGACACCATAAAGTCACAGAAAGACAAAAATGCGTAATTTTTGTATTTACCTGGATGACATCATACTTTTTTATGAAACGTTTTTTATTACCAGACGTGGGCCACACTACGGGACCGTGTTTAATGTCGTGTACGGTGTACCCGAGGAAGCTTATAAGATTATCCAAACGGGACCCTATTACTAAGGCTCCGCTGTCAGTCTGTCCGTCTGTCCGTCATCGGGTCCTACAACACGAACCGTAATAGCTAGAGAGTTGAAATATTATACAGAATATTTATTTCTATTGCCGCAACAACAACAAATACTGAAATACATGAAAAAAGGGTGTTTAGCATTAAATAGTAGGTATTAAGTCAATTTCAATTCAATAGCGCCTGTCATTTTTTAATAGCAAGAGATGAATGACGACAAGATTGTGTTGCCGTTTTAGGCACAGACGACGATAGTTTGAAACCCTTCGTGCGCGAGTCCGACTCGCACTTGGCCGGTTATTCTATTTGATTATTGAACACCACTGAAATTCAATACCTGAAATGTTAAGAACCAGTTTACGTAAGTAGTTGATTACAGAGATATATAACTTTGCGCTACATTTTAGAGTTGATAAGATCTTGATCGTGAGTGAGTAAGTCAGTGATGAATTTTTTAGATAGCAATTAAATCTAAAGTGTAAGAGCTATGCACCTGAAACTTTTTGGGTTTAATGTGTCTACTATTGACATCATATCCCAATAATTTCGTCGATCTGGTATAATCAAAACAACGACGAAGCGTTACGAGAAAAGGTAGGTAGTGCCCCAGTGCTTCGCGCTCTTCTTGGCGGGGACACCACCGTGCCCCCAGATACAAAAGATGGAGCGAATGCGAGTTTTATTAAAATAGAATATAATCATGATCTCGGGTCACAGTTGGGGCAGGAAGGAAATTGACCATTTAAAGTAGTTTTATAACAGGGGCCTGATTCTCTTATGAAAAACGCAAAATGCTACAAATGGCACAAAACTATGTACCTATTTGGTCTCCAAGCAAGCGTTGCCAACGAGCTGTTTGGCTATGGTCACGGCCTTGGGCGCAATAGTTACGCTATAAATGGTACCTTGTTTAATAAGTAAGGATGAAAGTTTTCCGTAGATACAGGTTGTAACAAACGAATGGGCCCTAGAGGGGAAGTACCTTAAATCCTAAAGATAGGTAGTAGTATGCGTAGACGTATCAAGCTGAAATTTATAATATCAATTGTTAAGGTCTGTAGTCGCATATACCTGTGAAAAAATCAACCTTATCTAGGAACGCATCGAACGCTACGACCGTTTATGCTGTAAAATTGTTAAATTTTGATAGAAATCGCAATGAAGCCAAAACTTGGGGTACTTTCCGGTAGCCTACAATTATGTGGCACAAGGTCTTAAGTACAAGTAAAGGAAAAAAAATCCGGCAAATTTCCTATTACTAATTCCGCTTCCATATTAATGTCCGGTGGTGTCAAACACATTGACTTAGACTTGGGACTTAGAGGATTCTTTGCTTGTAGAACTCATGTTTCACAATTTATTTGGAACACAAGACATTACGGAAAGAAAATTGCAAAAAGAAATCCCGCTCTTTTGTTTTTTAGGCTCCCTGTCGTCACACAGATCCGAATTCTAAATATAAAACCTTTCTGCACTACCATTTTTGTTACCATTTCTGAAACAAACCTCGACAATCATGGATTTTCACAGGTAATTGCCGGTCGCTAAAACACGAGAGTAATGAATTTTCACAGGAAATTACCAGCACCTTTTCTGGCTCCTCTAAGTAGCGTGACAACGTCGACTTTGTAGTACCAGGAGAGCTTCTTATCTCAACAAACAACGTCAATGAAGACCTGTACGCTTAGCATGGTATTTTTACTCTCTCTCGACATCGAGGGGTTGCGGATTTAGCGAAGTGAAACTCTGATTGCCAATCAATCAATCAATCAAATGGGTAACTATCTACTTACATTGAAGTCGGTTTTCTTTAAATTATCATAAAGAGGATAGGGCTCCAGTAAGACTAGCGTGCGTGTAATGCAGGTAAGGTTCCGGTAAATTACCCACAATACTACCTGCCCTGCAAGGTCGTGCTTAGTGCATTTGGAATAAGATACTGAATTTACAAAATGTTAGGTCGAGCGGTGGATTTGTAATTGTAGAGGAAAAGGTATATAAGCATGGTAAAATATATTTGCCAAAATTGTTAGTCACGATACCTAGGTACTTATTTTTTAGTACTTCACAATATGTCTGCCTGTAACTATTTTTTTCACTTATTTGTATAGAAGCAACATTATTCAAATGGTTTTTACTATGTTTTTTGCACTTTTCTAAATGCGCATTTATCATATAACCGTCAGAGACACGATACCACAGATTACTAAATAGTTACTACGTAACAGATACTTCACTCAGTAGGAAATTTCCAATACCTACTGCTATAATAGCCTACTCCGTCGCGTCAGCAACCGCTGCATGCTAAAATGTGCCTAAATGCTCAAGCGTACAGTTGTAATCGCCTCGCACCGCGCGTTCTCACACTAATCGCAGGGCTGGCAGACATCGCAGATACTCGTACGATACGAACACAGTTCATAACGTGCGTGCGCTTGGCTTGCGACAACCATACTGACGTTGGGCGCCGGGCCATAGCCGGGCGCTCCGAGAGCTCGGACGGGCGGTAGGTAATTATAGCGCGCGAGTACATTCAGTGACGGAGGCCTGACGATACCTAGGCCAATGTAGGTACCTACTTATTTTTTAGTATCTACTTCACATATACCCCTAAATATTTTCTCATCATATCTATTTAAAAAGAGCTTCTTTAGACCTGGTAAACAGGGACTAAAGTAGGTATAAACTACGATCGTTGGTTTGGTACTGGATGAAGGTTAGGAACGTTTCAGAAGAAATAACAATACGATATTGAGCAGTTTTGGAGCCGGTAATGCGAAAGGTGGGTGCGATGTAATGCGCACACGCGTCACGATCCGATGGCAAGCAAGGACTGATGGTTGACCCTGAGGGTTGACCACTGCAACTGCAACGAAGGAAAAAAATGCTGTCACTATTGAGTGTCACAGGGCTCAATTTTATTTATCTATTTATTTATTTAATTAGGCACATCAACAGCACACATATACAAAATTATACAATAGAAATATGGCGGTATTGTTCTTATATGAGTGCCTATTATAGATGAGCACAGCATTGGCCATAGTTGTACTAAAATTTAATATTATATTTTAACTTAATGTAAGTATAATAGTAATAAATAACAGTTAATTAGGATTTGGAATTTAAGTAGGTATCTATGTATATGATAATATTTATGTTATAAACTATAAGAATCATTTAAGGTTTAAGGTTTTGAAAGACAGTCAATAAAAAAAAGTTTGTACTAAAATGCGTGCTCGACACAGATTAATAATCCGTTACAGAGATTGATATCGAAACACATACCAAATCATTAAAAAGTTGTGGATTTGTAAACAAACCGCGACAAATCTGAATGCCGTAATTAAGTATTTCAAATTCGTTTGCGGATATTAATCAAAAATATGAGTGTTAGTGAGTGTAACTCTAGATGATATGATAATACAACAACAAACGCAAATAATTGAAACAAAAAGTAAACTTTAGAAAAAACCGACTTCCACAAACCCTATTTGATTAGATTGAGTTTAACACAAACTGTTACCCCTTATCCCCCCCCCTCCTTGGGGACTTAATTTTGTCAAATCCCATCTCAGTGCTACCCCACGCTACTAAGGAACCCCTGTACAAAGTTTCATGGCTCTAGGTCCACCGGATTAGGCTATGCGTTGCCTGCCCGTCAGCCACGCATTGTATTTGTGCCTAGTATTGAGCAGTTCTGGTGGCCAGATGTGGTCTTCATCAGCACTTCCGCATCACAATATTATGCTTACCATGTGCATTTGCACGAGTTATTATGAAAAACACAAAAATCACTATAGGTCTGCCTATAATATTTGAAGAGTTCCCTCGATTTCTCCAGGATCCCATCATCAGATCCTGACCTGGTGTCAATGGGACCAATGGGAAGGTAAACCCTTTCAAACAAAAAAATAATTTTCCAAATCGGTCCATCCGTTTAGGCGCTATCGGGGCACATACATAAAAAATAAAAAAAAATAAAAAAAAACAAACATCCGGACGAATTGTAAACCTCCTCCTTTGGGAAGTCGGTTAATGACAAATACAGGATCTGTTACCTATAAAATCAAGAGGAATATAATGTAATATATAACCGGCCAAGTGCGAGTCGGACTCGCGCACGAAGGGTTACGTACCATTATCTATAAAAAACCGCTAAAAAATCACGTTAGTTGTATGGGAGCCCCCCTTAATATTAAATTTATTTTGGTTTTTAGTATTTGTTGTTATAGCGGCAACAGAAATAGATCTGTGAAAATTTCAACTGTCTAGCTACCACAGAGCCTCTGCCAGCCTCTGCCAGTCTAGCGTAAATTTCAAAATGTGACGCACCCTCACGGTAAGCGCGGGGTGCGGAGCGTATGGTTTGCTTTGCTCTCCGCGCAAGCGGCGGCGATAGAGATAGCGATATACCCAAATTTTGACGCTTGCCTCGAATTGCATTAAAACGCGCTCTTCCCCGGCGTCTTATGCATCAAAGACCTTCAGTATGCAATTAGGCACTTTGCCGTTTGAACCACTATTTAAATAAAATAATAAATATTTATAAGGCCTTGTCAGTTTACACGATATGACATTATAGATAAACTGGGATAGTTTATTAGAATTGAAACAGTCATCATGTTGTTCCTATTAATAGTAACCTTGTTAATGGTGGTGCTGGTCGTTGACCATATAAATAGTAAGAGAAAAAACAGGCCGATGGAAAACATCCCTTGGTTTCCTTATAGAAACTTCCCATTTATAGGACAGGCTTATAAGTTCATTGGAAATGACGAAGGTGAGTTTTCTTACATTATTAAGGTGTTAGGGTTATTATATTGTAAAATCGATTTTCAGGTCTGTGGACATCGGATGTAACCAAAAGTCTTGATGTACAAGAAAACACAGTAAGGAGCTAGTTTTGCTCCGTCCATAACGTTTCTATCACTGCAGACAGTAAAATTTTATGTAATACATTTTAATGTATGTAAACGTGTGTTCATGTAATTAACGTAAGGATATAATCTATCCAAACATAAAATCTAAAATCGGTGGCCACCCGACTTTGCTGACATAATGAAGGATGATATCTAAATAGGTGCTGAGCTCTGTAAATAATCCTGGGTCTCTAGTTCAAGGATGTATGGAATTGTAATGTATTGAAGAAGTGCTTTGCTCCGTCTCCTACCCAACATGGTTTGCTGGAAGAAATCTCTTATTAGAGATAAGCTCGCCTTTGTACATTTTTTTTTCTATGTTAAGCTATTTTTACTGTCATGTGAGTACAATAAAGAAATTACGAATTACGAAGTGGCAAAATTGATGCAGTTCTTTTTAGGGTTCCGTACCCGAAGGGTGCCAAACGGGACCCTATTACTGAGACTTCGCTGTCCGTCTGTCCGTCCGTCCGTCCGTCCGTCCGTCCGTCCGTCCGTCTGTCTGTCACCAGGCTGTATCTCATGAACCGTGGTAGCTAGACAGTTGAAATTTTCACAGATGATGTATTTCTGTTGCCGCTATAACAACAAATACTAAAAATCAAAAGAAATTTAATATTAAGGGGGGCTCCTATACAACAAACGTGATTTTTTTGCTCATTTTTGCTCGATATTGATAATGGTAGCAGGTAGACGCTTAAAATGTTCACAATATATTGAGTATATTATTTACTTAAAAAATAAATAATTAAATTAAAATTAAATTAATATTTAGGGGGGGCTCCCATACATTTTTTTTGCGGTTTTTTATAGATAATGGCACGGAACCCTTCGTGCGCGAGTCCGACTCGCACTTGGCCGGTTATTTATCTTTGTTATCTATTGGGTTATGCAGAAAAGGTATACTTAGAGCGATATTCTCTTCTCGCACAAATTTGCATGATTTCAGTAAAGAAAAAAAAATGCTCTTAATAAGAGGCATACTTATTTTATTTCTTCTCTTTCATTTCTCGTTGCTGTCATTCTGAACATTTACTTATTCGGCCATTCAGCGAAAAAAAAAAGTTTGATGTAGCCTTTAATATGTATTGCAAAATAGCAACCGCGCGCAAAATACACTTCTGGACACATCTATTGGCCCACCTTAGAGTTTAGGTTTCGGTGGCCCCTACCTAAATATGAACGATTGAACAAAAACAATTGATGCAGTTTTAAACCATTTTACCATCTTTTTCGATCGTATTGTTTTAAATTTGAATTCAGAATACCACACGACATGGAGCTACGCCTAACAAGTCGGATATGCGCCTTGATGTAGGCAGTTGATTTTTTTAATAAAAAACATGTTTAATCAAATAAAGGTTTAATTGAATAACGCGTGTTGCCTCCATGGGCATCTACGACAGCTCTCATACGATTAGGCATAGAGTTTATCAACCTCTCTATGAAATTTTGAGGGATCATCTCCTATTCCTCTTCTATGGCAGTTTTCAACTCCTGCATCGTCTGGGCAACTTACGTCGGTAGACCTTCTTCCTTATATCATTGCCATGTAACGTAATTTTAGACTCATCAGAAAAGAGTACACGTCTCCAATGCTGCTGAGTCCAATTTAAATGAGTTTGCGCGAAATGAAGGCGCGCTGTTCGGTGGGCTCGCGTTAGTTTGGGGCCATTAGCTGGCTTGTGTGGTACCAAATCGCGTTCTTTTAACCTTCTCCGAACAGTTCGAGCGCTCACAGATATATTTAATATTTGCCCACTTGTCTATCTGTTTAAGTTTCTCGATCTAAATTTTTTCTTGTATTTTTTGTGGATATCTGTTATTGGCTTTCATTCTGTATTTTTGCTCTTTGTAATTTGTTTGTCTGTGTGCTGTTGATGTCCCAAATAAAATAAATAAAAATAAAAATACTCCGTGGAAGTCGCGAAGTTGGTTTTGTATCTCAATGGAGATAAGGTGACGATTTCTCAAGCAGGTCGTCACGATGAATCGATCCTGCCTTTCAGTTGTGACCCGAAATCGTGGCCTTCCTTGGCGACGAACAAAGCCGCTAGTCTCTAGGTACCTCCGATAAACATTTCGGACCGCAGATCGACTTAAATTAAGTTGAGCACTCACATTTCTTTGGCTGTGTCCGGCCTGGATAAGTGCCACAGCTTGAGCGGCGACTTCAGGCGAAGTATCCATAGATTATTGATAGAACCTCACCTTAATCTTAAGAATAAGTAATGTTTGTTGCAAATCCAAAGAGAAAAATCACACTTTCGAGAATTCAATCCAAGTAAACCAATAAAATCAAGTTTTCTTAGTATTCGATTGTTTGATATCAACAAACAGGCTCCAAATAGTCTTTTGTTTCTTAAAATCCTGTGTTCGAAATTCAAAAAAAGACTATTGAATGAAATTATGAATGTGCCAGGTTCAAAACTGCATAAAAACTTTTTGCTCCACCTAATATAAATTTTTAGCTTGGACCAAACGAAACTGAAAAGGCAAGGTGGGCCAATAAATGTGTCCAGAAGTGTATGTGTCTACACAGGTGTAGACAAGACAGTGAGAGATCTTATTGTCTGTTCTAGATCGTATGAAAAACTTCCAGCAGATAGGGCGCGATGTAACTGACCTTGGTGGATTGGCCCGGTTCTCGTTCGGCAGACGAGTCTTTCTTGGTGAGCTACAGGTTAAAGCTACTAGGAATTTCTATCGCGTGACTCTATTAACTACCTTGGTCATCCAAAATAGTTGACCATATTGTTTTTAAATGAATGGTTGAATGATGCTTTGATTGATTGATTGTTGAATGATGCGGTACCGTTTGCAAGACGGACTTTTGTTGGTAAGAAATGATGATAATTACCGTCCCACCATCATCATCATCTATCAGTAAACCTATTGACATCCACTCCTATTTAATATTACGAAATAAAACGTGTTTAACATTGCCTACCGATTTCTTTTACAGCGCTGACGGAACCAGATGATGTTCAGATGACTTTGAGGACTTGCTTGGAGAAGGACGATCTAATGGACTTCATGAAAGATCATCTAATCGGAACTGGAAGTCTAGCAGCGCCAGGTTAAAAACACGAAAATAAATTCAGAAACTAAAACATCGCAACCTAAAGAATATGGTTAACTCTAGTCTCCTGCACTTCTACTTCTCTATTTTTCTCTGTCCGTGATCATTATTTCGAGCTCCATGTATAGGTATATACAGGGCAATTTCCACTCCAGGGTCTCCTTTGGAGTGTGGTCTTCGTATGTTTTTCCTACGCTATAATGATTAATTAGTAAGTCGCTATGTCCAGTGGCAATCTGGAAGCCGCGTCGCCGGCAGACCGTGCACGCCTTCAGCTCCAAGATGCTGCAGCAGTTCGTGGAGGTGTTCGTGCAGGGCGGGGAGGAGCTCGCCACGCACCTGGGCAAGGTCGCCGACGCCGGGCCCTTCCACTTGTGGAAGTACCTCGCCAGCTACACCATGGACGCCGTATGCAGTGAGCCTCCTTACCTTTTCATCTTCAGCCTATTTTTAGGTTTTAGGTGAGCGGCTAACAACGTAGGGGATAAGAAGTTTAAAGTCTGAGCGATCTAAAGAAAACGCATCATAAATAATAGTATAGACACGGTCCTTCTTCTAGATATTACTTACTTAATTCATTCTTTCATCAGCTACCAATCTGGGTGTTACCATCGACGCTCAGAAGAGAGCAGAAGCACATCCGTTTATCCCAGCCTTCGAAAAAATGATGGACCTTATCACCACTCGTATGGTTCAGCCTTGGCTACATTCGGACTTTCTTTACAAGATGCTCCCCCAGGCCAAAGTCTTGAGTGAATGCAGCGCCGTCGTGGACAACCTTGTTAATTCGGTAAGATCCTTTTAATGGGCCTTTAGACTACGCTGTCGGCAGGGCCCTGTCTGACTCACTGTCTCTTTCTAGTCGTTCCATATGAGTGAGTGAGACGTCTATAAAAATCGTGCCCTGCCGACAGCGTAATGTAATAAGCTCTTTAGCCGAACTCTGATGTTCTGTACAGCCCGCGTCTCGGTTCGTTTATCAGATGCCAACCTGCCTCAGCACTTCCCCGAGAATATGACTGCGCTTACGATTCCACTACATATTTTGAAGCCAATTATTTTGGTCAAGCGAGACAAGCTTAGATTTGCTTCGATTTGCTTATTTTTACTAGAAGATTTGAATGTGGAATTAAACTCTTAGTACTTAGTACTAGTCATTTAATTTAATTTTGGACGTTTAGACGATATCACAATAGCGAGAGCAAGTAATGACAGACACTGACATCCATAGAGATTGTGTTTATAAATTGTTACCAAAAATCATGCAAATAAACTTATTTGATTTGATTTAATAAAAATAATTGATCGATTAACGATTTATAAACTTTCGAAGTACAAAACTTAATTTATCTTTTCCTTCTGACTGTATCTAAATTTATTTATTTATTTAATCATTCAGGAAGCCCACAGCATTTATCATTACAAAAATGTTACTACAAAAACTCAAGAGATAAACCCAATTATAGGGTTCCATCGATTACATTTATGCTTAGATTATAACTATTTTATCTAAGAACCACCGCAGAGATGTCTACTTTTATTTACACAAAACCGCATCAAAATTCGTCCACCTGTTTGACTTCTAGAGTGCCACGGACAGGCATACAGACAGACAGACCGACATACTGACAGACTCTTCAAACTTATAACACCCCCTTTTGGACATCGGGCGTTAAAAATAATTTTGCCTTTACAACATCTTAAAACCCTTTGTTTAAATCACCGGTCATCTTAGAGTCTACCTTATCTACTTTGTAGCCCAATTTTCCCAACATTTAATTTGACTTTTGTACCTCATTGAATAGTTAGAGAACTGGAGATGTTTTTGGTTTTGTTTGCACAAACAGTTACTAGTTTTTTTTTTGGTGACACTGCTTCAAAGTCAACCCATTAAGTAAACATGCGATATTCAGTTTTCACCATAAGCCTGTATTATAGGTTTTTTTCGCTGTGATCGGTTCTTTTTTGTTTCTAAATATTAAATTAACGCTATTTTTACCTAATATTAGCAAATTACCTGGACTTAATCACCTAGATTAGGAAAATTGGTGCGAAATATGTTGAAAAGTGGGATTTTTCCTCGAAAATCTTTAAAGGCCCCTAACTCGAAATCAGTAAATTTTCGGGTGGGGTGTTTCATAGTAACATGGTTGGTTTTGTTCCATGCTAGCATCTCCCAACGTATGTAGGTCGACTTACCAGTCACCCTGTATAGTCCAAGCATGGATGAAGAAAAACTAAAGTTATGATAAGAAAAATCCGACCACCCTCATTGTAGACAAAAATAATGCTGATGGCGAAAACAGAAAAAAGTACTGTGTTCGATCCTTGATTACAATGTGACTTGACGGCTAAATATTGATGAATAATACCTAATCATTGTAATCATCATGAAACGCACTTTCTGTAGGTATAATTATAATAATTGTGAGTTTTTATCCTTTTTGTGAAAATCGAATCAGAGTAACAAGGTCTCGGGTGGCCCGGTTTACTTGATGTCCAGTGTATGATGACATTGGCTATTGTGCTGAGCTAAAGCATAAAAATCCTGTAACTCTACTGAGTATTCGGGCCGACTTGGAGCAAACTCCAAAGGGACATCCAACGGACTCAAAGGCATACCTAATTATTTTAATTTATCTATGTAGATAACTTACTTATTATTTATTTTCTTTCTCAGGTTGTACGTGAGAAGCGAGCGGAAAAAGAAGGAACTAAGTATGCAAGGCCAGCAAAGAATAAATTTTGTGCGTTAATTTAAAATAATTATTATGTGGTTGTTTTGAATTCACAGTCACCCAGGAGTTGGTGAAAATTGTAATTAAAATATTAAAATAATGCAAGTTACTGGTACCATTCTGTGCGACTGTGCGTCCAGCATCCACTTTACGTCACGCGTCGTAACTCGTAACCAGCCAGCCCCATTAATTAGTAATTCCATTCTGAAAACTTAAAAAGTGGTGCTTGGTTTAATTTACAAGAATAATGCAATGAATTCTCGTGAATAAATTAGTTCAATCGACAGACTATGACAGACCGCCCATATTTGATTTCCCTTGTTGGATTAAGCAGTCCTATAAAGATGGCGGATGCCTTATTTGGTCTGGCTGGTGGTTATGCATTACCCACACCGCAACTGTTGAACTCAGTCCCGGTCGCTTTCGTATAAATCTATATCTCTAGCAGTAATGCAGCTGCTGCTCACCTCTACTAATTATATACAGTAACTTAACCGATTTGAATTTTCAGCTCAAGGCATGAAGCCGTTGGTGGAGATCCTCATGGATGGAGTGGGTGACACCGGCGGCTTGAACAATGATGAGCTCAGAGACGAGTGCAAGGCAAGACGACTTAAATAGCAACCTACTAATACAACAATAATCATATGTTTTCTCATATTCTCGAGGCCTAGCTAAAGCGATCTCAATCTCTAAGGCCGGTCCTTACATATTGTACTGGTAACTAAGTGATATTGTGCACACAATGATAACAGTTTTCGCTGAAAGGTGATAATGGCGGCCGGCACCGACACCACGGCCGTGGGCAGTTGCTTCACGCTGAACCAGCTGGCGAGACATCCGCGCGTCCAGGAGAAGGTCTACCAAGAGTAAGTTTCAAGCTCCAGATTGGCGAAACACAAGAATAGGGCGAATAGCGATGAAAATAGTGACAGAGAAACTGATTAAATCTTTACACATCTATAATTTATGTTTGTTGGTCAAACAAAATTGCTAAATAATCCAGCTTTCAGGCAAGACAGATTGCTCGTGGAAATTCGAATACCAGCAGCGGCACGCTAACATGAATATTATGTTACAGAGTTAAAGAAATCTTCGGCGACTCACGCCGGCCGATGGTTCGCGAAGACTTGGCCAAGCTCAGTTACACGGAAGCAGTAATACGAGAATCCTTGAGACTGTATCCGCCAGTACCTGTCATCATAAGGAAAGTTGACAGAGAGGTCACTTTACGTAAGTACCCAAAGTTGTGTTTAAGCCAGCTTGAGAGTAGGTATTGTCTACTTAACCCTTGGATAAAGCAATACCCAAGAAACTCTATCGTCAGTTATTAAGTACCAAATATATTTATGGCAGTGGATATTGCTTTAGGCTGATACTACTTACGCATTAATTTCTATGATCGATCGAAGGCAGACTACAGTAGGTAGAACAGAGAAGTTTTTCAATGGCTGCTCCACTAAGTTACCGCCGCCGCTTTGTAACGAAGACTGCAATGAACAAGCGCTGAGTAAATAAATTTATTTTGCAGCGTCAGGCCACACACTGGTGCCTGGAACTGGTGTCCTAATTCATATATGGATGATGCTCCGGAATCCGAAGTACTGGGGCCAAGATGCACATCTGTTCAAGCCTGACAGATTCCTGGACAATCCGAACCCTAATCCTTGCTACATTCCCTTTAGCCATGGACCCAGAAATTGCATTGGTAAGTACTTTTTCATTAGAGTAGTAAGCTAGAGTCAGGTAGACACGTGCTTGCTGCTCAAGCTGGCGCTTTTGTAATGAAACGCTAAGAAAATCATTCTGACGCTTGTACCAGAATACACAGCTTCGGGATTCATAAACTCGAACGCCTATCTTTGAAGAGGTATTCCAGCTGAAAAAAATACTTTCTAAGTCCTTATTTTTTAAATAAGTCTCTTGAGGATATATTCTGTCTATTTATGATTATTGCCTCCCTTATCTTCTTAGTGCTTTCAACCAGTGAATAAAGGATGAAGGGTCATAGATGAATCACGAGCAAATGTAGGATTCTGTCGTGATTCACGATGATTTGAGTAGTTGAAGAGTTAGAATCTTGAGTGACGGACGCTCGCGAGCGAAGCTCTGGTCCCAAGATAATTATTCTTTATTCTGGGACTGTAATACTAGTTGCTCACTTCACTTATTATATTCAGGTTACCAATACGCCATGATGTCCATGAAGACAGCTGTGGCCCACGTCGTGAGAAGCTTCAGGATCCTCCCGGTGCCCTCGAAGATGAGCTCTTCTGCTCCGCAACATGAACCCGCAGACTCCAACACGAACGTGGAGGAGATACCCATGCGACTAAAATATGATGTAATGATGAGGGATGTAGACAATTTCCCAATACAACTAGAGACTAGGAAGTAGTAGGAAACTCTTTATTCACTAGCCGTTGCCCGCGGCCTCACACTTGTGGATTCGTGTAAAAATGCTTGTTCTATTTATTAAATTTATTTTCTTCCGACAATAGTCTCTGAAAGTAACGTCTTCAGATTGTTTTGTGGCTCGTCAACCCTACCCAGGGGCACGAGGAAGGTGGTGAGATCCAAGTATTTCCGTAACGATTCGCGCATCATCTACCATTTCTTTTCTTCCACCTTTGGGACTCAGACGGTCACCTTGAATATGCAGTAAGGACTCCTCTACCAGGTGAAATTGCCTTGAGAGACCTGGATATAGCTCGTATCCATAGTAGTAAGTAGCAAATACAGTTGGTATTCAAAGCCCTGAACGGGTATGGCCCAAAACATTAGTCCTGGGAAGATGATCTGGACATGTAGCAGGGATTTAGTATTGCGTCGCAAAAGTTACTATGCGAATGTGGCCTAGTTAATACAAGAGATGCAACACATACTGATTCTATACTGAAAATCCATCTTGATTGTTTTGGGAGTATTTTGGACCCCTTTAAAAGTCAAACTACTGGGCCAATTTGAATATATTTTTTGTCATCGACGCGAAATTTTGTCTCCTTTGATTCACTGATACACATTTTTAACAAATATGTACGGTTTTCGTATTTAAAAAAAATAGCTGTAGCAAGAGCCAGAATTCCGCAGTTTTTCGAGCACCATGGGAGCAGCACAAGGTTTTCAGTAAGTATTGAATTATCGGAATAAACTACTCTCAGGGGACCTGACAATCATAATCGTAGATACATGCGCGTTTGTGATGTTTGATGTTAATAATGACTGGCCTATAATAATAATATTGTTTTGCTATCACATCTTTGTAACCCACACACACACAACACACCACATTACTATATTTAGATAGGTAGGTCGACAGTGGTATTAGTGTATTAAGTGACCCGATATAATAATGCGCGCCGTTTAGATAATAGAACGTTTCAACGTGAGTATCTAGATTAGGGCTTAATTACTATACAATAAAGGTCACATGTACATGTTGATTACGAGTGTTTATCATGTAATTATTTATTTTGTTGATTTTTTTGTAAATAGGTTCTATTTTAGCTAAACTGGCGTAATTACGTTTACACTAACTGGTTTAGGGCTTTGGGCAACTGTATTTATGTACTAGGCACTAGGCACTGGGAAACCGCATGTAATTTGACAAATTAGAACTATCGAATGCACACTAACAACAGATAAATATATTTAATAGACGATTTAACTAAAGGGAGGAAATAAAAAATATGTAGGCAATTAACCCGCAAATTAAAAACAAGGGGGGAAATCTAATAAAAGAGGGAATCTAACCACGCTCTGCTACCAAATGTTTGGGAGAAAAAGTAGGTCAAGTCAATTTGTCACCTGCTGCAATCCGTCTTCTTGCGTTTTCTCCAGTTCAGGGCACGAGGTATTAGGGAAACACACGGAACACGGGCTTACTGGATCAGTTCAGGCACAAAATCACTTAATTCACGTGCATTTATGGGCAGGAGCGTAACACGTTAGTCCTCAGTCAACTACAAGATATTTTCGGGTGGGTGCTAAATTATATTTGTGTAGGTAGGTGCATCCGAACAAAGACATACTAAACGTTTAAACAACCTGAATTTTTTTTTTAACTCATTCGAGCGAGCCAAAAGTATACTAAAATTGCCATTTTTATTATATATTATATTAGCTAAGATTACGATACAACTTTTGAGGGGTATTACATAAAAAAATAACAACATCTTTTTTACCCATACAAAGTGACACACCCTGCGTCACGCCTTTTCCCATTACGAGTGGCAGAGGCACAGTTGTGCCCACTTTTAGCCAGTCACTCTATACTACATTATGCGTGACAAGGGGCTAGGCCATCGCACACCCATGGAGTAATGAAGGTTTCCTCACGATGTTTTCCATTAACGTTAGATTACATTCATTATGATTCAGTCAAGCAAGAGCACGAGCGTGTGACATCACCAGATATATAAACGTCAGACAGAGCGTTTTCGTCATGTTTTCGTCACAGATTATATTTCGATAGTTTGTACATTTTAATTCCTGGAATTCGCAAAAATAAACATATATCTGCGCTGCGCTATCTACGCTACTATCTGATAGGATTAGTACATTTTGTCGAATATTTTGTTGTCCAATACCGTATTCGTAAATGTGCGTAACTTAAGGGAGGTGTCAAAACCACTAAACTAGAGGAACTAAAGGCACTAATCTGACAACCTTCAAATCCGACAGCCCTTGCGCGGTGGCCAAATATTCCATTTTCAAACACACCTAGTTTAGTTAGTATAGTTCGTGTCACCACCCAAATCGCAGGTAATATAGGCTATATCCAGGTGACCTGGTGATGATGCTGGACTATGTAATTAAACTAAAATATGTGGAAATCAAGCTTATAGTCTTTTCTGCTGAATTGAAGCCCGTTCTGTAGCGCCTTCGAGCAGGCGTTTACGATAATCGGCGACCGCGTCTGCCAACCCTGGCTTCACGTGGAGTCCATATACCGACTACTTCCTCAAAGAAAGAGATTGTTGGACGCGGTCGCCATTTGTCACAATTTCATCAATACGGTAAGGGTTCCAGGATAGCGCAATACCCCTCTTAATTATTCCTCATAATTAGGGGAGCGTAACGATACCAGGCTAAGCCAAAACTTAACAATTTATTATGCTTTGATATGCTGGTGCCTTTTGTTAATGTTTGGTTTCCACGAATCACCATCATCATCAGCCTGTCAGGGAACCCACGAATATCACTGAAATATTATACCACATTCTAAAATAAACACAACAATTATTGTAGCCCATTTATGTCCCCACCGAGGGGTGTGCCTACTCGGATACGAGTAAGATTGAGCCAAAATCCACTACGCTCTGGTTCGGTGAGGTTGATGGAGGGGCGTGGGCTAGTGGACAACCCGACTGTCAGAAAGAAGTTATCAAGCTGCCCTATTAGGCCTAGTCATCTGTAGGTAGTTGTAATAATTGAAACAAAAAGTAAACTTTAGAAAAAACCGACTTCCACAAACCCTATTTGATTAGATTGAGTTTAATACAAACTGTAACCCCTTATCCACCCCCCCCCCCCCTTGGGGAATTAATTTTGTCAAATCCCACATCAGTGCTACCCCACGCTACTAAGGAACCCCTGTACAAAGTTTCATGGCTCTAGGTCCACCGGTTTAGGCTATGCGTTGCCTGCCCGTCAGCCACGCATTGTATTTGTACCTAGTATTGAGCAGATCTGGTCGCCATATGTGGTCTTCATTAGCAGTTCCGCATCACAATATTATGCTTACCATGTGCATTTGCACGAGTTATTATGAAAAACACAAAAATCACTATAGGTCTGCCTATAATATTTGAAGAGTTCCCTCGATTTCTCCAGGATCCCATCATCAGATCCTGACCTGGTGTCAATGGGACCAATGGGAAGGTAAACCCTTTCAAACAAAAAAATAATTTTCCAAATCGGTCCACCCGTTTAGGCGCTATCGGGGCACATACATAAAAAAAAAAAAAACATCCGGACGAATTGTAAACCTCCTCCTTTGGGAAGTCGGTTAAAAATGGCCCGCGATCTGTAACCTTATTACTTTTTAATAAAAATCAAAACCTATGAAATGAAAACCATCAAATAAGGATGGCTACACAGTTGAGAAGCTAACATCTTTACGACTATTAATGTCACATAGAACCGGGTCACCCATCCCTACCCCTCTCGGCCCGATGTTGCTCTGCCCGCACGATCGTTTCCGATGTGCGGATACCGCTCGGCCACAGACGCTTCGTCGCTTACAAACATTCATTTCTTCATAACAGTATTAAACATATCTATTTATTCATGGAAAAATTTACATTACAATTACAGCAAGCCCGGAGTGTCCTAGGCGCGACATTTGTATATATATATTTCGTATATATTTATTGCACATAAAAGACAAAACACAAAAAGATACAGAGAAGGAATGTACAAAGGCAAGCTTATCTCTAAAAAGAGATCTCTTCCAGCAAACCCAGGATGGACAGAGAATATTAAAATACAGAACAGGTAGGCTCAAATAATTGAAAAAAAAAACATATTACTAATCTACTGAATATACTACATAAAGAAAAAAAATATATTAAAAATTGTTTATTTCAAAAACTTTTTACTTATATATAACTAATACAAGGTAAAGACCTCCTATTAAGTATAAAATACCTGTGCCAGGAGGTCTCGCTCTCCATAACAAAGTATACATTGAAATAATGCAGTTTCAGTTACAGAAATAAACTTAATTAAGTACATATTATGTGTGTGGGTGTGTGTGTGAGGGTGTGTAAGGGTGTGAAAGAAGTACATGAATATTATATATATTTACATATATAAACCTAACATAAATAAACTAATACATATTAAAATACCTGCGACATCTGCGCCTATAATAGGGCACTCCACGGGCTTGCTGTACATTCAACCGGTTAAAATGGTGGTGTCTGCTGCTTCGATAGCCATAACCTGTATTTATGGCTCGCAATAATAAGATATAATAGACAGGTCTAATCTAAGCAACAACAAGTACCTACGTTTTGAAATTACATGTACGAGTGCATTTGTTATATTTATTATCTCTACAAGGTATACATTACTCTTTCTTTACAGATAATATGCGAGAGACGAGCGGAAATGGAAGGAATTCCTCTTGAAGAACAAAAAAACAAAATTAATTCAGATGATTAATGAGTAAAGCCTCCCATGTTATTGTGTAAATAAATAAAATTGGCCAAGTGCGAGTCGGATTCGAACATGAAGCAAACGACTCACAGTTGGCCGTTTTTAGGCTTGTAGGTACTGGTGCTATTACTAAGCCCCCGCTGTCCGTCGGTCTGTCCTCAGCGGGCTCTCTCGCACGAACCATAATAGCTAGAAATTTAAAATTTTCACAGAATGTGTATATCTGTTGCCGGTAAAGAAACGAATACTGAAATAAGTACACCAAAAAATTAAGAGTGTGTAGAATTAAATAGTATTATGTCAATTTCAATGTACTCACCTAATGTAGCACCTGAAATTATTTGGATAGCAAAATTACAAGATTTAATGGTTAAAAATATTTTGTCGTAATAAATGTCAGGAACTTGTTTCTTGTACGATCGATGGTGCGGAACCCTTCGTGTGAGAGTCCGACTCGCATTTGACCGATATTATTTTTACCCAATTAAATGTAAACAACCCATGAAGGTACAAACACAAAAGATATGCTGTCAAATAGCCACACCCCGTCTATAATCTTTCTGAACGAATATTTCTGTTTCTAGAGCGCAGCACACTGCCTGTGAAGTCTTTTATGGAGATTCTGATGGAGGGTGTCGGCGAGGGGGGATTAGACGACGAGGCCCTCAGGGACGAATGTATGGTCATCGCGGGCGCTGGAACTGACACCTCATCTGTGGGCGCTTGCTTTGCACTCAACCAGCTGGCAACGCATCCCGATGTTCAGGAGAAGGTTTTTAAAGAGTAAGCAATTTAATGTGGGAGGAAAAATATCAGAGCAGGTACTGCATGTAAATTTTGTTTTCATTTTACGTTGTAAACTGCTGTGAAACAACTAATAAATATATAAATAAATAAATTCTACCACGTGGACAATGATCCAATTGGATTTACCTAGTACTTACTATTAGTAGCAGATAAGGTAGCTGTGGTAGCGTCAGTAGGGAATTAAATATCACGTTGGTTTTGCCATTGATTGGAATACATGAAACTTATTTTATAATTAAGTGTATTGTTGCAGAGTAAAAGAAATCTTCGGAGACGGTCGGTCACTGACCCGAGAAGACTTGGGCAAGCTACACTACACGGATGCAGTAGTCCGAGAAACGCTGAGACTTTACCCGCCCGTGCCTGTCATCGTGAGAAGGGTCGACAAGACGGTGACCTTACGTAAGATCTCGTATGATTATGAATAAATAGGGAAACTTTCTTCTGCGGCAAGAAGCGGCACTCGAACCTAATGAACAATTCTAGGCTTTTTGTCCACACAAACCGGTTGACATATAAAGTATGTAATTAATATGGCTAGTAAAATAATAGGATCCCCTAATTGGCCTAGTAGGTTAAAGTTGTTTATTGTACTGTGGGCTCAGTTCCCAAATAAAAAAAAAACAAATTGCACAGGCACTTGTTTTACGTCATCAGCTTCGTAAAAAAGACGAGAGAAACAATCATTAATATGTATTGTTAAACTGGCTTAATTTATTCTTTGCCTGTCTGTATTTGATAGGTAGATACATTGACCTTTAAAACATTGGTCGTTTAGTATGACGTCTGCTGGTGCTTGTTGCCACCGTGTCTCACATTTGCGGGCATCAGTGACGGAACGGAAAGAATATTCTGCTGATTTGAACAAGACCCATAGTTATCAATCACAACTGAGTCTGATGTTTGTCCATCATGACCTGGGAGGAATGACGCTCATCTGGGTCTTATGTTTACTTTTCAGCGTCAGGCCACACCCTCGTTCCTGGCACTGGCATCCTGGTTCATATATGGATGCTACACCGGAACCCAAAATATTGGGGACCTGATGCCGAGCAGTACCGCCCTGAAAGGTTTCTGAACGACCAGCAGCTACCGCACCCAGCTGCCTTCATTCCATTCAGCCACGGGCCGAGAAACTGTCTGGGTGAGTAATCTGCCCGATTTTGATTACTTCTGCTGGGCATTTTTGAAGTCTGTCCATTTTATTTGGCAGCAATATTAGTGTAAGAGTTTGAACAATAAAAGTCAGTCATCACTACATAGTATAAAACAAAGTCGCTTCCCGCCGTCTGTCGCTATCTTTAAAACTACGCAACGGATTTTTATGCGCTTTTTTAACCGACTTCCCAAAGGAGGAGGTTTACAATTCGTCCGGATATTTTTTTATTTTTTTTTATGTATGTTCCCCGATAGCGCCTAAACGGGTGGACCAATTTGGAAATATTTTTTTTTGTTTGAAAGGGTCTACCTTCCCATTGGTCCCATTGACACCAGGTCAGGATCTGATGATGGGATCCTGGAGAAATCGAGGGAACTCTTCAAATATTATAGGCAGACCTATAGTGATTTTTGTGTTTTTCATAATAACTCGTGCAAATGCACATGGTAAGCATATTATTGTGATGCGGAACTGCTGATGAAGACCACATATGGCCACCAGATCTGCTCAATACTAGGTACAAATACAATGCGTGGCTGACGGGCAGGCAACGCATAGCCTAAACCGGTGGACCTAGAGCCATGAAACTTTGTACAGGGGTTCCTTAGTAGCGTGGGGTAGCACTGATATGGGATTTGACAAAATTAATTCCCCAAGGGGGGGGGGGGGGGATAAGGGGTTACAGTTTGTATTAAACTCAATCTAATCAAATAGGGTTTGTGGAAGTCGGTTTTTTCTAAAGTTTACTTTTTGTTTCAATTATTAATAGATAGAGTGATTCAAGAGGAAGGTTTAAATGTATAATACATGCATAATATAGTGCACCGTGCATTGCACCCGTGCGAAGCCGGGGCAGGTCGCTAGTAATCAGTAATTCTGCGAGTTGCTATTACTTAGGATTTAGAGCATATTTGTAACATCCCCCATTTAGATTGTTTTATGTACCTATTGTGAAATAAATACTACGCAAAAGCAATCAGTTCCTCTGATTTCCCGCAATAATTCGAAGTTCTTTAGATTCCCTGTTAAGGCTTTACGTTTTTAGGGTACCATACCCGAAGGGTGGCATTTGGGACCCTATTAATACGCTGTTCTGTCTGTCTTTCAGTCTGTCTGTCTGTCTGTCCGTCAGCGGGTCCTAGAGCACGAACCGTAATAGCTAGAAAATTAAAATTTTCACAAAATGTGTTATCTGTTGCCGCAACAACAACAATACTGAAATACCAGAGACATTATAAATTAAAGGGGGTCCCTATACAAGGGGGTCCCCATACAAGAGACGTGTTTTTAATTTTCTTTTTGTTTTTCTTTTATTGTTTTGAGTGCTTATGTTGTGTTGTACGAGGGTACGGCACCCTTTTTGTGCGATTCCGACTCGAACTTGACCGATTATTTTATTCACCAGGTTATCAGTACGCCATGATGTCCATGAAAACAGCCCTCGCCTACATCATCAGAAGGTTCAAAGTCCTGCCGCCTTCGAAGAGTGAACAGCCCATGCGACTTAAATTCGATATAATGATGAAAGACGTGGACAATTTTCCACTGCGACTGGAGATTAGGGATAATTAAGTATACTTTTTGTGCCATATTGCTTTTAACCCCTACACTCGCAGAAGCACACCGCTCGAACGACCGAACAATGGCGAACTATTTTTATATAAGACTCGCGTTTTAAGACACACGCGGGCCAAACTAACAATAGCGAACCATAGATGTTAGAGCGAGAGGGATGATGGTAAAGGAGGGACTTAGGTTTAGGTTTTAAAATATTTAGTGTTACTTGCACTAAAACATTAATTGTAATTAGCGTGTAATTTTGACAGCTGCTAAATAGAATACGACGCTAATCGTAATTATGTTTTTGGTGCAAATGGACCCTAGATTGTAAAAAAAAAAGTTTTTTAATTAGTTTCGTTTTTTGTAGTTGTAAGTTAGGTTAAGTTGTCAACTTAACAAACATCATTTTGTATACAACTTGTATGGGGTGGGGTTTCGCAGTGTAAGGACCTTCATCAGGGATATTGGGCGTCGTTTGAGGGACCGAGGAGGTATTGAGCACCGCCCTGGAGCTCTCCTGGCCCATAGGATATCGCTTGCCGGTGTTATGGGCACTGGGCACCTATGGTCCAGGCTATACACGGGGCGGGCGGTTTGTTTGTATTTATTGATATGTTATTTTTATTTAATTTATCTTTGTTAATGTCTTAATTAATATTTATCATTATCATGTATGATTTGACGCAGCATTGAGAGGATGTTGACATTGGATTTTTTATTATTGTTATTATTTCTCATTGTTAATATTTGGCATTATTATGATCTGAAAAACAAAAGAAATGTTGTTAATAATTATACGTCGTTATGTTATTTTTTTAATATAATATTAAAAACAATATTTTTTTTATAATACTTACCTTACGAAATCAGACTAACGCGAACTAAACATTCCCGAAAAGAAAATTGGCAAGTGACAACTTATTAAACAAATTTTGGCCAAATCATCTGTCGCTAATTAATTGATCGATCAGTCATGCACTCTAAACTGGTGGTAATTCAGGTATTGTAGTAGTTTTGCATGCATGTTTGCTTTAACGGTTAAAGCATCCCTTGTGAAATTAAAGTTTAATCCATATATATTAAACCCAGTTTAACTATTTTAAAAGAAGTATGTATGACTGACTAAAGCACAACTCCAGTAAGTAATGAACGATCAAATTTTATTCATTTTGTTCCTTTCGGGGAAGGATAGTACTCATCAAATATGAACAACTTTCCCCAAGAAACACACAGACGCAAACTAAAAAAAAAACGATGAGAGCCAGAAGACTAACTATGGGAGCACCAAATTTTTTTTCGATTTCGACCATATTCGCTTGTTATATAATAATAATAATAATAAAGCCGTTTATTCATTTCCACATTAAGCAACTATGTCCTAATTACGTACATTCCAAATTAACTAAATATTTATACAATTGAACTACATTAAATTTAAGACATTGTTTGAATTGAGATTGATTGTCATGCAGAATAAAAATTAAATTAAAAAACATTCGAATAAAATTAAGAAATACAAAATCACAAACACACAGAAAATTATATCATTCATTTCCCATTCCTTCAATGTCTTTTCCAAAATTCGGTGAGTACAGTACAGTACAGTTTGATATGTTGCTTATATTAAGCTTCGAAAAACTTCATTCAAGTCCTCTGAAGAACAGATTGGCCTCTTACTCTACATAATCAATATAGATATGTATAATGTTATATAGGTATGTATAATGGTCTCTGGGTCTTTTTGGTGTTGGGACTTGTTTTTCTTTGTCGGCCCCTCAATGCTGAGGATCGTGACCGCATGCTCTCCATTGCTGCTGCTGAGGATCGTGACCGCATGCTGAGGATCGTGACCGCATGCTCTCCATTGCTGCTGCTGAGGATCGTGACCGCATGCTCTCCATTGCTGCTGCTGAGGATCGTGACCGCATGCTCTCCATTGCTGCTGCTGAGGATCGTGACCGCATGCTGAGGATCGTGACCGCATGCTCTCCATTGCTGCTGCTGAGGATCGTGACCGCATGCTCTCCATTGCTGCTGCTGAGGATCGTGACCGCATGCTCTCCATTGCTGCTGCTGAGGATCGTGACCGCATGCTCTCCATTGCTGCTGCTGAGGATCGTGACCGCATGCTCTCCATTGCTGCTGGTCTTGGGACAAGTTGTTGATATTGATGAATACTATCAATCCCCAAAAGAAACAAAATTTCTATAATTTCTGTACAATAACTTTAAAAAAAATCTTTGGCCAATGCTAATATAAACCTATAATTATTAAGTCTTCGAACGTTTATAAACGGCTGAATTGATTTTAACAAAATATATCTAAGAACGCACATGTGCGCGCGGTAGGTACCTTCTTCGATCGCATCGGGGAATGATTCCGGAAGCCGATTATCTAAAAAGGCGAAGCCAGACTAGAACCTGCAGGTTCTCTACCTAGGAGCTCACTGAACGAACCTATCCAGGGGACTACAACCATAGGTACCGAGATCTCACGCACAAACTTGCGATACTTGGAATGTCTATCAGATTTTATAAAATCCTGAATTCCTGATGGTCTGAACATTTAACATTAATTTTATTAATTTAATATTAAGGGGCTCCCATACAACTAACGTGATTTTTTGCGGTTTTTTATAGATCGTGCGCGAGTCCGACTCGCACTTGGCGGGTTATTTACTTCTTTCAACTTCTTTCCAATCATGGAATAGTTTGATTTTTCCACTCTCTCCAACTCGCACTTGGCCGATTATTTTTCTTGTAAGAATCGGAATCATAGAAATGATAGTTGATCTATAATATTTTTAGGAGAAACCGTAACATTAGACAGATGATAATTATTATGTAGATGAAAAATGAAGATAGAGCGAAATGCATGCATGATACATAAATGCTCAATATAAATATCAATCCAAATATGCTTTCATAGTAACGTCTATCATGGTCCAAGACAAGACCAATCAGTGCAGAAGCCCTGAGTCGGTTCACGCGAGTTCATTCAACCTTTACGCTTCCCGATTGCGCCGGGACCGGGAACCCACTCCTGCGCAGATCGAGCGACCGGTCGGTCTGACTTTTGCTTTGCAAGGATTGGATTGCAAGATAAAAGGTAAGGTTAGTCTTATTTTATCATTGCATCATACATCACAAAAGATTTCCAGTAGGTAAAGGTATTTTGGTGAAAATTGTTGGTCTTACTTTGTTCACTTATCATGCCCATTATTACGCATGTGATAGGGATTATTTTATCTTAGTATTGGTAATTTTGTGTGTCCCGTAAAATTGGGTACAAGTCGATTTATATCAAAAATTATTTTATTAATGCATCAGCATTTTTTTCTCTATCGAATGGTCTGACCCGTTTTCACGTAACTCACAGATAAAATTTTGCCATAACGATACAAGTCGAGATAACTTAGAAAATTTGAAAAAATCGTGTATATGGCAAAAAAAAACACGTTTTTCCGTGAACATGGACATAAGTGCAGTTAAGTCTTAGTGCACCAAAATATCACTCGATTTTTCGTGAATAAGGATGTAACTCCAAAATTGTTCTTGGCTTGTTTATCCGTGAATTTCTTGACTTTATGAAGAGAGATAATATTGTAACGGGAGCAACTGAAAGTAATAGATAGTATAGAAAGTAATACCTTTATTCAATCAACTCAATGACAGCGAATAAAAAATTGTGACAAAGCCTTTTTCACCAAAGAAAATATACAAATACAATAAGGATACAATATGAAACACAATAAAATAAGGATACAAATACAATATGGTGCGCAATGGTATAACTTGAATAAGACCCTTTTTCACAAAAATATCGTATTAATTTATATTGTGAATAACGACTCAAGTCACTTTAAATTTGAATAATTTCATAAAACAAAATACCAGGGCTCATGTCGGTTATAATTGTTTTATTGTTCTTTTGCAGGAACAGTTGCTTCAATAGGTTGAGTAGTAAAACTTTTAGTTTTTTTTCGATCGAAAATCGTTTTTTAGCTCTCCGGAAAAGTCAAGTCAAACTAATTGTACCCACAGGTATGTCATAGGTTACAACAAAATAGTAGTCTATGATCATTTATTAAATCTACAGAATGCAGTAAAGTCTTCTCCGAGTAGGTAGTTTAATAGGTATTCTAGAATTCCTCAGTATAAAATAATGTAAGCATGAAATCATAATTTCATAAAACTAACGCTTGGTCATCCTTCACAGATGCAGTGCTTCCTCTGCATGACCTACGTGATATTATACTGCAGCGCTCTGCCTGCAAAGGACAAACCGATCGATACCCAACATGAGGAGCGATCGCTATTTCGAGACGTCATCGAATCATTACGAATCCATGCCCAACTGCCCGATGACCTCGTCCAGAATGACGGAAACAATCTAGCTCAGAACTACGAACGATACGGACTCGACAGCGAACCTCCACACCTCCCCAGCGATGCCGAATTCATCCCGCGAAGAAACGACAGGATCGAAATGCCAACGCTCAAATACCGATACCCTAAAAGCCTGACTGACAAGAACGACTCTAGAGTAATTCTCACCACAGATTATCCTAAAGAAGAAATCGTCGTTTACATAGACACGACAAAAGAATCCAAAGCATCAACGGCTAAGCCCAAGAAGCCTCAGAAACGACGACCACCCGTGAAGAAGCAAAACGAGGAGGAAGTCGTAGAAGAGGAGACAGAAGTGCCAGAGGCTCAAGTTACGTCAGCTCCCCACGCGCCAGTAACCAACACTCTCGCTGGACAGAGTCAGATCGGGAACCGAGAGTCACAGATTGTACTCAAGCCTACAGTTATCGTAAATTTCCGAGGTAGCGTCTCCACCAAAGAAAGTGACATCAAACTGAACGGGAGAAAAAATGAAGACAACGGAACAATGGTAGATCCTCCTCAAAACGTTTTTAATATCAGACAGGAAGTTAAACTGGAGAGGACCTTCTCTGGGATGGGAAGTAGAACCGGGGTAAAGGGAGAGAAGCGAGTGAAGCAAGAAGTAAAGTCGGAAGGTAAGGTTTTTCCCAAAGTTGAGGAGAGTGCTATGATGTGCGAGACAGACACCCGAAGCAACGAATCTGTAGAGCGGAGTGGACGCAAGTTTGGTAATATTTTCCAAATTATGTTTTCAGTGTAACTTATATTATTATGTCAACATGTGCTACATACAATGCATACTACGATTTCAATTTAGTAACCCTAGGTATAACATTCTATGATTTATAAAGATGACCGGGAGTAGCTTCGATCTGCATTACGTAAGATGGTCTCATTTGTTTATGATCTAGGTTAGGGAACACTTAAGATATTTAAAATAGTGCTTACAGTTCGAAATCATGAAAATATTGTTTTTAAATATCGTTTAGAAAAAGATGACTGTTAGTTTAATTTTAAAGGCTAATAAAATATTTTATATATCATGGAAAGGTATGTTTCTATAAAACTATGAATAAAATAACAATAGTAGTTGAAATTGTTGTATAATGAGGGTATTAAAAATAGGGCTTTCAGGACTGATTTCGTAATTTCGTAATTTCTTTATTGTACTCACATGATGACAAACAGATATCTTATAGAAAAATCGTGTACAAAGGCGAGCTTATCTCTAATAAGAGATTTCTTCCAGCAAACCATGTTGGGTAGGAGACGGAGATGATAGGAGGTAAAGGGAAGCACTGCGCGTGAACATCTTTTCCCAAAGTGTTCAAAAAATATTAGCATAGGAAAATTAAGGAATTCCAACCTAATAATTTGTGTAGTTTTGAAAAGTGGTACAAATATACTTTGAGGTGTCCAGATTAACATACTAAAAGTCCCCGAGCAAAATAAAACGTTCCCCCCTTCCCCGCGCCGGCTCACCTCGCACCGTCAGGCACTTTTAGTAAGTTAATCTGCACACCTGAAAGTATATTAGTACCAAAGTTTCAAAACTAAACGAATTATATGGTCTGATTTCCTTAATCTGAAGTGCGGTAAAATATTTACCGTTTTTAATTAGATGTATTTGTCACACCTTATTAGAAAAAGACAAAGGCCTAGAAACTAGGTATACCCATGCTGAGTCCTCTAGTTTGACTTGTTTTTTTGGGTAAAGTGATCAAGTTTAGTACGTCCATGAGCTAACGTGTTAATATCAAATAGCATGACTTGGACATTTTTCACAATTTTATTATTATATTATAGTAAAAAATCTTTACAATACTTAGCAAAGATTTTTTACATAGTGTAACGATGACATCAGATTTTCGCGAAGTTTTTTCCACAGACATTTAAAAAAATAACAATAACATGCTATTTTTGTTGATTGTACACTTACAGCTTTTATATTATTATTATAGTACCATAACTTCTATACTACATCGTTTTGGGGGCTGATTTAATAGTAGATTGTTTACCAAGGGAGTAAAGAACTATTTTTAGGGCGAGAGTGTTTTTTGAATCCTGAGCGACCGAGGGATTCTAGAGTTGAGTCCCGAGTGTAACGAGGGACTCAAAAGAAGAATCCTGAGGGAGCGAGGGATTCAAAGTACATCACTCGAGCCAAAAATAGTTTTTACTCCTGAGGTGGACACTCTACTTTTCATCACCCTCTATGAGAAAAGTAGTAAGTAATCAATAAAATAACATACATGTACTATAGGTACATGCAGGGTGTAACAGAAAGGGGTGTACAAGCGGAAAGAGGGACATCATTCTGAACAACTTTCACTATGGGATCGACTTGATCAGAGCAACTTTATTTTTAACTCAGTATATTTCGGGCCTAGCGCTCAGCTGATCTGTATGGTGGAGTGAAAAATAATGTTGCTCTGATCAAGTCAGTCCCATTGTAAAAGTTGTTCAAAATGATGTCCCTAACAACCTTCTTTCGGCTTGTACACCCCTTTCTGTTAGACCCTATATTTATTTACACAATTGTCGTGATATGTTGTGTGTAATGGTTTGTTGGAAGAAATCTCTTGTTATCTATTATAATTTTCTGTATTCATTCTTGTGTTAAGTACTACATTAAAGAAATTACGAATTACGAATATGTCCTCCACATAGTTAAAGCTTGTTTAGTATTGGCTAAATCTTGAAAATTGGTTCAAAAAGCATTTTCAGATAACCACTAGTTTTTACATACCTATATTCCTCGGGATTTTATTGGTAACAGATCTTGTATTTGTCATTCACGTTTGTTGTTATCATCTGGAGTTAGCCACTCACTTTCACTCATATTCTTTACTAATATCCGCAAACGAAATTGAAATAATTACGGCATTCAGATTTGGCGCGCTTTGTTTACAAATTTTCCACAACTTTTTTAATTATTTGGTCCGTGTTTCGATATCAATTCTTTAAGGTTGTTTCTCTGTTGTCACCAATCGGTGACAATCGATTCGGTCGATCGGATTATCTAATCTGTGTCGAGTACGCATTTTAGTACAAACTTTTTTTTTATTGGCTGCGTTTAGAATCGATCTCTCTTTTAATTGGGTCTGTCAGCCTGAGTGGTAGTGAAACTGATTAGTGACAGCATGTTTTTTCCTTTGTACTGGCAACAAAATTAAAAAGTTACTTTTAGTCCCTAGGGACTAAATGACCTACTTTAGTCCCTGTTGGCCGGGACTAAAGTAGATCTTTTTGAATAGATGTGATGAAAAAATATATAATGGTTTAACTATAGTAACATTTTTATAAGCTGGCGATTCTGGGTTTTTTTACTATGACTTTTTGGCCGAGTCCTTTGGCACAAAGCAAGGTCTTATAGCACAAGTACAGGAAAAAAAACTGAAAAGTGCAAATTTCTGTCTTTGTAAAAGAATAGAAGAATAGAATAGAATAGAAATAGTTTATTTTGCCTTACAAAATAAGAATATTCAATTTGGTTTACATGGATTACATTATACTTTAGTTTTATGTGGAAACCTAATCTTTATTTTTTTTAAATCTTTTTGTTTCAATTATATAGTTTTGTGCTGGGCTTGTACTTAATTACCTTTACCTGATTGCTTCGAGATTAGTAACTCGAGTAGGATTTCTAGAAATAAATATCTAACTGGGCACCATCCATAATACATTACAATGATAAATATCTAACTGGGCACCATCCATAATACATTACAATGATAAATATCTAACTGGGCACCATCCATAATACATTACAATGATAAATATCTAACTGGGCACCATCCATAATACATTACAATGATAAATATCTAACTGGGCACCATCCATAATACATTACAATGATAAATATCTAACTGGGAACCATCCATAATACACTACAATGATAAATAATTTACTGAGCAAGCGCCTCACAAATACATAATTACTCGTAGCTTTTTTTGGTGGCTCGGACTTCTTTCATGCCATCATCATAGATTGGCTTACTTTCACATTTCACAGCTGCGGTACTAGTGATTTTCTACGATAATTTTAAAAGTAGGGATTGTAAGTCATTCTCCAAAAGGAGTCAAAAACTCAAAACAATGGAATGCAGTATATCATTAGCTTTTCAGGGAATCCATATTAATCTCGGTGCTGATGTGCAACCCATGTCCTGGTTGTGACTTCATTGAAGAAATCAATACACATGTTCCAGCAAACAACAGGTGTAAAGTGATTATTCCATGCAAGAGTTTGGTATATGACCGTTTATCAATAAGGATCTGTTAATTAGTATATTAAATAATGGTCAAAAGTAACCGATATTTCTACATAACAGAGATAAGAACAAACCAAAGACAAGAAGATCTTTACATTGCTTCGAGTTCGAGTTGACTTGGTGTACTTTCTTTTATCTGGAGTGAGAAGGCTGCATTGCTGAGACCTTGACATTCGCAAGTACCACCGGCAGAAGAACGCACGCGTCCATCGTGAAAGCTGCACCCGAACTTTTACGAAAAGTTTTAAAAGCTCCAACAATGGCACAACACTATATTGTCGCAGTTTCGGTGAGTTTATAGTTGTATTATTTAATTTGTATCCACATCCTGTTTGGTTGTCAATTTTAAAATCAAATATTCATATTCATATTAATTTATTTGTATATAACATGTACAATACAGATTACAGATGGAAAATGTATGTAGGGTACATGCACCCTGAAAGGGTATTACAAATTTATCTACACATGCACATAACTATTACATTGACCCGATCAGCTGTTCACAGGTTAAAGAGACTAAATTTATTTTCCTCATAATTTTTATCTTCGAAGAATTCCTGCATCACGTCGCTGATGTATGCCATTATAATTTATCATAGCATTTGATAATATTCTTGCTATCTACGATAATTTGTTAATTACAACGGTCGAAACTGGTAAAGTTCCATATCGTTTTACTTATTGAATCACTCGACCACGGAATGATGATGTCATTGACCTACACAAACAAACGACAATTCCCAGCTTGTTGTCCAAATTTTCCTGTTAGGATTTTAATATTATGTTGCGGCCGCCTGCGAAACCGGTCAAGTCGCAAGGATCCCACATCAAGGAGCTAATGGTAGTGTAATTAACGTGTTTCTACTGTAATCATGTCCCAAGGACTTGGTTTTTAAAGTACTGAAAAAAGTTTTAATTGAGTAGGTATACTGACTGGTATTGTGTAAATGTCAGGCAGGTATGACATTCCTAGAGCTGTTCTAATCTTGATTGTCTAACTTGTTTCAATGAGCATAATTATATACACCGGGTGTTTGTAGTATGGAGCGACAAAACATTTTGGGGAGTTAGCGACATCATTCTGCACACATTCACTATCAAATCAATTTTATCGGAGCAAATTTATTTTTCACTTCTCTATACAAATCATCTGATAACCGTTCGGCCCAAAAAGTATTGAGCTGTCAAAAAAAAGTTGCTCTGATCAAATCGCTTTCATAGTGAACGTTGTTCAGAATGATGTCTTCTACTCCCCAAAAAAATTTTGTCACTCCATACCCCAAACGCCCTTTATAAACATGCAAGTCACTCTTGCTTAGAGATAAGGTCAAGGCTGTATAAGATAAGCTTTTTCTGATAGTGCGAATGGTAAAAAAAGCAAAGTAATGACAACATTTACTGCGTCATCGCCATTAAATTATTGTTTTAAAATTCAGGCCCAACTAACGATCGCGAGCTGGCGTTGATGTCTTTTCTTAGCGAGTTTTTTTTATTTGATACCATAGTTACTTATTTTTTGTACGTTCCCGTTTTATTCGCTTTAATTAATAAAGCGATAGAAACTAGAAGTGTAATACAAAATAAATCCCTTGAAGTTTTAACGATATAACGATATCAGTAATTCAACTCGATTATTTTGATTGGAAAGAAAGCTAATCATTTGTTTTAGAAAACATATTGTTAAATGATAGTTGAACATTAAGTTTTCGTCAAAAACTCACTTAAAAAAAACGCATCAAAGTAACGATGTCATCTAAACCCCTCATAAACCACAAGATAACACTTAGAAAGTACATAACTTTACTAAGATGTAGATAAAAAGAGAAAAGCTCTGTTTAGAAGTTGTATTCTTGACGCCGACAGCCATGTTAGATAGTGAGACCTATTCCAGAGGCTACACAACCTAATAAATTAAAACCATTTCAAAATAGAACTGGTTGTCATACCGGAAAAGAACAGTTGTATTTCCAGGTGTCAGTTTACTTTGTTAGCTTGTTACTTCGACGCCTTCAGAATTTAGGTGTCTTTCTGACCTCATGCCCTCGTCTAGCTCACATCTGGTCTTACAGTACAGAAGTATACTATTGTTTACACGTGTTGGTCGTTTCACTAGAATGTCGCATGTCCTCTAAATGTCGTTGGATCTTCCATAGAGGGTATTCATATATCAGTATACAAGTCTGTGACATTTTGACTTTACATTATCATATTACAATTATAAATACATAAATTACAAATAAAATCTATGAAAATAATGTCAAACATCCACAACAACTAACAGCTTCGTCTTCTTTTGACTTTGACTTTGACATACTTACACACTCATAATATTTACATACCAATAGGTGACAAACGTTGAAATTCGACAGAAGGATGTTGTAATAACGGAACGGAACGGATAACGGAACTAAATGAGAAATAGGAAGGAGATAATAATGATTGCTAAACGGGATGACGGACGGTGTGCCATAGCAGTCACAGAGTGGTGGCCAAGGGGAGTGACATCTATAGACATGTCCACTGCAGGATTGGCATGGGTTCGTGAGGAATACAAGGGGGCATGCATGTTGATGCGGGCTGAGTCGTTCATGATGAGAGATATACCTAAGTACATTAAGATGAACTTTTGATTGTTTATCGTTTTATTGAAGAGAATTTGAGAAATATGGCTAATAACAAATTGGAGTTTAGAGAAAGTGGGTCTATAAACGGAATAGCATGTTATATTCTCTGAAAAGTAATAACTGCCAGGCTTTATGTGATAACAATGGAGAGGATTATAGCAATTGACAAAGACCTAGATCCCTCTAAGCCTAGATCCATACAAATAAACAAAGGTGATGATTTATCGACGAGAAACGAGTTTGATAAAGATTCGATCGCCTTGAAATCTCTGGATTTATCTACGATTGTCGCCTTGATTCTGGCTTTTTGTTACCTCTTCACTGAGGTGTAGTACTAGATTGTTTCTATAAATTTTAGAGATTTCACGTCAACTGCATTTTATTTCATAAACAAGAAAGGGTCATCATGACTGCATATTTATTGGGTCAATATTAGTTTTAAGTCCCAATCTATCTTTTTAATGTGTTCTTGTAGTATTTTGATCGCATCGCAACCAGTTCGCACCATATAACGCTAACGGTAGGTACCAAGTTCCGTTTTATTGGTGATTTCTTGATATTTTTGCGACCCACTAATACCCACTATCTCACCTTGTACGGCTAGAGACCGTTCACAACTGCACAATTCCGCAGGGTACCGTGGTTTCATTTTGTTACAAATTGCAAATTTACATTTTTCATGCCTTTTTTCATGCGGGGTGGCAGAATGATAGTTAGATCATCATAGATTCAGTAATCCGGTTTCAGTGACAGGGGAGCTGCAGCTATGGATGTATGGAGGTTCACTTGCCGATGTTTTTAATCTTAATCAGCCGCTAAATACAGTTTAAACACATTATATAAATACAACACTTCTTCCTCTTCATCATGGATTTTGCCTGTCAGCTAGTTACCCACATAGTTACCCACATAGCTTGGCTGTGTTGTTTTACATGACGACATTAGTTTCTAATATTTTATTTCGTCCATTGATTTTTTGCTGCCAACTTTCCTAGTAACCCGTTTAGCAATCTACTGACCTCCAAAATACACGTTTTGTTTATGTATCTACTATTCTGAGTCCAAAAGTCACTCGGTCTTATTAAATATTTCATTTGGTTGTATTGTGTAACAAAAAATCATCAAAAATTACCAAAGTAGGTATTAACTGCTAAAATCCACATGTACATAATTGAAACAAAAAGTAAACTTTAGAAAAAACCGACTTCCACAAACCCTATTTGATTAGATTGAGTTTAATACAAACTGTAACCCCTTATCCCCCCCCCTTGGGGAATTAATTTTCTCAAATCCCATATCAGTGCTACCCCACGCTACTAAGGAACACCTGTACAAAGTTACTTGGCTCTAGGTCCACCGGTTTAGGCTATGCGTTGCCTGCCCGTCATCCACGCATTGTATTTGTATCTAGTATTGAGCAGATCTGGTGGCCATATGTGGTCTTCATCAGCAGTTCCGCATCACAATATTATGCTTACCATGTGCATTTGCACGAGTTATTATGAAAAACACTAAAATCACTATAGGTCTGCCTATAATATTTGAAGAGTTCCCTCGATTTCTCCAGGATCTCATCATCAGATCCTGACCTGGTGTCAATGGGACCAATGGGAAGGTAAACCCTTTCAAACAAAAAAATAATTTTCCAAATCGCTCCATCCGTTTAGGCGCTATCGGGGCACATACATAAAAAAAAAACATCTGGACGAATTGTAAACCTCCTCCTTTGGGAAGTCGGTTAAAAATAAACTATGCAGATGATATCTAAAGGCATGATATTTTCCTGTTACAAGACCATTACACATCTAGTTACACATCCTTGTAATTACATGCACAGGTACTCTTTCCTGCCTGATTAACAGATCAGGAAATGTTCTATACTCTGGCCGCTGAGAGAATGCGATCCTGATTCATGTCTATGTCTCAGTCTGTCCCGTGCTACTTTTCACTCTATCACACTCACACAAAGACGATTGCATCCCAAACTGACATGTGTCAGGATCGCATTCTCTCAGCGACTAGACTATATTAAGGAAAAAAAATCGTTTTATCTATCTATCCTCAATCTGCAGATCCATAGCGCAACTGTAAAATTTGATTCTAGTCATGTGTAAATCATGATAGATCTATCCGTTCCATGAGCTATTTATTGAAAAATGCCCTTAGACTAAGGTAATTGCATTACCTACTGACCTGTAATGTATATTTTATGATTTTATCGGTCAAATCTACTATACGCCTATACGCTACTACTTTTTCTAAGGTACAAGTCATTGTGTCTATAGGTGAAATGAGTAAATGTTTTGGTTGTAAAAACAACGAGTTCTCATCTTACGGAACCCGAAATATTTTTCTGTTTTAGAAGTAAACATTCTTGACCGGGTGTTCTCGATCAAAAAGTAAGAGGTCTGAATAGAGGTTTTTGCCTTAGTTTTGCCAATTGACATAGTTCGTTTTAAACGTTGGTGCTTTGAGAGTCTTAAGCAGTATATCTATGTTTGTAGCTGTGTTTATAAGCCTGAATTAATTAGTATAACCACAGATACTATAATATAATACAGTTCTGTCTCTCCGTGGGGACATTAATTAGCTACATTTAATATTTACTTTTACAATTATGTAGACAATACAATATGTTTCCTAGACATTTTCTTCACTCAAGAGCCTTGGAGATGTCAGGGCCATAACCAAAGAATATGTAAATATTGAGGAAAAACCAGATTTGGTTTCACTTACATGTAAATATATTCAAATGCTAAATTCACCAAAAAAATATTAAAATATATCACACAGTCAATATCTGGCTAAACGTGGGCACAGTTGTGCCTCTGCTACCCCGTATGGGAAAAGGCGTGACGCTATCAATGAATTATTGAAATATTATAATTCATTACAATCAAACAAGGACAGAGCTTATACTTGTTTAGGAGTAGTTTCAAGCGACCCCTCCATGAGAGAACTAACTTCGCCATCAATGATAATTATCAATTCACTTTCTGTTGAAAACAATGCGTAGGACTGTAAGAAACAAGTAAGAAAATATACCTAGTAATGTATACCTTACTTGAATTACAAAATGTGAACTAAACCGGTCCTTAATGTACCAAGATTGCGGGGTCATTGGCCAAATTCGAAAATATTTGTTTATTTGTGTTATGTAGGTGTACGTACTTAGGTAACTTTGAACGGTAACGGATAATGTTAATCTCTCATTGGAAGTTTTTAGGTAATCCTTGCAAATTCAATTTGAATAAACTGAGCCCATAACACTTTGGGTACAAATTATTGCAAATGATCTTCTAATGATATCTGAAAGGTAAATGAATTCCATAATATTTATTTTCAGGTGCTGATAGTTAATTGTCTACTAGCAGAGGTTACCAGTCGACCTGCTGATAATGGGTAAGCTGCTATGTTCATAAGCACCGCACGGTGGCGCGCCGGCAGTCTCCGCTGGTCCGGGCGCGGGACAGCCTCAACGCACTGTTGGTAGCAGCGCCGCTGAATGATCTATTTGGCGATGCATGGAGGGATATTGTGCGAGAATGTGGCAGGTTCTGTGAGATGATTGCATGATTCTGTTACCTCAGATTATTATTTGTGTATATTTCTGTAATAAATTTGTAAATCTAATCGTGTTAAATACGCAATAGAATATCGCGTCGGTCTCAGCCTTTATTCTAGCTTGTTCATCAAAGGTTTCAATGCTGACCGCGCTGTATAGGCCTTGAGCTGCGCTACGCTGCGCTTTCGGCCACCAGCAGCGCGGCTAGCAACGCCGCACACTGGTACCAATATGAAAGAAACTGAGAATAGGGTCGAAAGTTGGAGGACTGCCCCCAAAATTTTTATATAGATAGTTCATTTGATTTCAAACAACATTTTCAAATACCATTTTTTGATAAAATAACTCCTTTGCACTTAAAAAAAATACTGAAGTTTTTTTTGTATGGAGAAAAATTGTTTTTTGATGTACATTTTCACAAAACCAAAAGTGTAAAGATGAGACCCCATACATATTGTAGAGGACATGTACCTCGATGTTTTCTCCAAAGTAACTATGTGCGTATCGGTGCGTCCACGGGAGCCAGAGGCCCCTAAAGGTTGTAACTTTGACATAGCTATATTGTTTAAATTTATTGCATTTATCTCTCAAAATTAAAGTTAAATAGAATAAAAAGACTTATTATAATATTACAAATGGTCAAAGGCCATCAAAGATTACGAAATCGGACTTAAGTTATTTTTCTTTAATTCCTAAGTAAAAGGCATTTGCTATGCCTACTTGTATACTAAACTTTAATGGAAGTACTTTTAGAATGCCCACACACCTATTTTACACTAATTCCGCATGTACAGTCAGTGGATGAAACCTGCTATAACTATGACTCATGCGTACCTCACAGAGTTCCACGAATACCCTGCGTAACAACAAGGGTTGTTGTTGCACAGAATAATATTTCGATCGATTTCGTAATCTTTGATGGCCTTTGACCATTTGTAATATTATAATAAGTCTTGTTACTCTATTTAACTTCAATTTTGAGAGATAAATGCAATAAATTTAAACAATATAGCTATGTCAAAGTTACAACCTTTAGGGGCCTCTGGCTCCCGTGGACGCACCGATACGCACATAGTTACTTTGGAGAAAACATCGAGGTACATGTCCTCTACAATATGTATGGGGTCTCATCTTTACACTTTTGGTTTTGTGAAAATGTACATCAAAAAACAATTTTTCTCCATACAAAAAAAACTTCAGTATTTTTTTTAAGTGCAAAGGAATTATTTTATCAAAAAATGGTATTTGAAAATGTTGTTTGAAATCAAATGAACTATCTACATAAAAATTTTGGGGGCAGTCCTCCAACTTTCGACCCTATTCTCAGTTTCTTTCATATTGGTACCAGTGTGCGCCGCCGCCATTACAGACCGCGGCAGTAATGTACTATTATTATATTTTTTTATTTTTTGAAACATAACGTTTTTAATGACATCAAAACCAGCCAGATACAAATAATGGCCCCAAAGATATACAAAGATTACAAATATACACTACGAAATACGAGACTTTTTACCCGATCTATTATTTAATGAAAGGGTGCTAATGTTATAATACTTAAACTAATCATATTTACTGATCTTATCAAATTTTATTATGCAATAATAACAAAAATAAAATACAATAAAATATTTTACAAAGTAACGTTATAAAATATTTGATGAGATAGGTACTTAAAATGCACGAAAATATATTAACATAAAAGAAACTCTAGCTAAGATAACGACGACAGAAAAAAAATCGCCTATTAAATATTGTTGCTATGGCTTACAGTTATTGTGAACTCACTGATTCTGTAGCAAATGTGCCGGGCGACACGTAGGCACACGTAGATATGTTAAACAAGCCTTAATGCTGCATGACTTGGCTTTGTTTATGATTCCACTTTTCGTACCATCTTTTATATGTGTTTATAATTCATTCAAATTAGTGTAATTTAAAATTTCGTTTCGTTATATGAAAGACATTCAAAATAATGACACTCATCCTGTAGCAGCATGGTAAGTCGCTGGTGTGGGATGCAACATTGTATTGACACAATTCTTTCTATCAGCGACTTCTAGGACCGGTGGTGGTGGGGCGGCAAACTGTGCGGAGAGTCTAGGTGGTCTAGGACCGGTGGTGGTGGGTCGGCAAACTGTGCGGAGAGTCTAGGTGGTCTAGGACCGGTGGTGGTGGGTCGGCAAACTGTGCGGAGAGTCTAGGTGGTCTAGGACCGGTGGTGGTGGGTCGGCAAACTGTGCGGAGAGTCTAGGTGGTCTAGGACCGGTGGTGGTGGGGCGGCAAACTGTGCGGAGAGTCTAGGTGGTCTAGGACCGGTGGTGGTGGGTCGGCAAACTGTGCGGAGAGTCTAGGTGGTCTAGGACCGGTGGTGGTGGGTCGGCAAACTGTGCGGAGAGTCTAGGTGGTCTAGGACCGGTGGTGGTGGGGCGGCAAACTGTGCGGAGAGTCTAGGTGGTCTAGGACCGGTGGTGGTGGGGCGGCAAACTGTGCGGAGAGTCTAGGTGGTCTAGGACCGGTGGTGGTGGGTCGGCAAACTGTGCGGAGAGTCTAGGTGGTCTAGGACCGGTGGTGGTGGGTCGGCAAACTGTGCGGAGAGTCTAGGTGGTCTAGGACCGGTGGTGGTGGGGCGGCAAACTGTGCGGAGAGTCTAGGTGGTCTAGGACCGGTGGTGGTGGGGCGGCAAACTGTGCGGAGAGTCTAGGTGGTCTAGGACCGGTGGTGGTGGGGCGGCAAACTGTGCGGAGAGTCTAGGTGGTCTAGGACCGGTGGTGGTGGGTCGGCAAACTGTGCGGAGAGTCTAGGTGGTCTAGGGTAACCTTGCTACTCCACGACGGCAACCTGGAATATTTTTTATTTAATATTTATAGGTTATGCTCCTCATACAATTCAAAACAAATTACAGTACTTAAAGTACTATCGTATGTGTAGCACTGCAATAAATGTATAAAAACACTTCTTTGGCCCCATACGTAGGGAACCAAGATAAATATCTGCCTAGCAAATTGGGGAAAAGTGCAATGCTATTGCAATGTAAAAACATCATTTGATATACATATTTATCGGATTTTACATATAACTACATAAGTGAGCCATAGTAACACGCTATTCAAGTACGGGATCTAATGACCTAATCTGTGCATACTTTTGCATTTTACTACACGAAGCTCAAACGCAGCACAAATTGGTTCAGGTGTGTACCTTTTTATTTGATTTAACGCTTCCTGCACGCTTGCTATGTGATACCACCATATTCACGTATATACACATATTCACCTTATTAATATTGGTATTGGTTATTGTAAGAGTGTGAGATATTTCTTCAAAGTATGGTTTTACATTTCAGGGACACAATCTCAATCGACGAGAGCGCAGCGGCTGAAACTGACGACGCAACCAAACCGGGAGTCAGAGCTTACCCATTCTACATGCCAGAAGAAACCACTCCAGTACCCGAAAATACGAAAGAAATATTGGACAAGATAAAGAAACTGAACCAACGTTTAACAAAACCACAGAGACAACAAATAAACTACAATAAACCGGAGCCAGATAAAAGCTACGGACTCGACGAAGAAACACTAAAGAAATTGCACTTTTTACTTACTACGGGTAAACTGCCACTATTCACCGAAGCTCCGCAGTTCAAAGAAACCACTGACAATACAAATTTATTGAGAAATGGTAGTCCAAGAACTCTGGCATTTCGCCAAGGAACAGCTCAGCCTAGCCCACTGACGTCGCAACTCATGATAGCTTTAGTACCGACCTCCTACTCTGCTGTACCTCTACCTGTTGCACCAATGTCTTACGGCAATCAGTTGTATGGGGCATATGATCAGGTTACCAACAATGATCTCAATACTATAGAAAATCCCTACCTAACAAGACAGGGACTTCCGTCTCTTCCGTTTCAATTGCAATGGCCTCTAGCACCATACTTTCCAATCCTTGTCAAAGATCCATTGATTACTTACCTTCAAGCAGGAAACTTGAATAATTTGATTGAGTATGGCCAAAACGCTGATGTTTGTAGGAAGCAAAAGTCTGCCGAAGATCAAGAAGATGAAGATGACAATCAAAGCAAAAAAGTAATTCCAGACAAAGAGGAGAGCGAAGATATAAAAATAAATCTTCTCCACCGTAATAAACCTAGAGAAGGAAGAGCTATAAAAAAGCGCAATATTTCTCAATCGGCCCCGCAGCAGCTCATAAACACAAAACGTTCTAAGCTAATAAACAAAATATCTATAAACAAAAACAAATACAAAAAGAAGACTCCTCAACCTGTGCACCAAGAGGAAGAAGTAGAAGCCGAAGAGCCAAAATATCCAGATGAAAATGAAGGGGACTTGCGCACGCCGTTCTCCGACTTTAGTTGGTTCGGGAACAGGAAGCCTGTGGCTCCAAGTCCCGGCTTCTTCATAAATCGCCTGAAAGTCCGCAGAGGCGGAGTCGCGATAGCAGGTCCAGGAGGCGTGGCGACCGCCGGCAGGGGAGGCACCGCCATTGTCGGCCCCGGCGGCCTCGCCTACACACAGCCCGGCGGCATGGCGGTCGCCGGGCCCCACGCTAAGGTCTTCGCCCTATCACCACACGCTGACCTCTCGCAAATCATCGCCCAGCTACAGAAGAACACCAAAGACGGTACGGTCCCGAGATACGATCCCGCGTCCGGTGGGAAATTAGTCGCAACCGGACCTGTTATTTATTACCATGACTCACAAACCTAACCTGCTCATAACTCGTTATTCTTGAATATTTGTTTTTGCCAATTTCTAAGGTGTCGATTAACTTGTGCATTGTTTCTGGCTTGCTAGATTCTGGGGACGAGTTGGCGAAAGAGGACTCATCGACCAGCTCAGAAGAGTGAGACCTGGTGTCATCGAGTCTACCGACTATTACAGCTACGGGGGGAATGTGGAGCAAACTTTAGATAAGGGCAACCTCAGAGTGTTCGTAGGTCCTAGGGCTCATGCTATCAGTGGTCAAGGTGTTGCGATTGCTAATCCTGTATCACAAGTTATACTGAAGAAGGGTACTCGTGCTAGTGTTGTTCACTCTCCTCAAGCCTCTGCTATTGCCGGGCCGGGCGGTATTGCGCATGCTCAGTCTGATTTATACATTTACACCCATAACTAAATAGGCAATCAAGGCGAAAGATTGGTACTAAATTACTAATAGAGATTGTTTTCTTCATAGTTTTATACTCTTAGAAATAATTATGTAATACGCGCTGTTGTTTACTCAGGATATACTCATGTCATGACTAATACGCTAACCACTTTCGATGTCAAAATCCTTGAAAGTGTTTTTCGAAACTTTCTGAGTATTCCATGAGTTATAATGTTTTATACTAGGTATAATGTTAATATAATAAATTATGTCCAAAGTCTAAATAGCTTTTGTTTTCAAACCTTGTTATGCCACCAACCATGTACCTCGAACAACTCTATTATTACGCATTTAAACAAAGGTAATTTATATTTTATAGTAATATACACTCAGTCCGTAGTTAAATGACTAAAACCACTTAAAATATCCTTCCAGATCTCTCAAGACGCAGGAGTATCTGCCTTTTTACGGCGGAGCCAAGGGACAATATCTGGAGGTAACTAAAGACAATTCTGGAGCTATTGTCAAGGAAACCATTGTCAGCGAAGACAGCATCAGCAGCGAAAATATTGTCAAAAACGTAGACGAGAATCTTATCGCTAAAGTTCTGGCTGCAAACCTCCAGAAACAGCTAACTCTATCAACGAGCCTTCTGAAGCTTCACAACATTGGCAGAAAGACAGGGTCTTTGGGAAGGAGCGAAAAGATCCAGTTCAAAGAGCAGTTGACGGCTATTGGAGAGACTTCCTCAAACCTGATCAAACTCATTGAGGAAATTGGAGACGATGTCGACATGCTGTTCAGGAAGAAAGTCGCAGCGACCAAGCAATATAATGACGAGGTAAGTTGCTTGTGATTGAGTTTTTGAAGGAAATGAAGGAATTAAAATTAATCATTAAGTTTATGTAGGTATTACTTAGGTAAGTAAAAATCAATAAATAATTAATCGCTTTAGACGTATTTTATCTCGCGTCTATTTACATCATGAGGATGTTTTAATGGTGATGCAAAGCATCCGTAAGGAAATTTCATAATTTTATAGTTGAAAAATAGCAAAATGGTAATAATAGTATTAAATTGGTGGCATTTATTAACACCTGCACCTGTAACCAACCATGTACATGTTTACAAATAAAATAAGTGGCTAAACAGTGGTCGCAAACTCGTAACGGTACCTTTTCTAACTTGTAGGTATGAGAAATGACGTGACGCTATGTTAGTATCACAGAGACTATAATTATATCCAACTGACTGTGCCTGCGGGGGAATGCGGCTCGCCAAAGGTTTGTTGTATCCAACATAGCATCCTATGTACGATGACGGGCCGCCAGACAGTTTCGCAGCGGCTGACCAATCACAGCTCTCTTACCTCGTCCCCCGCCGCCCGTAAATTGGTGAGTTGTGTTTCAAAGGAAAGTGTACGTATGCGCTCTTCATTGGATAAGTGCTCCCTGGCTAGTATTTATCTTTACTTGCGCTGGACGTTTGAAAATAAAGGTTTTTAGTCATAGGTGGCCATAGACAGAATTAAATGGAATTACTGTTACACTCTGTTTAGTTTACAATGGAGAGAAAACGGATATTAACTATATAACTATTGTACTTTCTAGGGTATTATTATTTTTATGTTGCCGGAGAATCTTTGCCGATGACGTTCGTCGAGCTTTGACGTTGGCTGATGCATGTTTGTTTTCTGTGTCCCTAGTCGGGAATCGAACCCGGGAGCTCTCGCATGGTAGGCAAAGCCACAACCGTTGCGCCACAGATGTCGTCAATGATACTTCAAATAAAGGGTTAAAGGGCAATCTCCAGTTGATTGCGGCTCCATATAAACAGGCTTGTGTACCTCTTGACCTTGAATGACCCTCGGGTTTTCCTGCCAGAGCTAATATCCCATTTAGAATAAGAAGAATAACATATTTCAAAGAAAGAAACAAGGATACAGAACTTTGCACATCGATCGACCACAAAGGTCGCCTAAAGATCAATTGGCATGACGAAAATATTTACATAATTTATAGGCACGCAGTAAATAATATAACATCCGATTCAAGGAAATCTCAGTTACATAAGTAAAAACTTGTTACTGAGTAGATTTCGGAACAAGGAAAACTACCTTATCATTTACTTATAGGATCAAATTGTGGATACTAAATTCCACATTCCAAATTCCAAATTATTTATTGCAACATTGTGGTTTTACAGTTCTTAAAATTAGGAGGTCCCGACAATGGACCCTGTAAGGGCACTGCAAATTCTTACAAACTAACTTATATCTAACACAGAGTTTCATATATAAACGTACCTATATTACCTATATTCTGTAAAGATATTAATGCTATAGACTGTATGTATGTACGTACAAGGTTCATTTTGAAAATTTCTTCATCATGGCAATAAACAAAACATTGCTCCCTAGTGAGAATCATTGCCCTGCTGTTGTAGAACGTACAAGTCGAAAAACATAAGTTGTTCAGATATAATCAGTCTTGCAAGGAACATTATTCAGTTTATCAATTAGGTACACCTAGCCCGGGTCTTTCAAGAGACGGAAAAACAGTCAGCTAACTTTTTTTTACACTTTTTGTACGTGTAAAATGTCAAAAGCCCCAGATAAACAGACAGATAAACGCTATCTGAGGAATGAGAGAAAGGCACTTAAAAATATACTCAGTTAAAAAATAAAAATATATTCAGTCTATACTTTTTCCCACAAGTGAGATAGAGTGAAAAGTAGCGCGGGTCAGACAGCAGGGACATTACATGTGTCAGGACAAGATCGCATTCTCTCAGCGGCCACGGTAGAGTAAGTATTATAAATAATTACTTATTGTATTTTAACACGATTCGAACACCTCCGTTGAATTGTTTGTAAATAGTTAATTTCGTTGTAAATCATTTAAGTGTTTGTATAACTTAAGCATTAAAAAACGGAACTATTTCTTTTCATCAAAGTTTATATTTGTCATCAAGTTGTATCATCTAATTAAAAGATCTATCGCCACGAAATATTTTCATTCTCAGATAAATAAAAAGTGTACCCAGGTATGAATTGAAATGAAAATTAAATCAAAAAATAAATAATCAATAAAATTATCAAACTATATATACTTGTCTATAATTGAAACAAAAAGTAAAACTTAAAAAAAACCGACTTCCACAAACCCTATTTGATTAGAAACCAATGTCAAGTGCTTTTTGAGTTTAATACAAACTGTAACCCCCTATTTCCCCCCCCCATTGGGGAATTAATTTCGTCAAATCCCATTTTATTGCTACCTTACGCTACATAAGGAACCCCTGTACAAAGTTTCATGGCTCTAGGTCCACCGGTTTAGGCTATGCGTTGCCTGCCCGTCAGCCACGCATTGTATTTGTACCTAGTACAGATCTGCGGTGGCCATATGTGGTCTTCATCAGCAGTTCCGCATAACAATATTATGCTTACCATGTGCATTTGCACGAGTTATTATGAAAAACACAAAAATCACTATAGGTCTGCCTATAATATTTGAAGAGTTCCCTCGATTTCTCCAGGATCCCATCATCAGATCCTGACCTGGTGTCAATGGGACCAATGGGAAGGTAAACCCTTTCAAACAAAAAAAAATATTTCCAAATCGGTCCATCCGTTTAGGCGCTATCGTGGCACATACATAAAATAACCGGCCAAGTGCGAGTCGGAATCGCGCACGAAGGGTTCCGTACCATTATCTATAAAAAACCACAAAAAAAAACATTATGTATGGGAGCCCCCCCTAAATATTAATTTAATTTTAATTTAATTATTTATTTTTTAAGTAAATAATATACTCAATATATTGTGAACATTTTAAGCGTCTACCTGCTACCATTATCAATATCGAGCAAAAATGAGCAAAAAAATCACGTTTGTTGTATGGGAGCCCCCCTTAATATTAAATTTCTTTTGATTTTTAGTATTTTTTGTTATAGCGGCAACAGAAATACATCATCTGTGAAAATTTCAACTGTCTAGCTACCACGGTTCATGAGATACAGCCTGGTGACAGACGGACGGACGGACGGACGGACGGACGGACGGACAGACGGACAGCGAAGTCTCAGTAATAGGGTCCCGTTTGGCACCCTTCGGGTACGGAACCCTAAAAAAACAAACATCCGGATGAATTGTAAACCTCCTCCTTTGGGAAGTCGGTTAAAAATACCGTAAGGAGCAACGGATCTACCAGAAAGGAGGTTCAAAAGCTATGTCAAAAACGGTCTATTAAAGAAGTCTTATTACAGTGTAAAATAATATATTTAGATGACAAAACTGCGTGGCCTTTACCATCTCGGCGCACAGAAATCCAAAGAGGGGCGATGGACTGAGTCAGTACGTCTCTCTTCGGTGTGTTTCCTTAAACTTAAGTAGAAATACATAAAATTGTATTTTTTAAGGCCCTCACATTTTTTAAAAGAGGTTTCTACGGGGGAGTTCCTTGCCCTTCTTTGCTCCATCCCTAAGCCCACAACTTCCGAACGGGCGGTAGTATACAAAAATATTAATATTATATTGACGTTGACTAAGCAATCTGTATGATTTTATGGTCAATTAAAAATTTTGACTTTGACTTCGATCCCATCATCAGATTCTGACCTGGTGTCAATGGGACCAATGGGAAGGGCAAACCCTTTCAAACAAAAAAAAAATTTTCCAAATCGGTCCATCCGTCTAGGCGTAATCGGTGTACAAACATAAAAAAATGATATCCGGACGAATTTTTAACCTCCTCCTTTTGTGAAGTCGGTTAAAAATAAGAGATGTATTGGCAATAAAATCGTAGTTCATTAGATGAATAAAAACTTCGTTCTTAGAATAATAGTTTTATTCTTTATATGGCTAGAGTTGGTTGTTGTGGCTTTTAAATTGGGTTTAGGTTAGGTTAGGTTAGGTTCGATCTTCGCACTCCATCATCAGATCAGCATTAGGTTCGTTGTGACAAGGCCTTTGATAATAGGTACCTATTTTATCGAACTGATCTGATGATGGAGTGCGTAGTTCTAACGTGGGAGCTGGAACCCTGGGATGATACTAGTAAACCCTTCAAGTTGGGGCTCATAAGACTCGTTGTGACAAGACCTTTGAGAATATGGTACTATCGAGCTGATCTGATGATGGAGTGCGAAGTTCGAAGGTGGGAGCTGGAACCCTGTGAACTGTGATGCTTAAAAATGATACACGCAGCGCCATCTTCTTATACATCCGTGTAATGGAACTAGTAAAACAAGTGGCGGGCGACTGCGCAACTGGCGATGAAAGCCTCGACGTGTTGGTAGACTGGTCGAGGTGATAATCGGACGAGTTGCTCCGTAGATGTCGCTACAAGCTAATAGATGAAAACTCATGTGCCATCTTATCTGTAGAATGAGCGATGGTGCCGCCATCTACTCCATGTCTCCAACTAATATGTATAAATAACATACACAATGCATGCATTCCAGAGACTATACAATATCCCCGTATGTAGCTCCCGTGAGAGTTAGCTATATCAGAACGGTATTAGGGCCTAGAATAGCCATTAGTGTACCTGTGAGCGAATTTTACCAACGAAAGAAGTAACTTTTACTCAAGAGTACATATCTTCTAATTTTTCATAGACACTAGATCTTCTTCTTCTTCTTCTTCTTTTTATTAATGGCGTCCTAACCTCTTTTGAGGTTAATTTTGCCAGTGTCAAGTGGTCAGGTTCTCATTTGAGAACCTGGAAATTATAATGTCTTGAGATGATTTGATGACTATGATGATGATGATTTGTCGCTCGTTAGCACTACCCGGGAAGGACGTGAAGGGCTCTGGGTTCCAAGTAATTCCTTCGGACGTGAGCGACTGCCTCCCCGACACTAGATCAGATCACCTCATTTTGAACTGTCATTGTCATAAAAATAATCCCCGGGATAGTTATTGTGGCAACCGTGGCAACACACGATAGAAGCCACAGATCAAAAACTTAACTTAACTTAGTTATTCTCGTATAACTTTTTGTTGGTAAAATCCAGCCTGAATGTTCCAGGTTGGCGAGGAAGGTGTGGGTATCGACAGCGGCACTGGCGAGACGTCGTCAGAGCTAGACCTCAGCCAGCTGGGAGAAGTGTTAAATTCTGCCACCATCGCTGAAGCTAAGCCCGTTGGTAAGGCAATAAACCAGTAGAACTAACAAATAACCAGTAGAAATAACAAACAAACGAAGAAATCTCTCGATAGAGATAAGCTCGCCTTTGTACATGTCATTTCCATTTTTAATTATCATAATGTATTTTTTGTGTGCAATAAAGTATAAAGTAAAGTAAATAACTTTAGTCTAGCTTGACCTCAAACTAGACTAATGATAAAATAAACTTCAGTCAGTTCGGGCAGTCAATCAATGTCAAGCATGATAGATCCCTGTGTTTGTGAACCGGTTCGCTCGTGTAAGGACACACGCGGGCTAAACTAACAATAGAGAAAAATAGAAGTGCGAGCGAGAGGCATAGGAGGTTTCAGGAGTATTGTATGCTCAGATGAAGCTTCTGTACGTACCTACTAGGGCACCAAGAACCGGTTCTTGTCCAGATCCATTTTTCAGGTACCTCGTCAAGACTCGGTTCTTTCATAACCATCTCTGGAACCGATTTTGTTTGGAACTGGTTTTACCCGGTTCTTTCGTACTAAGGTAGGCCCAGCAAACCCTCAACCCTATAGTATGTGCGACTGTATGTAGAGGTACATATAGCAGAAGTAGGAATGAAGTGTAACACACGCTGAGTCGGAACCGTTGCGAGTTCAAGCCTTCCAGCGTGTGGGACCGGATTTGGAACTCCATCACAGAAGAGATAATAGGACTACGTACAGAACGGCCACTCCCTTCCCCGCGCGGATTCAGATACCGCACCTCACCCCGGAGTCGGGGAGCCTCTTCGTTCGGGAGACACTTTGTTTAGGCGCTGAACGCACACATTCACAAACGAACGAGTTTACGCACACATTTGCACGTGTACAAAATTAAATGTCATTAGGCTATGTAGTAGTAATAGGTGATTATTTTACGAGCGTTCTATGGAGTGTCCGAGGTGTGCCTCCATGACAAAATTGCCGGGCAATTCAATTCAATTGACAGCATATTGTGTAAAGGCCACAGTGGGGTCCGCTTCACCATTTTTTATACAACACTAATCATAACTTCTATCGTGAGGAAACCTTCATTACTCCATAGCTGCGGCAATAAGCTTGCCCCCTGTCACGCAAAATCACTGGCTATAACTGGGCATAGCTGTGCCTCTGCCACCCCGTATGGGAAATGTCGTGACGCTATGTTAATGTTATGCTTATAACTTCCAGGTCTAGCAGTGGTCGGGGAGCACGGCCTTGCCTCGTCCAGACCGCAGGCCACCGCAGTGGCAGTGTCCGGAGTGGCCATCGCGAGGCCGATCGCTACTGCCATCGCTGGTGTGGACCCTGCGGCTTTGGGGATAGTCTTCAATGCGAACGGGACCAAGAAGGCTAAGCATTAGAGGTTTAAGAATGATGTTAGATGGAAATTCAAAGTAAATAACTCAATAGTCATTTAAAGTAACGAAAAAAACTGTATCTAACGGGTAAGAGAGTAACTAAAATATTACTCAGTGATAGATGAACGGCGTTTTCGCGTTTTTAGCACTTTTATTTTTTAACTTCCTCAATATTTTTCCAATTAAAGTAAGCATCAGCATGTTATGAATTATTGTGAGAAAAAGCTGTGACAAGTGCATAAACATTGTGATTAATAATGAAAACTGACTTCTAGAGAAGTTACAATTGTGATTGAAAAAATAGTAAGTCTTGAAGACGAATATGCATTTATAATTGTAGAGTGTAAGGATATCAATAAAATTATTGTCTGAAAGTGTTTACTTTTACTTACATTTAAAACAGTAAGTTTTATTTATGCGGCGATGGAGCGATGGGCTAGCAACCTGTCATATAAAATGAAGAATTGAACTGGCTAAAAGTGAGCTAAACGTGCCTTTGCCATCCCGTATGGAAAAAGCCGTGAATATTGTTTATCAGCTTATCAGTGGGTAATTTTTAACAAATATTTAAAGAGTTTTTAATTGTTAATTGCCCGATTCGATTGTGTTTTCCTTCTTAAAGCCCCAAAATGAGAAATATTGCTTAGAATTTGTGTAATCGTTGCCAAGTCACATCTGGAAATAGCACCCCTTCATTCTTCTTATCTGCTTTACACCATGTATAGATATTGTATGTTGAGAAAGAGTGATTACAAGATGTTTAGGGCTTAAACTGTTTCAATATCACATATTATTATTACTAGTGGCTCTGTGAGCTGTAGACCTCGCGAGTATGTCGGTGGGAAAACTGAACTGCTAAAACACATAAAAAAATAACCCAAATAATTTTCTTTCAATAACACATACAAACTTATGAATGTACCTGGTTACGTACATGCAGTATGAAAGTAGCCGCACCAATAACTTTGTAAACTACATTTCGCGATCTTTTATACAACCTATTGACGTTTTTACTAAAATTATATAATCTGTTTCACTCTCATAGTCTTTACAAATCCAACGACACCTCATTTGTTAATATCCATCGAGCCGTTTGGGTTGTAGCGATTTTTTTACATTTTAAAACCCCATATCTCCGCCATTTTGAAAAAAATCAAAAAACTGGCTCGAGTAAAAAATTCTATTTATTTTTTCAACCTGCTTACAAAATTTCAAGAGAATCGGTTCATAAATGCGACCTGTAGAGGAGAACAACCGGACATACAAAAGCATTTTTGCCCAAACCTGAAACGGAGACGCTTCGCTCGCTTCGCTCGCTCATCTGTTTCACTCTCATGGTCTTTACGAATCCAACGACACCTCATTTGTTAATATCCATCGAGCCGTTTGGGTTGTAGCGATTTTATCTCCGCCATTTTGAAAAAAAACAAAAAACTGGCTCGAGTAAAAAATTCTATTTATTTTTCCAACCTGCTCACAAAATTTCACGAGAATCGGTTCATAAATGCGACCTGTAGAGGAGAACAACCGGACATACGAAAGCATTTTTGCCCAAACCTGAAACGGAGACGCTTCGCTCGCTTCGCTCGCTCGGTCAATTATAACTAGTGGCTCTGTGAGCTGTAGACCTCGCGAGTATGTCGGTGGGAAAGCTGAACTGCTCACACACATAAAAAAATAACCCAAATAATTTTCTTTCAATAACACATACAAACTTATGAATGTACCTGGTTACGTACATGCAGTATGAAAGTAGCCGCACCAATAACTTTGTAAACTACATTTCGCGATCTTTTATACAACCTATTGACGTTTTTACTAAAATTATATAATCTGTTTCACTCTCATAGTCTTTACAAATCCAACGACACCTCATTTGTTAATATCCATCGAGCCGTTTGGGTTGTAGCGATTTTTTTACATTTTAAAACCCCATATCTCCGCCATTTTGAAAAAAATCAAAAAACTGGCTCGAGTAAAAAATTCTATTTATTTTTTCAACCTGCTTACAAAATTTCAAGAGAATCGGTTCATAAATGCGACCTGTAGAGGAGAACAACCGGACATACAAAAGCATTTTTGCCCAAACCTGAAACGGAGACGCTTCGCTCGCTTCGCTCGCTCATCTGTTTCACTCTCATGGTCTTTACGAATCCAACGACACCTCATTTGTTAATATCCATCGAGCCGTTTGGGTTGTAGCGATTTTATCTCCGCCATTTTGAAAAAAAACAAAAAACTGGCTCGAGTAAAAAATTCTATTTATTTTTCCAACCTGCTCACAAAATTTCACGAGAATCGGTTCATAAATGCGACCTGTAGAGGAGAACAACCGGACATACGAAAGCATTTTTGCCCAAACCTGAAACGGAGACGCTTCGCTCGCTTCGCTCGCTCGGTCAATTATAACTAGTGGCTCTGTGAGCTGTAGACCTCGCGAGTATGTCGGTGGGAAAGCTGAACTGCTCACACACATAAAAAAATAACCCAAATAATTTTCTTTCAATAACACATACAAACTTATGAATGTACCTGGTTACGTACATGCAGTATGAAAGTAGCCGCACCAATAACTTTGTAAACTACATTTCGCGATCTTTTATACAACCTATTGACGTTTTTACTAAAATTATATAATCTGTTTCACTCTCATAGTCTTTACAAATCCAACGACACCTCATTTGTTAATATCCATCGAGCCGTTTGGGTTGTAGCGATTTTTTTACATTTTAAAACCCCATATCTCCGCCATTTTGAAAAAAATCAAAAAACTGGCTCGAGTAAAAAATTCTATTTATTTTTTCAACCTGCTCACAAAATTTCACGAGAATCGGTTCATAAATGCGACCTGTAGAGGAGAACAACCGGACATACAAAAGCATTTTTGCCCAAACCTGAAACGGAGACGCTTCGCTCGCTTCTCTCGCTCATCTGTTTCACTCTCATGGTCTTTACGAATCCAACGACACCTCATTTGTTAATATCCATCGAGCCGTTTGGGTTGTAGCGATTTTTTTTCTCCGCCATTTTGAAAAAAATCAAAAAACTGGCTCGAGTAAAAAATTCTATTTATTTTTCCAACCTGCTCACAAAATTTCACGAGAATCGGTTCATAAATGCGACCTGTAGAGGAGAACAACCGGACATACGAAAGCATTTTTGCCCAAACCTGAAACGGAGACGCTTCGCTCGCTTCGCTCGCTCGGTCAATTATTATTATTCATTTTTTAGGGTTCCGTACCCGAAGGGTGCCAAACGGGACCCTATTACTGAGACTTCGCTGTCCGTCTGTCCGTCCGTCCGTCCGTCTGTCACCAGGCTGTATCTCATGAACCGTGGTAGCTAGACAGTTGAAATTTTCACAGATGATGTATTTCTGTTGCCGCTATAGCAACAAATACTAAAAATCAAAAGAAATTTAATATTAAGGGGGGCTCCCATACAACAAACGTGATTTTTTTGCTCATTTTTGCTCGATATTGATAATGGTAGCAGGTAGACGCTTAAAATGTTCACAATATATTGAGTATATTATTTACTTAAAAAATAAATAATTAAATTAAAATTAAAGGGGGGGCTCCCATACATTTTTTTTGCGGTTTTTTATAGATAATGGCACGGAACCCTTCGTGCGCGAGTCCGACTCGCACTTGGCCGGTTATTTATGTCTCTCTTCTAGAGAGGTCTTCGGGCACGGGCTTACGCCAAGTATTATTACGAGCCTACTATGTCCCACTGCTGGGCAAAGGCCTCTCTCCCCCTCTTCCACTCCATCTGATCCTGAGCGGTCTCCCTCCAGTCCTTATCCCATAGAATAATAACAAATACATAGGTATGTCTTCATGGCTCTATTGACTTACAAATATGAACAAGGTGTAGTACGGACGGATGCAATTTGCTAAAAACCGACTTTATGCGTTTTAGAATAAAATGGTAATTTAGTAACACGTGGTATATTAATTTCATAGAATGAGCATGAATCACCGCTCGCTCGCTCTAGTTAAACTGCGTAGACTAATCTAGGGGAGCTCTAAAGAACGAACAAATATTGTGACTATATTCGTATCGTGTAACATATCTTAAAGAGCACTACCTCTCTCTTTCGTAAAAGTTATTGTATGTATATATTTATTATATGTAAAGTGTATGTAGTATATCAGTATCTATAAGTAGTAGTAGTTCTTCTGTATTTAGTATTTGTTCGTTTATATTTTATTTAACTTGTTATTGTGCACTGCCTACCCTTTCATTATATAATTTTTCCTTTCACGCCTGGTTTGCTGGAAGAGATCTCTTTTTAGAGATAAGCTCGCCTTTGTACATGTGTTTTCTTTTAATGTAACTGTTTAAATTATTGTGTGCAATAAAGAATTATGAATTGTGAATATATTATCTTTAAAAATAATTTCGTACTTATTTTTTCCCAGTATTTAGATATCAAGGCAGACTTATCGCCTGGAGCTGGAAACAACCCACTTATCAGTGGCTAGTGCGTCTCTAGATTTGATTAGGCTTGAAATGGTAGATTGTTACACAAGGGACGTAAAAAAGCTATTCCGGACGATCCAATTTGGCGCCCGTGCGAGCGCGGATCGAGTCGACCCGAGATATTTAGATTAGATAGACTAGATAGCTACTTACGACCCGAGGTAAGCATTCTACTTTACATCATTTAAGCGAGGTAACTGAAATATTAAATGTTAAATTCTAATTCTGCTGTGTTTACCGGTAAGTGGATGAACATGTACAAAGTGTGTGTAGTGTGTGTGTACGTTAAATGTATTATGAAAATATGTATCATCTGTTGGTAAATCGAAAAAAAACATCATCCTCTAAATAAATTAAATAATAAAATAAATAAATAATAATAAAAGGTGCAGTCATAATTAAAAATTCTATAGCCTTGCCAGGATTTTGCTAGGCAATCCAATCGCGATGCATTTTCTGGCATATAAAGTTCGATAAAAAACAAGTTTCATCAAAGATGAAGGTCGAACTCTCTTCTTATCTCAGACTGAAGTCCTGAAGGATTATGTAGGTAGTGTTGTTTGTAGGTAGTTTGTCTTTGCATACAAATGTTGGCATTGGGTTATAAAGTAGAAATATAATAGTATTGCTACACCAAGCGACACTGTGTATCAATACAAGGAAGGATTACGTAATGATGCGTCTTTCTCGATAAATAGATTAGTTTTATTGTAATTTCTAGCCACGTCTGAAGGGTCACCATTTTTGTACCGATGTTATCGATGTTGGCGCCGACCATAGCTTCCTGATACTGTTGGCAGTTGGCACCTAATCAGGAACTAAATGAGACACATTTATGATTTAATATATGTACTTATATAATATTATAGTATTTTCAATGCAACCGAAGAACAAAAGTTTATCTATTTTGACACCATCAATGATTTATAAGTAGGTCGAATTAATACAAAATTATTTTGACCTTCCTGCGAGTGCATGAACATTTTATGTCCATGACTTTGACAGTGAGTACCAAGACGTCAATTGAAAACTGAATTTCCTCTAATTTTAATGTCAAATATTTTTCTTCTTCGGAAAGACAAGACAGGAGAAGAACGGAAAGGGTTTCAATAAAAAAAATGCCATTGTATTTCGTTCGCTCATTAAATATGATCAATATCTTTCAGTCCTTCTTTGCATTTAATGTAGTGGCACCGTAGGGTAGGACAGTAGGTGATAGACATAACATCATTCTGCGGCTACTGCTGCGTTGCGGTCGGGACATCACAATATTACTAAGAAATGTAGTTTGTGACTAATCAAAAGATGTACCTACGTAACCAAACACTCGTTGGGGTTATTTTGCCCATAAGAAGTGATGACGATGAAAATGGCCTTTTCTGTAAAATATGTATGGTTTAAAATAAAAGTCGGTAAACTACGAGACCATCTTAGGAACAGTATTTTCTTTGTAGAATAGATACTAGAGGTAGAGGTACATTTTTTTACATAATGCCCGCAAGCTGGCATCTCCATAAGGATGTGAATCGCTTACTTTATTGATTAGAAAATGGCAAGTCGCCAACATAGCGTTCATAAACTCAGTGATCATCATGCGATGCGTTTATCTTACCGGCAGTCGTTTGTCTTTTGCGCGAGTTTCTGAATCAAATGTTAACATCAGAGAATAATTAATTATTAATTAATACTAAGTAGATATATACTCAATTGTTCATGCTCCAGCTAGATCCAGATTCCTCAAGAGGGGCAGGGCTAAAAGGTTCACAAGATTTATCAAATGGAAGAGTAGATGAATGATAACTCATTAAAATTTACAATAAGTATAAGCTATAGCATATGAGAACGTTTTTAGGATCTCAGAGTTTCCTTCTGGTGGGAAACCGACAAGGATATCAGGAGCTGACAGCACAAGCCTTTAGCAGTGGAGCATCACACATCACATGCTAAGAATGTTTATATTTTTCAATACACCTGCTCGTAAAGTGACCCTTATGACGTTGGTTTGAGAATCATAATGCTGCCTATTATACACGCGTGCGGTAATATTATTACAACACTAGTGTGGATATAGTTTTTGGACAAGAATAACAGCAGAGTTTTTATGCTGGAAAATATTAGGTACTTTGATTGACTTTAATTATAAAATAATTCAATTCAATTCAATTTTCAATTCAATTTGTTTATTTCAGGTTATATACCCATACATTACAAAATAAAAATTAAAATAATACATGTTATTGTCAAAATAAGATGAATAAACATTTGTTTTCATCAAATTACAAGCAAACTAAGAAAACAGAGTTGTATTTCGTTTACTTTCATGAAATTTATTATTTGGCTGTTTGTTTGGCTTTTGCATTGCCTCCCGGCAGTCAGAGTCGCCATTTCCAAAGTGCGCGCCATTTTCAGTTTTCAACTAATAAAACTTTTCATTCATTGTTTTTATTGTGAAAATGTTGAGTACCGATAAAAATAATTATAAATACTCACAAATGTGTTGAAAAACGTTGTATTAAACTCGTGAGCAATTGGCAATAAATAACACACTCGGTTCTTTACTGGCTCTCGCCTGCGGCTCGAGCTCGTGAACCAAGCTCGTGTGTTTATGACCAAATTAGCTCACTTGTTTCATAATGTACTATTACAAATTTTTCATTGCGGAGCCTGAACCTACGTACGAAGACTATAGACAATAGGTACCTAGAAGGTAAATTTTGTAGAGATTCCAAATTTGACTCCTAAGGGAGACACCGTTTTAGGGGACAATACACTTTCCCACAACACATCCACCTGTGACACCACGCATCGTCTCACCACGCAGGGAGGTAAACAAACCAATAAAAGTGTGTGTGCATCGCATTCTCGCGGCACTTCCTACGCTATTGTGTGCGCGCGCGCAGAGAAGCATCCTTCCTTGATCCTTGCCTTGAGTGTGTGCCTAGTGCGACAATATGGCTGTACTTGTAAGTTTGTTTTTATATACTTTAAAATATTTTTAAAATATCATTTACTCAGGGCCAGGGCTAAACCAGAAATCTTGATTGCCCATCCCGCTCCTAAGAGAGGTGGAGAGAGTGGAGATATCGACAGAAATCCCCATCGATTATGTCACTAATGTCATTATCACAGATTTTGTCAATGAAAATTTCTGGTAGGTATCACTTCAGTGTTTCAAGTCTGCTAAACACATTAGAATTCATTCGAAGACCCAATACAATTCAATATTGCTGTGCTTGAACAAGGTCCACGATGTTGTAAATTTATATTCATAACAGCTATGGAATGCAATTAATAAACTTAAACTTAAACCCTTTTTTGACATAATAAGACTAACAATTATTTCAAAAACGGGTTTTTGAATGATCAATGATTCGTAATATTAGATATATGGGGGAGTTTGTTGTATTCCTACCTTATCTTCAGAACTTATTGGGATACCTTACTCCATTCATATTTCTTGTGAAAAAATGGCAACATTTTCCATAATTTTAAGTGCCACTAGCTAGAACTTGACTTGACGCTAAGCTCGAGTATAGACAGCACCATTTTTTTAAGGAGTTAAGCGTATTATCGGAAAGTGAGAGGGAAGTACCTGCTAAACTTAATAACAAATCATCAAAGTAGGCGCAGGTATGCGTATTGCTACATTGTACATAACAAAGGAACTATAGTACAGTGAATCCAGGTCGCATGGTAACATATAGTCAGCGTCAGCCACCCGCTACCTCCTTAGATGCACCCTATGATTATCGTATGACAATGCAGCATGCGTAACGCAATCAGCATTGCTTCTATGCTAGAGGCTGGTTTACACTTTACGTGGTAATACTCGTAAGTTTTTTTAAGAATAAATGTACTAATACAATATCAGCGATACGTGTTTTAATTTTAATTTTACAAAGCATTATGTTTGAAGGAAGACATCACTTTGAGAGATTAGTAATCCGTGAAGTCTTTAAAATTGTTCACCTGATAATCGTGTTGTGTCGCTGACTTTCTACGATGATTCAAATAAAAACCAGTATCGCGTTACACCCTTTTTCGTACGGGAATGGCAGATGCACATTTGCAACAAGGTTTAGCCAAAAAAATATATAAGCAAAAAATACTTGTTTGCCTAAAAACAAGAGCAAACCTCAGCAGAACTGTAACGGCATGGGTAAAGTGTAAACCATTCCTTAACAACCCAATTTGAGTGCACACTCGCAAGCCTCGGAGGTAAACGACTGTGATTATTGTCACACCGAGTAATTAGCAAAGCTGGGGTAACGTAGCTTGTGCAACTTTATAGAATGCTTATTGCGTTTGTTGACATGACACCATGTAGAATGTGGTCTGCGAGGGAGTCAGGACTGAGCTGGCAATACTTATCACGACGGAAGTTTACGGCTGTCCTAAGTACCCTAAGTTGTAATGTAACCCTAAGTTACACCAAGCAAATTTGTTTGAGCATACCCTTAGCATCAGCAACAAATTACATTCTATAAGATTCTCGCCCCTAAATCAGTAGGTGACAACCTCGACTCAGGGTTCGACGCATAGAGTTAGTTAGTCCCATTAGATTATTATTAACCCATAGTCAAAAAGACATACTAAAACAGTGGTAACTTAGTTCCTCCAAGCATTAAGCCAGTTAACGAATTCCAATATTAATAAACGTGGTGTAATTAATGAGTAGCACTTATCTGACTCTACTCCTGGAGTAAAAGTTTCTTACTCTGAGTTCAACCTGAGAGCAACTAGTCTCAGAGTAAGGAAGTATTAGCAACAGAGTAGCGTGATTTTATAAACGGGTAGGTTTAAACGGGTATTTAACCACTGAGAGTTGTCTTGGCTATGTCTCAATTACTGATTTCATTATGGCAATCTCCTACCCCATTACTATTAAACCATCTTATAAATAGAAACACTACTCTGTTGTTAATACTTCCTTACTCTGAGACTAGTTACTCTTAGGTTGAACTCAGAGTAATGTAGTGTGGTGACGCTTTCATTCCTATTACTCCAAATGTCAATCCTTACATGGCGACCTTGCAAGTAAGGCAGGGAGTAAGAATCTGAAAAATCGCATTTGAAAGCCCAGAAATTTCATTATATGACCGCAAGTACTTAACTTACCTTCTGAACTAATTAGAAAAAGTAGTATCCAAAGGCAATCTTGTTAACTTGTCACATTCAATCAAGATTTTTCGCCGTAATTTTCTCAACCGCCGCTACTTTTGCTAGCAAGTTCATAAAATGTAATGAAAACTGCGTTTTTATCATAGCTGTAAACTGGCGTGAAAGTTGGCGGTAATCTTCCAGAGCTCTTGACAAATGGGCTACATTAGACCAGTTTTCTTGCTAAGTCGACGTGTGAAATACGTAGAGCAATTTCAATCTCTAGATCCGTACATGTCAATCGGTTTTGAGATTAACTAGGAGTTGCTCTAGGTTACTATGCGAGTAAAAACAGATTAGGTACTTTGTATGTGTCTGTTCTGTGACCTGTCTCTAGGAATAAACTGAACAAGTGCCATTTCACTTACTGGAGTTATTTTAATAAGTAGTAGCCCTTAGAGATTTAGAAAAGTAAGGCCCATTTGCACCAAATCGTATCGCCCCCGATTCTCGCGCTATCGAGATCATCTCGCCAGTCAAGATATCGGTTTTGATACTGCCTGTATCCGTCGAAAATTATCTCGATTTATATTTATTTCGGTCGAAAACGAGTCGAGATATCTCGGTTGGTCGAAAGGCTAGTCGTAAGAATAGCCTTTTCTTGTTTTTGATAGAGAGTTCGGTGTCTCAAAATCGATATTTCGACCATGAACATGATCTCGCTACCGCCAGAATTGCCCCTGTGCCAAAGAGCAAGCGTCATGTTACATTAAGTTTTCATATTTATTGCTTTTTCCGAGTACTAATGCTAATGTGTAAGAAGTTCTTACTAAGAACCAAAAAAAACATTCGATAAGGATTTACAAAACATTCCCAAAAACAGCACGTAATTTGCCGAATAGCATCGAAGCGAGTCAACGCAATGTACGTGATTCGCGACAAGTGCACAGGGCAGGGGCCAACGCTCCCTTTACGAGTATGTGACATATATGGCAGTGACGACTGACGAAGGGTCGACGCGCCACCAAAAATAGCCAAGGTCTGGGTGGTTACTCCAATCTCTTAAGTTAAGTCAAACTCAAGGTTGAATCAATACCATAACGTTTTTTCGTACTCCAACCGCCCTAATTAATCTTGAGTTAATCTTGAGTTTGATCTGACGGATCAGTTGAAAACATTCATTCAATTCGTACCACAAGGTGCCATTTGACAGCAAAGAAATTCGATTTGCATTGACCAAACGTCAAAAAAACCAGATCAAAATAAGTTCCTCGGTATGCGTCTTTTTTAGTGTTAATATTAGTTTTACTTTAGTTTTCGTGGTTTCTGTGCTTTCTTACAGCATCAATCACTTTACTAAATTTCTAGCCGTGTTTCGGGACATCATTCGACTAGCTCAGCGGTTGTCCAAGACCTTTGGGCGCAGCAATCTCTCAATGAAAGATCTACCTAGCTATCCTATAATTTAGAGCAAAACACAGGTTAAATCGAACGAAATACTTTATTTTATCAAACATTAACTTAATTGACATGGTTGAGCGGCGAGAGCCTCGCTCCTTAACTAGGCTATAAGAATTTAGAATTATACTTACGAGACTCATCGGAACTTGGTTTGCTGGAAGAGATCTCTTTTTAGAGATCCAGCTCGCCTTTGACAACTGCTTTTATTTACTTTTTGTCCTTGCAAATAATTTCTATCTAACACGGTAATTTACAATGCTATGGTGACCTACACAGTCCATTGGCAGAGGCACAATAAGTTTAGCTAGTTAAATTCAATACTCTATTTTGCAGCTGGGGCTAGCCCAGCTATAGGTTATAGGTTACCTCGCAATGTTTGCCATCACCGTTAAAACCTTAGTCATTTTTGGTATGTGGGGTCTGCTAATATGAGAGAAGAGGAGAGAAACTCAAAGCGGTCCACAGAAATGTGAATATATTTTAAATATTATCTAATTAAAACACATAACAAATAAATAGGTACTTAGGTCTTGAATGCGCTGGTCTAGTTTCCATTAATTTTGCTCACATATTTAGGTATCTAAAGGTACATTGTCAGCACCAGGATTTGAACCGGCATCTCTTGCGAGAGAAGCAAGCGTAAACCCCACTAGACCACAGAACTCTTGCAGCAATGGGCACTCCAGAAAAAAATACATGAAGATGCACATGAAGACTCGTTGCACAATTGAAAGGACAATGGCTTTTTATTTATAAGCAAGACTTGCTGCCTTCTCTCTCATCGAGTGCTGTGTACCGACACAAGGTGGCTGCATCTGTCTGTGTAATTCTTGTGAAATAGTGCACAGCATCATTAATAACAATAATGTTCTGTTGTCTGAAGAATTTGCAGTTCTTGATCTTCTTCAGGTTGGTTGGGGTTGCTGAAGAGTATTTTATCAAGCCGGGTTTGATTCAATCATCTTTAGCTGGCAAGGGAAGCCTGAAATAAAAAATAGGTAGTTTAAAAACTGCATTTTATTTCATGAATAGGTTAGCGGTTAGGGTAAGTATAACACACATTGTAACGTTAGCATTTGTCACCTGCGTATAACCAGAGAAAGTGTGAGTGCGCCAGTCACCTCCCATCTCTCCTATACAATACTTATGTCTAAATTTGTACCTACACATGTTTTATTCAGATTCTTCATATTCCGTACTCTTGTTCAGAGTAGAATTTCAAAAAGGTGCGAAATTTTTGACGTTCAGTGTATGTAACACGTTTAACTTACATTTTACCAGGCTCATCATCAAGACTGGAAGTCCTTGACTGCGCCATCTCTATGTTATGCCAAAAGCTTTTAGATCTTGCTTGTTTGGGAATCCTTGTTATTTATAACCTTTAGCCAGGCTTATATTTTGAATGAAGTTTTTCCACATACTCTCTAGTTGCCTGTGGGTCACCTTACGACGCTGCCCTTCACTGAAAAATCGAAGAAATACGTTGGAAAACTATTGTTGACTAGCTGAGATAGCGATCTTGTTATCTTTTGTTCCTGAATTATTTTTTCAGATTATATTACTATAGGGTACTTACGACATAGTAATTGCTGCAGATTTTTAGCTTTTTGCACTTTTATCTGGACATCACAACAATTTCATAGTTTCTATCGAGTCTGTCTACACAAACAAATACAAGTCGCGTTCCGTGACATCGCCGTCAGCGCCACAATCGATTACGCGTATCTACTATGCCATCGTTTTGTATCGCCAAAACTGACTCGGAACGGCTTCGTAGCCGCTGTAATCGATTTTGGCGTGACTCGGAACGGGGGGGACAAATATCATCAAATGTCAAACTCAGCCTCAATAAACGTACGTTCAGAATACGTGATGAAACGAATGTTGTCATGCTGCTGAAAATTTAAATTTCTTTCAAAACCACGAAAACTTGGATGAAAACCACGGAACATTATGATATACCATTGGTATAGTGTAAAATGTAGCAAGAAAATATAGTATAGTAAATAAAACACCTTTATTGTAGTTTATGTAGAAAGATTAATACAACTTCTGAATGTCGTTTTCGGTTATTTCTCGGTTTTTGTTCAGAGAAAATCCCTTTTTCCAATTCCGGACCAGAGACAATTTTGTTTTTTATTCATCATTCACTCACTCCCCGGATCAAAAGCAATCTTCAGTTAAGGCGGTCATGGTACGAAATTTGGCAGATCAAATTAGTGTTGTAGTTTGGATTGAGTGAGATTTGGTCTGACTTAAAAAAGATTGTGGTAACCCTCCAGGACGGCTACTTTACCTTACGTCACGAATATCATGAAGGAGGTTCCACTGTTAAAACCTACACCAAAAATACATAGAGCTACTCGAGCTAATTAACAGGCTGGCCCCCGATTCTCACGCTATCGAGATCATCTTCCCAGTCGAGATATCGGTTTTGATACCGCCTAAATCCGTCAAAAACGATCTCGATTTATATTTATTTCGATCGAAAACGGTTCGAGATATCTCGGTTGGTCGAAAGGCTAGTCGTAAGAATAGTTTTTTTTTTATAGAGATTTGGGTATCTTTAAATCGATATTTCGACCATGGACATGATTTCGCTAGCGCCAGAATTGCCCTGCTGGTCCTCAAACAAGAGCATGAGACAGTTACAGTTGACATTCAGGTGTCATTTGTGCATCGGAGCCTTCTGTGAGGCGATTACGATTACGATATACTATAGTGGGGATACGCAGCATAATACCTAAAATTCATATGACCTACGTTCGAAATCGGAACGTTCGAAATAACGAAGATCGAAATACCTAAAGATCATATGACTTACGTTTGAAATCCGACACACTAAAATCACTAGATCTGTCTAGTGAAATGATATAATCGTGTCTTTATTCTATAATTTCCCGGGATTTTGTAAAATCCCTAGCTGAATCCCTGATTCTATAATTTCCCTGCGACATATGCATGGGAGATACTCCGTGCTGAAGGTCTCCGAGTGTCGCGTACAGATAAGTCTTGTCGCTTTGTATCGAAATGGGATAAGGATCTTACCTGTATAGCCTGATTGTAGTGTACAACTACATGTACACAGAAAACTACGTCCCATACTTTAGTGGCATCGCATTATAATAACAAATTACACTTCCACAGGAGTCCATCAACAAACTCTCCTGAGACATCATTTAATCTAAATCTACCTACTTATATAAAAAGTTTGTAACATAATACAGAGAATAAGTAAGTACCTCAGTTATTTCAAAATGATTAACTGCAAACATAATAATTTGTTTCATAATTATCTTTTTTTTTTGTTAATAAAATGTGATCGATTAAACAGTTAGACTTTTAGTACAAGCGCACAGAAGGAAGTACAAGTAGTGCCATCAGAATTCACTACTCTCACAGAATAAATAATAGCATTTATTGTAGGGTATGGTGCTTCTAAAATGTAAGTTAGGTATATGGGTGAAGGCTCTATGCCGTCTACATACTAATTTGCGTTCAACGTCCGCTGACTGCCGTGCCCTCATCTTACCTCAGCGCATGCTAAACATCGGAAGAACTAAAAATAATGAATTATGTACGAAAATGAATAAGCTTGATGTGCATTGTCCTGTCCATTCGTCTCGTTAGGGTTGTTAAACTTATGATTGTAACCTTAACTTTTTCCGTCGGATGCAATTTTGTATTATTTTTGTGTTCATTGTTTCACCACTTTGTTATAAACATAGATGAATGCGTAAGTATAGGTAAGCCATGTTGGCGCGACCTTGGTGTCTTAGTGAAATATGGCCCAGTATAACGAAGAAAACATGAATTTTATGCAACCGTCCGACTCTAGTCAACATCTTCTTTCATCTTCAAGATCTTAATCTTGTGACTAAGAAGTCAAGTCTACATTTTGAAAGCTTACTACCACATCTATGACTTGGTACATTAATTACAATCAGATTACTAGCTGCTTTGACTTTGATATGTCCTGCTGACTCCGATAAATTCTAGAGGCTCAACTGAAGCGAACTAAATAGAAGGGTGAATTGAGCATTTTTAATGCACTAACACGAAAACACATGCATGTCAATCATTACAAGACGAATCTATAAAAAATGGAATAGGGGCTGTGAATAGGGGTCACTAGATAGAACACAAAAAACTCATACCTTGACAACTCCACATTAATTTGGAGTACCTATTGTGTTTTCAAAGTTTACTCGAGTACATACTATATCGTTAACTCGAATTCTAGCTAGCGGCACTAAATAGGATCAAAAACAACCTAAATGTGCTTCTGACTGTACAATACACGTGTAACAAAGACCAAAAGGTATATCACGTGACTTACTACTAGTGACTCGTCTTGACGCATCTCCAGCATTTGTGCATCACATTAACAAGATGTGTTTTTCTACGCTTAGCTAATGATTGGCGCCGTGTTTAAATGCAAATCTTTGGTAATTTATTGAACTATTGCCGCCACATCTGAGGCACTGAATAGCTATGGTAATTATCCTAGCATGAGTTGTTGTTTTGTATACATCTTCAATAAATTATTTGATTATGATCAGGTATAAAATATGCATTTAAGTTACTAGAGCATTTAATTAATAAGTAAGCTATACACGGGATAAGTGTAAAATAACAACAATACTGAGCAATTTCCCACGCGAGGCGACAGGCAAAGATATTCAGATCGAAAGTATTTTAGGTTTAGTTATTGGTTATGAGTACCGCCCAGTTTTCGAAAGAAAAAAAATGACTTTTTAAGTTCTTTTTCGAACGATCTTTTGGTGATGACAGGTGGAACCGTGGAACTAACGCTTGATGAGGAATTGAACAGTTTAATTAAAAGATGTCCGAATGACATCACCGCGGTGATGTCATTCGGACATCTTTTAATTACGCCATAGTCGGTAGGCAGTGGATGCGGGAGGCACAGGACCGGAGCGGATGGCGTGGTAGAGAAGAGGCCTATACCGAGCAGTGGGTAGGTGTGGGCTGTTTGATGATGATGATGATGATGTCCGAAAGATCGTTGAAAGACTGCACTAACTATTTTGAATTTAATATTTGATTCTGTGACATTTGAGCACTTATTCAGAAACTGGGGAATAATTTTCTAGAAAGGATGAAAAAATTGTTAAATAGAATAGTTGTTTAATTTTATTTAAAATTTAAATAGAATTCATTTCTTCAGCTCCACAAACATAACAAGAAAACTTTCGCTTATTACTCAAAATATATAGTACCGTTGGCCGTAAGGGATGACGGGGGAAGTGATAATTGGGGAAGAGATTATTGGGGGAGTGTAAACAGGGGAACTAATTACGGGGGAAGGGTACACAAGGGAAGGGTAGTAGGGGTAAGGGAGGCTTCGGTAATAGGTAGGTAGAGTTTCTTCAGTGCGGATCAGTATGTCCCGCTTCTGGATAGGAGCTTTAGAGTCGGCTTCCGCAACCGGAGCTGTAGCGTCAGCTCCATCGATTGGAGCTTTAGGGTCTGCTCCCTCGATAAGAGGTTTTGCGTCAGCTTCCGCGACCGGAGCTTTTAAGTCTTGTTCGGCAACTGGAGTTTTAGGGTCAGCTTCCGCGACCGGAGCTTTAAGTTCAGCTTCCGACACCGGAGCTTTTGGATCAGCTCCCTCGATCAGAGCTTTTGAGTCAGGCCTCGCAAAGCAGGCCAGAACGCTCGCCAGGAGGACGAAAGAAAAGAGTGAGGCCTTCATCTGTAAAAACCAAACAACAGTTAATTTAAATAAACTTACTTATTTACTTTCTCTAACGTTAAGTATCGACTTAGTAAGCGTTATAGTCCTACTCAAACAATGATGCAGGAAAAAACGCTAAGCGCTAAAGCGAAATAAGACTTATCCCGAGTTAACTTTGACAACTCCATATAAATTTGCATAGAGTTGCCAAAGTTTACTCGCGGGTTAAGTCTTATTTCGCTTTCGTATTAATGACCCTAAGTGGATCAATCAATCCTGCGTCTAAAAATCCAAATAGGAAATCTTCTTACCTTGATACTATTGATCTGCTTCTTAGGACTCAACTGTTTTGATTAAATAATGTGTCCCTTTTATATTACTACATTAATGTCAAAACCACTAATCAAACCTGTCAAGTAACTGCCTAATTTCTAAATAATTGGTTTGTTTTTCAATCAACGCGTGCAATAATAATGTCGTCAATCTATTAGTAACAGACATCCGTTTAAAAGTAGGTATCTGCCTTCCGACTGAGCAGGAAGAAAAAGAAAATACTCTTCTCTTGGATTTTACAAGTGTGTGACTTCGCTCTCTTTAGCTCCCACGAGACAGAGTTTCCTAGTGATATACCAGAACCAATGTATGATTGTAAATGTTTATGAAGACATATTCAAAGAATGCGGAGCCAAGTCCCTGATTTATATCGTCTAGACATTTTCCTATACAGGATGTCAGTGGTGCATTTACGCCCACAATTAGCTAGTTATTCATACGCCACTAATTTAATTAAGTCAAAACTGTCTACAAGTGACGTTGGTATGACGTAAAGCCCATTATCACTCAAAACCACAAATGGTACGGAAATAATTATTTAAAATCGTCACGCCTTTTCCCCGGGTGGCAGCTTTTAGCCAGTTATACCATTCTCCATTTAGCGTAAGCTCGTAGCTCCATTTCCTATGGGGGGCGGTAACTATGGGGGGCGGTAACTCTCTATAATAGTTATTAGACTCATCAACTATGAGTACGTATAACAAAATTTTCTTGACGTCATCTCATAATATTCTATCTAATTGAGTCCACCACGCCATTGTCCGCAAGTTGGCCTCTGAGCCCGCCTTCAAGGCCTGTTGGTCATCAGGCAGAGCGTAGAATTCTAATCAAGGCCCAGTGATGCGATACCGGTGCATGCTAGGGAAACCTTTGACTTTAAAACAATGTGACACATGAATATTAATTAGACAAATCTGCTGACACATAAAGCTAAGTTTCATATGTTCTTGAATTTTAAACATTCGGATCGGACGGAGTGCGAAACCGCTCTAACGCGAACATATCCCATGCGTGTTGTGCCCGCGGTAGCATATCGAAGAGTTAACAACAACAAATGAATACAATAAGCCATGCTAGTTGTTTACTTAATTAAGAGTGACTATTATCTGCCTCCCTGAGTTGCACGAAACGATTTTAAAAAGTAAAATAACCGGCCAAGTGCGAGTCGGACTCGCGCTCAAAGGGTTCCGTACTATTAGGTAACTATAAAAAACCGCAAAAAAAAAAACACGTTATTTGTATGGGAGCCCCCCATAATATTAAATTTCTTTTGTTTTTTAGTATTTTTAGGGTTCCGTACCCGAATGGTGGCCAACGGGACCCTATTACTGAGACTTCGCTGTCCGTCTGTCCGTCCGTCCGTCCGTCCGTCCTGTCTGTCACCAGGCTGTAACTCATGAACCGTGGTAGCTAGACAGATGAAATTTTCACAGATGATGTATTTTTGTTGCCGCTATAACAACAAATACTAAAAATCAAAAGAAATTTAATATTAAGGGGGGCTCCCATACAACAAACATTATTTTTTTTGCTCATTTTTGCTCGATATTGATAATGTTAGCAGGTAGACGCTTAAAATGTTCACAATATATTGAGTATATTATTTACTTAAAAAATAAATAATTAAATTAAAATTAAATTAATATTTAGGGGGGGCTCCCATACTTTTTTTTGCGGTTTTTTATAGATAATGGTACGGAACCCTTCGTGCGCGAGTCCGACTCGCACTTGGCCGGTTTTCTTATTTGTTATAGCGGCAACAGAAATACATCATCTGTGAAGCCTGGTGACAGACAGCCAGCGAAGTCTCAGTAATAGGGTGCCTTCGGGTACGGAACCCTAAAAAGTAAATGTAGCCCATTAATTAATGTCCCACCGAGAGGCACAGGCCTTTACTCGGACACCGGTAAGATTGAGCCATACTCCACTACGCTGGCTACCAAGTAGTGATAGTAGCCGGGGGACCTACAGTTTAACGCGCCATCCGAAACACGGAGCCTCCGATAATGTATTTAAGACAAATTAATTATCTCATTGGTACATGGTCAGCACCGGGATTGAACCTGCATCTCCTGCGTGAGTAGCAAGCGCGAGACCCACTAGACCACGGAGCTCTTTAAGTTGTCACTTAACTAATTTATTGGCGAGAATCTCATAGGATAGTCATTTGTTTCTAATGCTAAGCATTTCTTAATTAAAATTCGTTTCCCGCAACTCAGGGTAAGTGTGTGTGCTCCGTATATGTTAAGTGATATTATTTTCTTGTATTTCAGTTTCTTTTGGGCGTTCTGTGCATGAGTGCGGCTGCCGCCCCGCCGCAGGCACAGGGCAGATACAGCCAGCAAGCTCAGCTGCAGCTCAACTCGTAAGTTCACCATTCATTAGTGGCATTATAACAATTTGTTACCATAACCCGTCCAGGTGTAGAAGGATAGCATTTAAGAAAATTGATATTCATTATTTTACAGGTTAGACTACTATTTGGACAGTCCTGAAGCAGCTAACTACTTTAGCCCAGCCCAGCATAAGCAAGGAGGTTGTATGTATTCTACTCCATTAAATATAAGAACACGTCTGAAACATTTAATCAAACTTGACCTAAATAGGACCTTAGCTTCCGACACTCGGGTTGGCCACCAGCCCGCCCCGCCCGCATCAACCCGCACTGAGCCAGCGTGGCCCGTACCCCTCGGTGGGGACATTTACGAGTTTACAGAGTACTTTCAGTAATTCGGTGTCCACGGTTGCGTAACAAACGATGCTTCAATGTTTTCCTTCAGAATACAAAGATACAGCTTTCAAACGTTATTTGGCACGCGCTGACAGTTGGAAATAACGCTTGATGCAGAGACTAATATCCAATTGACTGCGCCTGCGTGCGGGAGAATGCGGCTCGCCAAACATTAATTGTATGAAACGTATCACAAATACTATAATATTATACTAATACAGATAGACCTCATAGACCACATAGAACAAAATATGACACCGGCGTAAACTGAGATGCTACGGAAGCTTCTTTAGTTCAAGGCCATTTTCTCTCAGTGCAGCACCATCGAAAAATTGCAAATACCACGAGATGGCGCTAATATTTATAGGATTTATCCTAAGATTAGCGCCACCTAGAAGTAGGTTCTGAAACCATGGCGCTTAAAGTACAAATCTTACTTCTCACGCCATCTCCTTTGTACGAAGGGTTACTAATTCTAATTTGTATGGGATGAGCACCCTGTGAACGTATGCAACCTATGTACGATGACGGGCCGCCATTGTTTTAGTGACAGTTTTCAGCTGCCTCCGCAGCGGCTGACCAATCACAGCTCTCTAAGTTACCTCGTCCCCCGCCGTAAATTGGTGAGTTGTGTTTCAAGGGCAAATGCATCTAAGCGCTCTCCACTGGATAAGTGCTCCCTGACTTGATGACAGGTTCGTTGCGTTAAGTTGCCTAGAAAAGCCCCCTGTAAACATTACTCAAGTGCCAAAAAGACTATCCCCATCAAATTCCTGACAGTTGTCTGTCTCGTTCTAGCAGCAGCAAACGGTAACGAGCGCGGCGGCGAGAGGTCCGAGCGGCTGGAGAACCTGGAGAACCCTGACAGCGAGGTGGAGCTGGTGCCGGGAGTGGCGCAGCCGCAGCAACCCACGCAACAGGTACTAAGATCTTCTACTAGAGATAAGCTCGCCTTTGTAGACTATTATCCCCTCGTCAGTGGAAATAGCCGAATCGGCCATTAACAATTGAAGTAATACCTAGTTTTAAATTAGTTACTGATGAGGTAATATCATGAAATGGCCAACCGTGAAATATTATGAAACGATGAAATCTTTTAGGGCAAACACTGTGGTAGCTAGGTGACGACTACAGGGGGTGAGCGCAGCGAAGCCCCGAATAGTCCTCGTATTCGTTTGAATGTATGACACAGAAAACATCACGAAGAGCTGAATAAAAATGCTTTTAAAGACATGTTTTCATTAAAACCAGCCATATCATGATATGGCCAAAGACGACATGGCTTTATCTACCACATATCCATAGAGACCCAAATATCATTGGCTGACCATCAGCATTATTGTTCCAGAACCCAGTGTCCCCAAATCTGCCAGGGTACCCTGGACAGCGAGTGTACATCGTCCACATGCCGATCCCAGGGTACCGGGGAGGGTACCAGCCGGTCTACGTCGTGGCCGCCGCGCCTAACGGGGCCAACCCTAATTACGTGCAGGGCAATCCGAACTATGTGCAAGGAGGTATGTTTAACTACAAGGATTGACAAGCAATTGGAAGGCCCAGCATACACCTGGGGAAACGTAAGGCCCAGCACACACGATGAAACGCAATTACAACTTCAATTTATAGACTCCTTTGAGAGACCGCACATGACGGAACCATTTTGAAACCGGTTTGTAACGCGTTGCAAGTCAGTTGCGTTGAAATTAGCATGCATGAAACTCGCGTTTGAGTTTCATCGGACTAAATAGTATGATTTATGATTTCAGTAAACGCAAATGAAACTAAAAAGTAATATGAAGTTGCAGTTTCATTGCAGTTGCGTTTCACCGTCTTCATCTAAAAATCTAGACATATTGATAAATAAGTTTAAGTAGTTAGTTTAAATATTTTCTTACCAAAAGAAAGTTTAATCAGCGCTAAAAATTTCACCGTCTGCGTAAATCTTCCAACAAGATTTGCAAGTTGTTCATCATAAAAACTAATTACCGGACGTCATCACCGAATCAGGAAACCCATAACGACCTCAGCAAATTTCACAAGCGACATCATTAGGGACCAGTTCAACATCCGCAGAGAAGAGTGTTTCCAGAATATAGAAAATTAGAATTGATCAGGCTCCGACCATAATAAATCTGATTGACAGTCTAGGCAAACGTGGGAAGTGACTTTCATTCATTTATTTGTATAAGATTATTGGCTTTTTAAATATATGTGGGCCCCTTGATGAAGTAAATGAGGAAGTTGTCTCTCAATATCTTCGATAGACCTTGAAATAAACCAAGAAAAAAATTCGATGGTGGCACTCATGAAAATTGCTATTTAACTCCATTCTTCCATACTATGGTAAGCATAGCCAATGTAGCCATGCCTTACCAGTAAAGTAAATACGAGCACGATAACCATGGTCGGAACTTACTCAGACATACATGCAAGCAAGTAGAGAAGACTCAGCTTATATAGATGTTTATTCTGTGGTACAACCACGTACGCACGTAGAAGCCACGTGGGAAGTAAGACTACATACAGAAAATCCTATCTTTTCCCATACAGTGGCAGAGACAGTAGTACCAATATTTAATCAACTGTTCTATAAACAACCTTTGCGAGATAGGGGGCTAACATATCATCACATGATAAGAGGAAGTTAACCCAGAACCAGGATATCTTCTAGAGGTTTTCCCTTGTTCGCAGGCTACCAAAATGCTATTCTACTGGACCCGTCTGGACAAGGCATCATTTCTCCGTTCCTCGGCTACCAGAGACCTGGGTTTGGTCAACCAGGTCTACAGGGCGTCCAGGGTATACAAGGCGTCCAGGGTGGACAAGGCGTGCAGGGATTGCAGAACCCTGGGCTAGTATTCCAACAGCCCTTGGGGCTGGCCAGGCCTTATGACTTGGTTTACCAGGATCCAGCTGCGTTTGGTTACCAGTGAGTATGGGTCGCTTCTTCGCAACTAAAGAACTACTTTGCCTTGGTCACTGTATTGCATCCTAACGTTGATAAGTCTGTAATAATTTTACTTTACAAATACGTACCTTGAGAAATTCCATTCATTGTTTACAGTCTGCATGGAAGTTTACTAGAACACCTACGTTACTGTTCAGCTCAGCCCACTCAACTTAACACAATACAATTCAACATGTTCTTCAAAGATATAGATTTAAAAAAAACAATGATTCCTCAGGCCTGTAGGAGCAGCCCCGAACGCGGCTAGCGGCTCCGTGCGTTTATCCCAGCTGGTGTCTCTGGCACAACCGGAACAGAGCTCAAATGCGCAAGCTGCTGGTAGTGGTAAGTAGCTGCAACTTGATGGTAGGTACCGGTAGGTACTTTATGGTAGCACAGATACTATAATATTATACTAATACAGATAGACCACCTAAAACAAAATATGATACCGGCCTACACTGAGATGCTACGGAAGCTTCTTTAGTTCGAGGCTATTATCGCTTGGTGCAGCACCATCGAAAAATTGCAAATCCCACGAGATGGCGCTAAGATATATAGGATTTATTCTAAGATTAGCGCCACCTAGAAGTATGTTAACTGAAACCATGGTGTTTAAAGTACAAATCTTACTCCTCACGCCATCTCTTTTTTACGAAGGGTTACTAATTCTAATTTGTATTTGGATAAGCACCATGTGATGGTAGGTACCTCGCTGTCTTGTTCACTCGCTAAGAGCTCGCTCACACGCTCTCGCGACACGTCATCGTCGTCTGCAGTTGTGGTTGGCTACAGAATTACGTCTCAGTTTTCGAATAATCGTGCCTCTACCACCCCTCATGGGAATCAACGTGACGCTAAATCATACCAGCACAGTTCAGAAATTACACGTTCAAAAGCTAGGTATACTCATCACTCATCATCATTATCATCTGGGCACTTTACTGCTGAGTGTTGACCTCACGTTCAAATAATAATAATAGCTGTGCAAGTTAGATTCAAATCAAACAAATCTGCAACTTACAGAGAAAGCGCCCCAGCATACCGAACCAAGTCGAGTAGGGGAGGCGAGCGAGTCCACGGAGTCGAAGCTAGCGAGCGCCGAGCCGCGCCGCAACGCCCGGCCGACGCCGCCACACGCGCTTGCGCAGAGGAACAAGATAACTGGCGAATAAACTATACGGAGATTTTGTAAATGTACTATCATCATCGATCAGACGAATTTAACCCCCAGTTTCTGGAAGAGTATTCAAATGTAACAGGCTTTTTCGAAGATTAATTCGAAATAGCGGTATCAGCCGGTATCAGATTACCTGAAATAGTTTAACATGAGATTAAGTGCGACTTGCACCAGACTTTTTACAGCCGCTAAATGGAGTTTAAGTGCAATATAAATACAAAGCAGCCATGAACCTGCAGGGCTACCATAAGGCACGCCACTCACTTCTCGCAAGTATGGAGAAACGTCATTGAGTCGCGAAATTTGACGTTTATTTGCGCGACTAACGGCCGAAATTAATAACCTATCTTCAATCCATAATCTGCAGATTTGAGATTGCTAGTGTCAATTTTGACATAAATCCCATAGCGCAACTGTCAAATGTAACGCGTAATCTGCAGATCACGGATACAGATAGGTTATTGGGATCGGCCGTAAGGTAAGTGGCGTGCCTCATGGCAGCCCCGCTGGCTGAAAACAAACAGCCTTGGCGTATTTGACAGCGTAACTTGATTAATACTATGTCTTGGCCGTGTTGTACTTAAACGGTGATTAAACTCCATTTAGGGATTGTTAAAAGTATGAAAGAAGTGGCCCTAAGAGTCTGTTAGTTACATTTATTATCGTACTTTTCAAGAAATCGGGCGTATCTATAGCTGATGTAGCCTCTTTACCACTTCGTCCACCGGTTCTGAGTCTATCGCAGCGGCTAAGCATCATGTTACCCATTTTGACATTACGTAGTTCGATACAATAACGTGAATCGCGCAGTATTTGAATTCGGGTTCTCCAATCTTGTAAGTACTGTCTGAAGTAGAGATACATTTAAAAAGTGCACCCACATTTAGCCGCCAGTTAAAGGGTGACAGGAGGTCAGCTCATCGCCGTCGCTATGAAAGTACGAAATACCTATTATATTTATTTAAATCAAATTATATCTTGTACTACTATTAGCCTAGATTGTATAGTGCTCGAAAAAGGATGTCCTTCCATCAAGTCATCATGTCTTGCTTGCCGTCGATTTTTAAAGAATTATTTATTCTCTTATAACTGGTGTCAACATAATAGGAAAGTAAGTACATATGTATAGTTAAGATTGTATAATGAAGACGGGATCATTATGATTATTGTACCTGAGAAAATTCAGTAAAAATCTAAATAAAATTTGTCTAAATCTAGCGTGATTCTTATTTTCCTACAGATACATGTTCAAGACATCACAAACATGACATCCGTGACCTGGGAATTGAATTTTCTTCCTCCCAGGATTCAAGAAACCTCTTGCTTGGGAAGCACCGTCTCGGCCGCAAAACCACGGAGGTCGTCTGTCGCGCAATGGGAGAGGAGAAGGGTCCGGTATCTGGAGCGATAGCGCACACGCCCCAGGTGGCTTGCGAGTGCGCGGGCGGCTTTCTATCCGATACCTTCTGCCGGACAACCTTAATTAATGATGATAGGCTGGCCCAAACTAGCGGACAGAGCGTAAAACCTGTTAGGGTAGGAATCTATTATTACTCGCACCAAGAGATTATTGGTTCCTGCGTGCTGTACCGAGTGAGAGAGGATGAGTGAGTTCATGTGACATAAACATGTTCATCATGATACAGAATCGAGTCACGCCTTCCACGACAGCTATTCCGCTCCATTTTCAAAAGTCTACTTTACCTCTACTAACGCCATCTAACATCCTTGTTTGAGTTTATTATTTGGTCATCATAGTCTAGTATACCGCTAGTCCACATGTGCTTATTAGAGCTAAATAAAGGTAGTATAAATTCAATTTACGCTGTACACTTCGACCACAGGCCGACCGCTCCAAATGGACACTAACGGAGCTCCATCCTGTGCACCCAACACCATAAAACATGACCATATCAAATAACTAGCCGCCTAGCAACTTGTTGTGGGGGCATTCTGCTGATGGGATCAGACAGCGTTGGCAGATGCTGGTTTAGTGAAATATGTGGTCGGAGAACAGAGGGCAGCACGCCCGATCGAAAAGTGCGCAACGTCTCTTGAAATATTTAGATATGGGCAATAAAACGGTAGATTGTGCTTGCTTTTGTTACAGTTAGGTCTGTAGAATAATTTATGTAATGGTTTGTTAAACTAAAACAAAACAATAAACTAGGTTTTAAAACTCGACAGATTATTGCCGGGCGGGAGTGTCCCAAAAAGTTTTGTTTATTCCTGAATTCAGGACTCTACGCATGACATGCTGAATCTGTTTACTTATTGTTTTTACATCTTTATCAAAACATAAATAACATAAGAGGATAACTGTAAATTTTTGGGAATTAAGACACAATAACACAACCTATTTTGCAATATTTTCTGCATGGCCTGCGTCGCGTCGTCGCCTATGCGTCTCAGCCAGACTCATAATGTCCGAAACTATTTTGCAATATTTTCTGCATGGCCTGCGTCGCGTCGTCGCCTATCCGTCTCAGCCAGACTCATAATGTCCGAAACTATTTTGCAATATTTTCTGCATGGCCTGCGTCGCGTCGTCGCCTATCCGTCTCAGCCAGACTCATAATGTCCGAAACTATTTTGCAATATTTTCTGCATGGCCTGCGTCGCGTCGTCGCCTATGCGTCTCAGCCAGACTCATAATGTCCGAAACTATTTTGCAATATTTTCTGCATGGCCTGCGTCGCGTCGTCGCCTATGCGTCTCAGCCAGACTCATAATGTCCGAAACTATTTTGCAATATTTTCTGCATGGCCTGCGTCGCGTCGTCGCCTATCCGTCTCAGCCAGACTCATAATGTCCGAAACTATTTTGCAATATTTTCTGCATGGCCTGCGTCGCGTCGTCGCCTATGCGTCTCAGCCAGACTCATAATGTCCGAAACTATTTTGCAATATTTTCTGCATGGCCTGCGTCGCGTCGTCGCCTATGCGTCTCAGCCAGACTCATAATGTCCGAAACTATTTTGCAATATTTTCTGCATGGCCTGCGTCGCGTCGTCGCCTATCCGTCTCAGCCAGACTCATAATGTCCGAAACTATTTTGCAATATTTTCTGCATGGCCTGCGTCGCGTCGTCGCCTATCCGTCTCAGCCAGACTCATAATGTCCGAAACTATTTTGCAATATTTTCTGCATGGCCTGCGTCGCGTCGTCGTCGCCTATGCGTCTCAGCCAGACTCATAATGTCCGAAACTATTTTGCAATATTTTCTGCATGGCCTGCGTCGCGTCGTCGCCTATGCGTCTCAGCCAGACTCATAATGTCCGAAACTATTTTGCAATATTTTCTGCATGGCCTGCGTCGCGTCGTCGCCTATCCGTCTCAGCCAGACTCATAATGTCCGAAACTATTTTGCAATATTTTCTGCATGGCCTGCGTCGCGTCGTCGCCTATGCGTCTCAGCCAGACTCATAATGTCCGAAACTATTTTGCAATATTTTCTGCATGGCCTGCGTCGCGTCGTCGCCTATCCGTCTCAGCCAGACTCATAATGTCCGAAACTATTTTGCAATATTTTCTGCATGGCCTGCGTCGCGTCGTCACCTATGCGTCTCAGCCCTCAGCATACGCCCAGACTCGTCCGAAACTAATAATCACAGTAGAATATCCTTCCCAGTATTTACTAAACGACGTACACTTTATTACTCGCACTACAAGGTGGGTAATTGCAGTCTAATGTAGGACTCGTTAACAAGCCTCGGGAGTCGGCTATTAGACTAATCTTCTTTTTGCTTATTTCAACCGTCGACTTACTAGTTCAGTGGGCCAATACGAGAACAGTGCCCCAGTGTAATGGTAAGTTGATCTTATTTGGTCAGTTATAAGTAATTCATTAACAATTAACGTTTGTACACAACATAATTTATGTTATAGAATTACTTTCAGTGCTCCGAACGCTCGGTCACTTCTCACGCAGGAGACGCACGCTCGGTCACTTCTCACGCAGGAGACGCACGCTCGGTCACTTCTCACGCAGGAGACGCACGCTCGGTCACTTCTCACGCAGGAGACGCACGCTCGGTCACTTCTCACGCAGGAGACGCACGCTCGGTCACTTCTCACGCAGGAGATGTACTGATATCTACCAATTGGGTGCGAATTAGATAACTTTTCAAAACGGTGATGGAAAACATCGTAAGGAATCCTTAAATCTCCTTATTTGTGGCGATGGGTTAGCCCCCTGTCATCCGAAATGGAGGAAAAATGTGTCACACTTTGGTCCGCTATGTTCCTTTGTAACTATCCGCAGAATTAGCTCAAGATTTGTACTAGGGTATCATCAATGCAAGTAATACACAATTGAAAATCTTAAAATACACATTGTAAATCTAGTACAGTAAAAGTTATCCTGGCTGGTGTAATTTAGAAGTATGGCTAAGACGCTTGTATGTAAAATTACAACATGCACGCACGCCTGTCTACATGTACACTCAGCGACAAAAATATCGCACCTTTCAAGGGTTCCGCACTCGAAGGTACGGGACCCTATTACTAAGCCTTCGCTGTCTGTCCGTCTGTCTGTCCGTCAGCGGGTTCTATCGCACGAACCGTAACAGCTAGAAAGTTAAAATTTTCACAGAATGCGTATTTCTATTGCCGCAACAAGAACAAATAAAAAAGGTGCTTAGAATGAAATAGTATTAAATTTCAATATATATAATGCGCCTGACAGTTTTTGAATAGCAGACGACATGAGATGACGATTGAAGATATTGTCGTTTAATAACTATCAGGCACTTTTACGATGGTGATTTTGCCTTCGTGTGCAAGTCCGACCCGCACTTGACCAATTTTTTCAATTCTACTCTCAACAAGATTGTTCTTCTTTAGTACCTCTTAAGAGAACATTGTTAGTTGACAGTCATTGGGAAGGTGTGATCATTACCTTCCCAAGTAAGACAATCTTGTTCAGAGTAGAATTTCAAAAAGATGCGATATTTTTGACGTTACTATATTAGTCTCAAGGGTTGTTTTGTTTTGAGGTAATGGAAAATTCACATTTTGTTGCAATACCTAGTTTTGAGCATCAACGCGCAATCGGTCATCTATGCCAGTGTCAACAACCACCTAGGCGATCGGATAATTAATGCCAGATAAAAATTAATCAATCGACTAGTCATCAGACGATGCATCTATCATTGGGCTCTACGATCAATTGATTATGATATAACTGATTGGTCTAACTGCAAATTGAACCAGTTGCAGTAACTACATCATGCCTTTCTCGACTGATACACGAATCTGAGCTGTAGATGTTGCAGCTTAGATGCAGTGCTATTCAAAGAAGTTGGAAGTGATTGCTTAAAATAGGTCATATTTGCGTCATAATGAATTTCTCATTAACTTCATGAAAAACAAATTACGTTTCAACTACACAAAACAGCAACAGCATATCGGCGAATAGGCACTCAAATATCGATGGAAGCGCTTTCCAAACGAAAGGTGCCGAGATATCTCTGTAATTATCTGTAGTGCGCCATAAAATGAGGCAATTATGATCTTTCTGCCGCAGACCCGTTATGAAGCTTAGGTGCGCGGCAAAAACGCAATGCAAGCAGTGTTGACGACACGGTCGCGCCGGCCACACGCTGCACACCGGAGACGAGAAACCGAGAAAACATGCGCTCAGCAATCGTCATCTGCGTGCTCGCTTGCGTATGCGCAGCCAGTGCCAGGCCCGTCCGCCGCACCCTCAACTTCAACATGTTCATGCTGAAGCCCCGGCCGGACGCGCCTGATCGCGTGCTCATCTCCACTAATGGCGTCTCAAGATTCGGGCCGCTTCTGGAGTACTTAGTCCAACGCGTCCAGGGCCTGTTGTCTGTCCGAGTACACCCAGATGAGAGTAGGCCTGTTGCGAACGGCGGCGTGCCAGTAGCTGACGCGTCGGAGAACGAGGTGGATGGCTTGCAGAAGACCAAGCTGCCGGGAGTGGTCGTCAGACCGTCGCGCACCAAGCCCGGCACGTATGAAGTGGAGATGGCGGTACTGATGGATGACGGTCAACCGTCTGATGACAAGACCAAGAAGCCACAGTGATCCCGTCCGGTGGTTGGTGGTGCAGTCGCGTTTTATTTAAGCTACTCCAGTGACCTATAAGTATTTGTAGCGCATGAAAACCGTTCGATGCAGAACGGTAAAGTTTGAAGTTCGCGTGAGATGTGGTTTACCAAAACGTGATAGAAATTGATTGCATTTGCGGTTTATTGGTTGTTAGTTGTATACTTGTTTATTAATTTTAAGTCGTATTTCAAGTAAATTATTGTTGTTACGTAATTTTTGTTATTTATTTAATTTTGCCATGCCATATTGTTGAGAAAAATAAATATTTTGTTTTTAATCAAATGTGTTCCGAAGTCATATTACTTTGAGTTTGATAATATGAGTGTTATTGTGCACCACTTTATAACAAGTGAAGTAAACAAATGTTCACTTATTTACCGAAGCTCCTTTTACAGTTTCATAGGAAATATTTTTTCAGGACCTAAAAAAATATAGGTGTCGGCAACAAACCAAATACGCAAATACGACGTTTTTCGTACTTGAGAACAATCGATACACTGCGTGCTATGCTATGCATTTTCAATAACATAATATAGCCCCAGATGCCATAGAGCATAAAAATGTAGACCGGGAATTAAGGAAATCATTATTTGTCTGGATTATTGCAGATATCAGGTCATTGCTCATAAATGGTATAACAATGTAATGTTTAAAATAATCCATTGGCAGGGAACCCTAAAAAAAAGTAAAAGTAAAGTAAAAAAGTAAGTAAAAAATTTCGTTTATTTGCAAGCAAATGTACATCATAGATGGAATGCCCTGTCCCTCAAATTAGCGTGAGCTGTGTCTTGAGAGACAGTTTCTTCCCAATAGTAGGTTATCAATAAATATTACATTTTTGAGTACGGTTCTTACTTTAAAGCTAAACTAGAATTTTAATGAAATTAAGGTAAGAAAAAAGATATTTTATTACAATACAAAGCAATATAGCAATTATCCATTTAGTGTGTGTTTGTGCATGTAGAAGTATTATTATGGTAGTGTAGTGAATGGAAGGTTGTGTGATTGTGCGTTTAGTGTGTGTAGGTGTATGAAGTGTGGTGAATGTGTGTGTATAATTTAGTTAAACTAGACAAAAATGTTTGAAATAAAACCAAAAAAAAGAAATTGAAACTAAGCTTGAAGTTTCTATTGCTTTCTGTGAAGTAGTTTGTAGATTTAGGTAATAGAAATTAGCAAGTTTTCGGTTTGATCATAGTCAAATGCACGGAGCCAACCTTTAATTTTACTTCTAACAATGAAATTGTTGAACTTTTTTATGCCAATTGCAGAGTTAATTATATTGTAGAGGCGAGGAGCCATCGAGTCATACTGTCTACGTGCGAATGCACTTTTTATTGATGGTAGGGGACATCAAAACAACCTCTTCCCGTGATCCGTAAGAGTGGACGTGGTCAGATCGATCTAACAATGCTATCTGACCACGGATACTGAAGGCGTAATATATGGTACGGTGTGCTTGTGGTAGTATCTGATGCATCTGTACACAAATGACTGGCGTATGCTCAAGACATTGGTAGTGCTGTGAACGAGAGCGGCGGGATGTCGAAAGGGAACATACAGCAAAACTTTGAGGACTGCGCGCTGCGCACGCTCAGCCCTCAAAAGCAGTGTCTTAGATGCTCCCCCCCATATGCAGTACTCTAGAACTCAGTGGCACAGGGAGTTGTACGTTTGCAGTAGTAGTATTTTGTCGGCATAATTTCTTAGGTTTTTAAAAACATAAATCATCTTTCTAGTAACTATGATAGTAAGTATATAAATTAAATATGACACCTTCCTTATTGCAAAAATCATATTATCCTCGATTTCCAAATTCCAAATAAAATGTATACTTGCTGCGATGAACTAGCCCCTGTCAAATAAATTGAGTAGGCATTGAATACCTGGCTACAAGTGGGCACACCTCAGTAGCCTCTGCCACCTCGTATGACAAAAGGGGTGACGCTGTGTTATTTTTATTAAACCTCAAGTAATAATTCATATTTCACAACTATATTAGTCGCTGACAAGGAACACCAAAACCTCATTTCTGACCTTAGAACCACTTTCCCACTCAGGACAAATTACAGCACATAAATTATGCAAAAAGAAAACAATGATAATTACCTCCCATTAATCAGTTGAACCCTAAAAGAAAGTAACCGGGGACAAGGTCAGGGCCCTGATTCTACTATTTGTGATTTGAGATACTACCTTATCGCTAGACACTCGCTATATATGTAGTGACTTAAAATGGCTTGGTAGCCTGTTATCACAAAAAAAAGAGATTGTGGAGTATTTTGATCACACAACATAAACATCACCTCATATCATGTTCATATCTCCATAGCTGCGGCGATGGGCTAGCGAACTATAGCGCATTTTTATTTACTTATCTAATAGATTAAACGTGGACGAAAACACAATTGTGGCTCTGCCCCCGTTTGGAAAAATTGGCGTGATGTTATATTTGTATATAAATGAAGCAACACCAACTTTGTCTGCTTTTGGTCTGCTAAGAATAAAATGCAACATTTTGGGCGGTGACAGCACAGTGATAGTCGAGCAATAAGGCAGTAGAATTGGGGGCCAGGACGCAGTAGGTAAGTGTGCTACCGACACGGAATACTATAATACTCGGCGACACTCGGCATATTGATGAACAGTGTGCGGCGCAGGCGCATACGCATTTGTTCCCTGACTGTCACAGTTACCAACCACAGTTTTGTATCATAAAACTTGGAAAACAAAGTGATACTTTACTTCTAGTAAAATATTGTAGACTAAGGAAAAAAGTGGCGGTAAATTTTATATGAAGTGACAATCATTATTACTACTACAAAGATTATTATTTTGTTCACAAAGTATTTATGTCACAATGTGTTATCAAAAAGTACGACTAATATTTGCAGTGCTGTGCTCACTTCAAATAGACAAAGTGGTGTCAGCTCCGTTGCAAAGGTTCGTGCAGCCGTCTCCGCAACAACTGCTGATGCAGCATCAGATACAAGCTCTACAGAGGCTGCAGTCGGTGCCCACAGTTTTCGATTTGTAAGTAGATTTCTCTGTTTTAGAAGTATGCAGGATTGCATAAATATCCCAGAGGTGAAGAAAATCGGGATTTTTGTGTTGCTGGGAGGACAACACGTGTTGCTTACTAAGTAAAAATGTCCCCACTAGACTGTTTTCATACTTATTCCTAGAGCTTCATTACTTTCTGTACGTAAACTTCAATCGGATTTCTCCTTTAGCTAGCTATGTCTCTGTTAAATGTCCTATAATTTGTATCACATTATTTCTTAGTGAAAGAAGTCTTTTCTGGTATTTGCAAACGAAATAAATATCCAACTAGTCCACACTTTCAATATTTTGCAAATTCAACTTTTTCCAAATTCTACATTTTGTAAATTCAACATTTTGCAAATTCAACATTTTGCAAATTCAACATTTTGGGATTCAACATTTTGCAACTTCAACATTTTGCAACTTTAACATTTTGCAAATTCAACATAGGAAATAAACGATAGGAGAGGAGATTGTTTCTCCCATACAAAAGACATAAACGCGGTGCCGACACTTATAAAACTTTTTGTTTTCAGAAATTTGCCACCACGATCGACGCCACTTATAATTCTTCCACTGCCCAGCGTCTCATCATCTTTTGATAACACCAACCACAAGATTATTAAGAAACCCCAAGAAAACCCAATAAATGACCACGAGCTAGAAACATTTCTGAACAAACACAAATCCCAGAGTACGCAAGAATTCGATGATGATGATGATTCAGTCATTGTCAACGCACAACCAAGCTTCTATCATCAACAAAATAATGATGAATCAGAAGTGATAGAAACCTTTAACCAAAGAGCACTAATATTGCTACCAAACGGTAGATTTATCATAGGAAGCATTATCTCTGCAATCCCATTCCTGCCATTTGAGGTTAACGTACCCGACACTATATCTTGGGCTTGGAACGGCATCTCCAGCATCATATCTGGCATTGGCCAACGATTACCATTCCGACCGAAACCTCAGGAAACAGTTACCCCGCAAGAAGAAACGATGAAACTGATACTGAAACGGTTTCCATCGACACAAACTGCGATGGAACCAGTGCATCCAAACTTTGGACCAGTTATTGTAATACCTTTAGGAATAGGGCCTATGGTACAACCTATGTACTAAATAATGATTTGGGATGAATATACAGGGTTTAACAAGTAGATTTAGTCATATTTGGAGGGGTCCAACAAATGTCACTAAACCTTTTTGTTACACCTGTATTTTGAAATTATATAAATAGACAGCGATTACCAAATTTTATTGTTACAAAACAATTTACTTATTTTATTTTTAAACATCGTTTACAAGTTGTTTCTGTAAGCCAGTGTCCAAGAGTTTAACACAAAGAGTTCCAGGTCCATATGATGAAGGATAAACGCAGAAGTGGTTTGCGAACGCACCTTGACTTTTCTCTCTTGTCTATGCTCACGTGAAATGCAAATGTGGCATTATTTTAGTATTACTTTTATCTAATTAAATACTCAACCAAAGTCCAATACAGTGATTTATTTCTTCACATCAGGTTATGGGCCGTCCCTGCCTGCAAAAGTTTGGTCATAATCAGTGCACAAATAACAAAGTAAAAAAACATAACCAAACAACAATTTCCGGGAAAAATTTCCTTTCACGGAAAAGAAACGTAAAACATTAAAATGGCTCAAAATACATTGCAAATCCAGAAATTAACCGGAAGGGATAACTTTTCAACATGGAAATTCGCAATGGAAGCGTACCTTCAACATGAGGAATTGTGGGAGTCCATCACGACAGAAAACTATGATGACAAGAAAAAGGACATCAAAGCCAGGTCGAAGCTTATACTTGCAATGGATCCACAACTGTATGTCCATGTTCAAGACGCTCCGACAGCCAAAAAGGTATGGGAGAAGTTAAACACTGCATTTGAAGACTCCGGGTTGCTACGCAGAGTTGGCCTGCTAAGAGATATGATAAACACCAGCCTAGAAACAAGCTCAGGTGTAGAAGAATATGTTTCAAGAATAATGTCTGCAGCACACAAGCTGAGAAATATTGGTTTCAGTGTTAGCGAAGAGTGGGTTGGTACCTTACTGCTGGCCGGGTTACCTGAAGAATATAAACCTATGATAATGGGTATAGAAAGTTCAGGAATAACCATCAGCGCAGATCTTATCAAAACGAAATTGCTGCAGGAAGTAAAAAGTTCAGGTACAGATAAAGCTTTTTATACAGCAAATAAAATGTTTCAGAATAAGTCTAACAAAAAAACCACGGAAAAACCTAAAGGCCCCCGTTGTTATAACTGCAATAAGTACGGACACCTCGGGAAGGCATGTTGGTTTAGAAAAAATAAGCAAGATAAGCAAGAAGAGAAACATGGATTTGTAGCTTTCTCGGCAGCTACACTCCAGGATAAACTGAATTGGTATGTGGACTCCGGAGCATCAGCCCACATGACCATGCATGAAGAATGGCTCGAAAATGTAACACCGCCACCTGTTAAAAGTATCAGAATTGCTAATGACAAAGTTCTCACTGTTCAAAGCTGTGGAGATGTTTCTGTTCAAGTATACAACAAAGAAACTGGAAAAATAGAGGAAATAAAAGTAAGAAATGTTTTATATATTCCAGAACTATCCACAAATCTGCTGTCAGTCAGCAAGATAATAAAGAGCAAACATGTAATAGAATTTGACAGCACAGGATGCACTATAAAAAATATGAACGGAGTCACAGTAGCAAGCGCGAGCTTAGTGCATGATACCTACAGACTACTGACCCATCAGTCTGGACGAGCTATGATGGCAACCACAGAAGACAAGATCTTATGGCACCAACGATTAGCTCATCTTAATTTCAATGATATAGACAAGATTCAACACTGCACTACAGGTGTGAAGTTATCACAGAAAGAGAAAGAAGAATTTACATGCACTTCTTGTCTGGAAGCAAAACAAACCAGGCAACCGTTCAAAAATGAGGGCTCCCGGGCAACAGTCTTGCTAGAGCTCATCCACTCAGACATATGTGGACCGATGGAGACACCATCTCTTGGAGGTGCAAGGTATTTCATAACATTTATTGATGATTTCTCAAAGAAAGTGTTTGTCTATTTCCTGAAACAGAAATCAGAGGCCTACCAAAAGTTTATAGAATTCAAAAACAGAGTTGAAAATGAACTGGACCGAAAAATTAAAACATTTAGAAGTGACAATGGCACTGAATATAAAAATGGCTCATTTGATAAATGCTTCAAGCACTTTGGCATAAAACATCAAACTACCAATCCATACACACCTGAGCAAAACGGTGTGAGTGAGCGGATGAACCGGACTCTAGTCGAAAAGGCTAAATGTATGATGTTTAATGCCTCGTTACAGAAGGAGTACTGGGGAGAAGCAATAGCAACGGCTGCCTACATAACTAATCGATCGCCGACCCGCTCTCTACCTAACAACATAACTCCTGAAGAACGCTGGACTGGATCCAAGCCCGACCTGCAACACATGAAAGTATTTGGTTGTTCTGCAATGGTACATATACCAAAAGAAAAACGCCAAAAGTTCGATCCCAAATCGAGAGAGTTGACATTTATTGGCTATAGTGATTGCACCAAAGGCTACCGTTTGATAGATAAGAAAAGCAAACAAGTATTCATGAGCAGAGATGTTGTATTCATGGAAAACTCTGTTAATAATAAAAACAGTATTGAAAAGGTGGTAAAGCCAGTGAACAACGTACAGAAGAAACCTCCAAAATCTGAAACAAAGAAAGAAAATGTAAATCATCTGGAGAATGAAATGGTTTCACTACATTTTAAAGAAATGAACAATGAAAGTGAACAAAGTGATGAAGAAACAGTCAACACTACTAATGATACTAGTGACTATGATGATCCTAATGATGAGACATACTTACCTTCTGCCAATAGTGACTTGAGCTCACCTGAAGTTAGTCATGTTAACACTGCTTGTAGAACTCATCGAGGATACCTGCAAGAAAATCACATTATTAGTACAGAAGAAGAAAATTTGACGAATAATAATGAAGAAGATCAAAGTACAATTACAGAAGAAGAATCAAAATTATTCTTATGTGTGAATTCAGAAACAGCAACAAGTCTACTGGACAATGATCCACAAACACATACCGAAGCATTAAATTCAGAAGAAGCTGTATTATGGAAGAGTGCAATGGATGATGAATATCAGTCATTAATTGAAAATAAAACATGGACTGAAGTTGATTTGCCTAGAGGCAAGATGCAGATACCGTGCAAATGGGTATTTAAAACAAAAAGAAATGATGTTGGTGAAATAACCCGATACAAAGCCCGGCTTGTAATCAAGGGCTACAAGCAAGTAAAAGGTATAGATTACAATGAAATTTATGCACCAGTTGCACGATCCACATCATTCAGATACTTGATTGGTTTAACTACAAAATATAAACTAAACATTCATCAAATGGATGCTGTAACAGCTTTTCTACAAGGGGACGTAGAAGAGGAAATTTATATGTCTCCACCACCTTGTTATGAAACAGGAAACAAAGTTTGCAGACTCAAAAAAGCTCTGTACGGATTAAAACAAGCAAGCCGTCAATGGAATCTTAAGCTTAATGCTGCTTTGCTGGAAATTGGATTACAAAGATCAGAACTAGATCCCTGTATATACCACAGACTGGTAAATGAACATGATATGCTGTTTGTAATGGTGTATGTTGACGATTTGCTTTGTGCATTTAACAAACTGGATACCGTGTTGGATCTGAAACAAAAATTGCAAGAAAGATTTAAAATGAAAGATCTCGGACCTGCTACAACATGTATTGGATTTAAAATAACTCAGAGTAAAGATTTAAAGGAAGTAACTTTGGATCAGTCTATCTATGTAGAAAAGATTCTACAAAGATTTAACATGAGAGATTGCAAGTCTGTACCAACGCCGTTTGAAGCAGGAACACATCTAAGAAAGGCAGAAAATGACACAGAAGTCTTAAGAAACATTCCATACCAGGAAGCTGTTGGATGTTTACTTTATTTGTCGCAAGGCACACGCCCTGACATAACATACGCTGTCAATTCCGTTAGCAGATACAATAATAATCCTACCATGCAACACTGGATAGCTGTAAAAAGAATATTAAGGTATTTAAAAGGAACAATTGATATGAAACTTACCTTTAAAACTGATGACCGCAATATTGTTGGATATTGTGACGCAGACTGGGCCACTGACTCAGAAGACAGAAGGTCTTGCACAGGATATTTATTTATATTTCAGGGAGCAGCTATAAGTTGGAATTCGAGAAAACAGACCACAGTGGCACTGTCAAGCACCGAGGCAGAGTATATGGCATTAGCCTCAGCCGTACAAGAGGCTCTATGGCTCAAGCAACTTGAAGATAGTTTTTGGCATAACTCAGGTACTCCGTTAACAATGTACTGTGATAACCAGAGTGCCATCAGTCTTTCAGAATCCGGAGCTTACCACGCACGCAGCAAACACATTGACGTTCGCTATCATTTTGTTAAAGAGAAAGTTGCTGCAAAACAAATATGTGTAAAACACAAGGGAACTGAAGATATGGTAGCTGATGCTTTAACGAAGGGACTACCACGTCCGAAGCTGATGATCCTTACAGCTGCCATGGGTTTGCGTTTAGGAGGAGGTGATGAAGGATAAACGCAGAAGTGGTTTGCGAACGCACCTTGACTTTTCTCTCTTGTCTATGCTCACGTGAAATGCAAATGTGGCATTATTTTAGTATTACTTTTATCTAATTAAATACTCAACCAAAGTCCAATACAGTGATTTATTTCTTCACATCACCATACAATGGAAATGGTTAAATCCACACACAATACCTAGGAAATTAAAAAAATGTCGTAAAAAAAAATATTTGAAATTCTTATCAACGGAGTGTTACACTTTCGAACACTGGCAACTGTACTTGCTGGTAGCAATAAAATAAACAACTTAACCTACTTCTCTACTAAAATGGCAACTTTATGGCCCTGCACTGGCAATATGGCATGCATGTTGGTAACAAATATTTATTAGAAATCCTGAGTATAATTTACATACCATTGTCATATCTAGAAACTTAAAGGTAAACACCAGGTAATCCAAGACAGTTTTAAGTTCAAGAGGTGTAAATCTCTATGTTTGTTAATGTACAAAAGATCACCAGAGTAGAGCAAATCACATGATATCTTAAACATAAACCTGAATACTAAATCTTGTGCAAAGATTTTGCGAGCATAGTTAAAACTAAAGCAGATAGTCAGGAACATTTCGACATATCTTGAACTGACCTTTATTTCTTTGTACAGTCTTACAAAAGATCTGTGCCAGACATACTTATTTAGTATGTAGGCTAATCAATCCATTTGTGCAAACAGAACAGTTAGCATGAAACTGATAAACTGAGGCTAAAACGCTTTCAATATAATGTTGCAATCAGAATGGGCTTAAAAACTGCCTATGGCACTTCAGATGTCACTACTGTAGACAAGTCCATTCTGACAGTTCTTCTTAGTTTATCTGTTGCAAAAAATAGACAATATGGCGGTTCTTGGGTTGACTCCACAGTGCTGCTACTACAACGAGCTTTCTGTTTCAAACCTCATTATCATTAGTGATTCAAAACTTTTGACGCTTACGTAACATGTAATGTCACCTACTCGTATGCGTAAATGTTCCCGCTTCAGCCCTAGTATTAGCCCTGGTATGAGCCCTGCCGGCCCACAGACACGGTGTCTTGGTCAACCGGTGTCCCGGGGTTCACTTGGGCGCCTTGCTGCCCCGCGTTCTTGGGTTCGATGATCGACACCGGGTACGTGTAGCTGTAGAAGAAGCCGCGGGGAGGGCCCTGCAAACAAATGGGTAAAAATAAGCTAAATATAATTGAAACAAAAAGTAAACTTTAGAAAAAACCGACTTCCACAAACCCTATTTGATTAGATTGAGTTTAATACTAACTGTAACCCCTTATCCCCCCCTCCCTTGGGGAATTAATTTTGTCAAATGCTATATCAGTGCTACCCCACGCGACTAAGGAACCCCTGTACAAAGTTTCATGGCTCTAGGTCCACCGGTTTAGGCTATGCGTTGCCTGCCCGTCAGCCACGCATTGTATTTGTACCTAGTATTGAGCAGATCTGGTGGCCATATGTGGTCTTCATCAGCAGTTCCGCATCACAATATTATGCTTACCATGTGCATTTGCACGAGTTATTATGAAAAACACAAAAATCACTATAGGTCTGCCTATAATATTTGAAGAGTTCTCTCGATTTCTCCAGGATCCCATCATCAAATCCTGACCTGGTGTCAATGGGACCACCCTTGAGGTATTACCTATACGCCGAAAAAAGATTTGTTCAAATCGGTTCATAATTGGCGGAGCAATCGCGTAACAAACATAGAAAAAAAAAAAAAAAAAAAAAAAAAAAAAAACACATACGGGTCGAATTGAGAACCTCCTCCTTTTTTTGAAGTCGGTTGAAAATAAAAGTTACAGTTGTCACAAAAGATAAGTCAGCACCAAATATGTTAATGTAGCCCATTAATATCCTCATCAAGGGGCCCAGGCCTTGACCTGGATGCGAGTATCGAGCTGTACTCCGCCACGCTTGGTATTAGTATTAGATCAGTATGCTCAAAAGAAATTATTGTATTTTCAACCGACTTCAAAAAAAGGAGGAGGTTCTCAATTCGACCCGTATGTTTTTTTTTTCTATGTTTGTTACGCGATAACTCCGCCAAGTATGAACCGATTTGAACAAATCTTTTTTCGGCGTATAGGTAATACCTCAAGGGTGGTCCCATTGACACCAAGTCAGGATCTGATGATGGGATCCTGGAGAAATCGAGAGAACTCTTCAAATATTATAGGCAGACCTATAGTGATTTTTGTGTTTTTCATAATAACTCGTGCAACTGCACATAGCATAATATTGTGATGCGGAACTGCTGATGAAAACCACATATGGCCACCAGATCTGCTCAATACTAGGTACAAATACAATGCGTGGCTGACGGGCAGGCAACGCATAGCCTAAACCGGTGGACCTAGAGCCATGAAACTTTGTACAGGGGTTCCTTAGTCGCGTGGGGTAGCACTGATATAGGATTTGACAAAATTAATTCCCAAGGGGAGGGGGGGATAAGGGGTTACAGTTAGTATTAAACTCAATCTAATCAAATAGGGTTTGTGGAAGTCGGTTTTTTCTAAAGTTTACTTTTTGTTTCAATTATCAAAAATAAAGTGGATCTTCTAGAAAGCACATAAATTCCATTGCTATAGTACAAAATCACAGGAACTTTAGAAATTTATACATGGCCGTGTAAAACTAATAACCGGCCAAGTTCGAGTCGGACTCGCGCACGAAGGGTTCCGTACCATAAAAAAAAAACTATAACATCTATAAAAAACCGCCAAAAAAAAAAATCTATGGGAGCCCCCCCCTAAATATTAATTTCATTATTTATTTTTTAAGTAAATAATATACTCAATATGTTGTGAACATTTTAAGCGTCTACCTGCTACCATTATCAATATCGAACAAAAATAAGCAAAAAAATCACGTTTGTTGCATCGGAGCCCCCCTTGATATTAAATTTCGATTGTTTGATTTTTGATTTTTAGTATTTGTTGTTATAGCGGCAACAAATATACATCATCTGTGAAAATTTCAACTGTCTAGCTACCACGGTTCATGAGATACAGCCTGGTGACAGACAGATGGACGGACGGACGGACGGACGGACAGACAGCGAAGTCTCAGTAATAGGGTCCCGTTTGGCACCCTTCGGGTACGGAACCCTAAAAATCATGGTACTCACGGTAGGTTCAACCTCCTCATCGCCTTCTCCCCGTTGTCCCTGATACTGTCCCTGAGCCGAACTCTGTTGCCTCTGGTACTGTCCCTGAGCTGAACTCTGTTGCCTCTGGTACTGTCCCTGGTGGGCTTGTCCCTGGTACTGTCCTTGCTGGGCTTGCAAGTTCTGTCCCTGAGCTCCTTGGTTCTGCTGTCCTTGTACTGAGGCCTGATTTCCTTGGTATGCGTTCTGCTGCCTTTGTACTGAGGCTTGATTTCCCTGGTATGAGTTCTGTTGTCCCTGGTACTGCTGCTTCTGGTATGACTGCTGGTACTGTGGTGCTGCTTGGTATTTGCTCTGCGCTTGCGCGTATGCCTTGCCCTCCCTCTCGGCGCTGGCTGGCTGGGGCGAGGCGAGGACTCCGACTGGGGCGGAGGCAGAGCCTTCGTGCTCGGCTTCATATCTGGCGGGGTCGTACTCTCCCCTGGAAAAAGGTAAAGTTAAGTAAGTTTGTACGATGACATGGCGAGGAGTAGAAGTAGTAGAGGTATAGTAGTAGTAGTATTTAGGAGTAGGGAAATAATGGACGTGGGTTGTGCAGGATTGAGTAGAATGGCGTGTAGATGAAGCCTATACTCTACAGCCGCCCGTCTTACTTGAATCATCCAATAGGATTTTTCCCTCCCCAGCCGGGACCTGAACAACGACAATACAGTTTAGGAGGCAGAGCCGTAAGCCCCGATGACACAGAGGTTGTCACACAGCACAAAGTATGACTAGAACTTTCTATATTATGTTTAAAATATTATATTTACATACAGGCACATCCTATGGCCCCACACTAGGATACCCTGACGTGAGAACCAGATACAGTGATATCATAAACATGTAAACATCAAAGACTTTGTCTCGATCTCTCGCTTGGGAAGCCTATCCTCGACCGCAGCACCATCAAGATCATCGTATCTTCTGAAGAGTCCACATAAAAAAACTACAGCCCGCGATTTTTAACCTTATGGAGATATGACTTTGATTTATGAGTCGCGTACAGAATTGCATGGCAGTAACGAAAGCGAAATTCCGGTTTGTTCGTAGCCGGCGCGGGGCGCGTCTCGGCACCGCCAACATGTCAAAACCGTATTTTTGCGCCCTCGCTATAGCTATTGTCATGCGATTCTGTATGCGACTCCCAGTCCGAGTATGTAACTCACTGAGGGTCAGGCTGCTCCGCGGCCGCCGCCGCCGCCTCCTGCCACGCCTTCTCGTGCGCGAGTCTCGCCTGCCGCACGTCCTCGGACTCCTTCACCGGCTCCAGCGCCACCTTGGGCCGGTTGTCTTCCTGGTGGAAGCCTTCGCTGTCGGCCCAGTAACGCACCTTTGGGGAGAGGAATGGTTGGAAGTTATGAAAATGGCAGTAGAAAAGATAAGTATAGACTGATCATCACAGTTAAAGAAGCCTTGCCTTGTTGACTGTAAATACTCGTGTAGGAATCAGAAATTCAAGCCAGGAAATAAGAAAGATGCATATAGCTATGAAATATTGTGATTATCGCCCGAAACTGTCAAGTCTCTTATTGGGAAATAGGTGCATGAGTTTGTACAATTTACTTACTCAATCCGACATTCACAAACCGCCTGTCAAAACAAAATAGCAACATCACCAACCTTGATCAGATCGTCTCCGGACTTGTAAGTGTAGGAGCCGGTGACATCGCCGGAGCGGACTCGGTTCTCCACCTTGGAAGACTCGGGCGCTTGATAGCCGTAAGCGAAGCCACCGAGGCCGTCTTGACCGTGGAATTGGGATGCATCGTATACCTGTACAAGTACAGAAATTCAAAAACTGGTTATGACGCGATAGGCTTTTTGAATTAAAGTTACAGTGTACTGTACATTTCATTTTATTCTGGTGTATGAGCTACACCACTATTAATTTATTTGTCACGAAATAGACCCTCTTCTATTGTGTCCGTCTATTTTAGTATCGCTGTATTGTATTTATATTTTTGTGGAGTAATATCTAATGCCTGCCGGAAAGATGTTAGCCAATTAAACTATATGATTAACATTGTTACATTTGCTATACAATACGTTTAGGCTCTCAGCTTACTCACTTCTTCAACGTAATCGTCGGTATTTTCGATCTCATGTCCATTCTTCCAATAGTGCCCTAGAGTGGGACCAGCTTCGGCGGTGCGAAACCTCGGGTCGTTCCAGCTGACCTGGAAGATAGATAGCGAGCGCAACATTGAAGAAAGACTGATGCTTTCCCCCCAGATATTTGTTTCTGTATATTTTATTTTGTATGGATTAGGGACAAAATTAAGTAGAGGCTTAATAAGTCAGCAATTGACAAGGATGACATCTTGACTGGGGAAGGCATTGAAGCCGGAGGCCTAGGAGTACATGGCGTGGTACATAAAAATTGGTCAAGTGCGGGTCGGACTTGCACACGAAGGCTTCTGCACCATCGTCGTCTGTGCCTAAACGGCAATACCTTCAATCTCGTCGTCAGTCGTCTCTTGCTATTAAAAATGTCAGAGGCTATTGTATTGAAATTGACTTAATACGTGTGATATAAAAGTACACATACCAGAGGCAACACGGCGGTGCGTCCGGACAGCTGCGGCTCGGAGAAGGGTGGGCTGTTGAGGTACTGCTGGGCCTCTTCGGGGGAGATGTCGATCTCGAACACATTCGCGGGGCTAGGATTAGGAGCTGAGGAGGCCAGCGCCACCTGCAATCATGACACATTTGTTAGTTTGAACTACCGGCGACGAAAAGGGGGTGTTTCATATTCTATAATGCACTAAATAATTAAATAATACATTGATGAGAACCGTTATATGCAAAGGGCGAGCTTATGAGCTTATGAGAGATCTCTTCCAGCAAACCAAGTTTTGATGAGACAGGTTGATAATAATAAATAATCAGGGGTATACAAGATGTTATAAAAGTTCATTGTGTCTATCCGTGGCACTCCAGCAGTCACACGGTCGACGGGTGGTGGGATGTAGCTTTTTGTAAATAAAAGTTCAATAGATATATTTTGCTGAAATCTGCTGGAATAGAATTATGGTACCACGTTTAGCTTAAATTTTCATTTAATAAGTACTATGTGTTTAGTGGTATACATGTTAAGTACCTACCTACATAATTATATAATAGAATATCTGCCGTAGAAGATAAAACAATAAAGGCTGTAGATTGAAAACTAAAGTATGTCTTCTTTCAACACGTGTATCTAATCTCTAGAGTCCAACAAACCTATTAGGCCATCTATGAATATGTAGATGGTGTAGGAATTCTAGACAGAAGTAAGTGAACATAATTTAAAGTAATGTTGTTCCAACGGTATGGAATAAGAAGTGGGTACAATGCAACAAGGACATCTATTGACAATAATATAATGTCCATAGCAATTTGAAGGAACGTATTAACCTACAAACAATATGATTCAGTCAGTGTTAGTGAGTGAGAAAATTACGATTTAACTCCACCCTTATTATTTCCTTCAATTAGTACAATCCCATGATCTCGAGCATATGTTTACTTGACTCAGCCCTGAATCAGGACTTTCCCGAGCACAAGAAAATGGCCACTTATAAGTCAAGTCAGTTAGAAGTTTGATAAGTCCAATCATGCAATTCGGCTCATTCGATAAGCTACAAACATTACATCAGTATTTTTATGGTTTTATGCCAAAAAGAAGTCATAGAAGAAGTCATTCATATCATAGAAGGTCATGACCAACACAGAGATGACTGTAAAAATAGGGTTTGAAACTGAAAGCCAATTGCAGAGGGCAGCACTATGGGGTGTCTAAGAACTGCCATATTGTCTAGTTGTTATTGTTTCACGAATAATTGAAATAACAAAATAAACTATATCAATGTATGCGACATGGAGTGTGATTCAATTAAAAGTCGAGCTGAGAAAAAGAAAAGCGTCCATCGTTGGTAAAAAAGCAGTTTTAATTGAAAGGTAAGTTATAAACTGGCATTGTTATGATATAAAGGTTATGTTGCGGTTTTATTGTAAAATCCATTTTCTTGTTGTAGACTAAGGGCGTACGACAAGAATAACCTTCTCGGAGTTGAAGATGAACTCGAGGATGAGATCCCGGTCATTTTCAGGCTTCTCCGAAGCTGTCTATCCGATCGCTGTTGTTGTTGTGTTGTCTGTGTGATTGTTTTGACCTTAGAATGTGAAAATAAAGACGGTACAGCAGTTTTCTTCAACACTTTGATTAGAGATTTATCACCTGTATACGAATTTGGTCCAAAATAATCGTCAGGTAGGAAATGGGTAGCACATAACCTTGACGAAGTACTTGCATGCCAATTTTTTATACGAAGAGCTTTCTCCCACAATTTTCTTCTTTTAGCGTCTTTAGGGAATATATGAATCCCCACATTTTTGCAATCAACAGCTGCACAACGAGGCATTGAAAGAATTTATTCATAAAATAATTAGTTTGTTTACATGTTTACTAAGAGGAACTGTCAAATTTATAGACGGTCCACAGTGGCGACCTCTGAAGTGAGCAGTAGGCAGTTTATAAGCCCATTGGGCCGAGCTTGCATGGGGAACTGGCATAATAGAACCCATAATGAAGACGACCTCTGTGGCGTAGCGGTTGTGCATCTGCCTACCATGGGAGAGGTCCCGGGTTCGAATCCCGGCTGGGGACAAAAAAAAAAGCCCCCAGGTGTTGGATGTTTACATGTTTGTGATGTCGCTGTTTCTGGTTTCCACGACACAGGGTATCCTAGTGTGGGGCCAGAAGCAATGTATGTGCCAGTATGTAAAAAAAAATGCAAGACGCAAATATCAATCAACCAGCACTTACAGGTGACCTGTTACTAAACAGTGTGTGGGAACCTGCAAGGAAAGCGTTCTTCGACGTTTGCATTGTAAATGCTGACGCTTCCTCTTACAGTAACCTCACCTGGCAAAAAACAGCACAGAGACATAGTCGAGAGAAACACTCAAAGAACGACCGAGCAGCTGAAGACCTAAGAGCCTCATTCACCCCATTAGTCATTTCTTGCGATGGAGCCTTAGGAACTGGCGAATATAACAGTTTAAAATAAAACCGCATCAAAGCTTAATGAGAAATGGGAAACGCATATTCTCAAATAGTGTACTGGCTGAGAGTGAAAATACAAATCTCAGTTATAAGAGCAGTTTCAATGAGAATAAGGGGCACTCGAAAACATGTTCAGGGCCTTTCAATGTGAAGATGGAGCAGGAATACTTTAGTGACAGCCTGATCACGTGAAATACCTACATATATTTTTTTATATTTTAATAATATGTGTGCAATATATTTTTATGTAATTCTGTATTAATGTAAATAAACGTATTCATTATATCTATTGCTTCCAGTCTACTATGAAAAACTATTGGTTTCAATATAAAAGTTCGACTTAGTTACCTGAGTGAGCACGAATCGATTTTGAAATTTAAGGTTGTCACCTTACTGATTTAAGGGCAAGAAAATCATATGATGTCATTTGTTTCTAATGATATGGATGCTAAAATTTCCAATTGGTTTCATTCAACTCAACTCAGCAGCGTTAGGTGAACAAACAATAAAATCTGTAGATAAGTGATGCAGTCAACTTTTCAAGATTACTGCGAAATCTGGCCTACGGAACGGAGTCTTAAAGATTAACCGCAAAGATTCATTGTAACCAAACCACGTCGTGAATAATCCGTTTTCTATTTTTTGTCTGACTTTAAACGACATCTTGACCGATTCGCTACAGATTATTAAGTATACCTACTCAGAATACATGAATATAATTAGAATTGTAGGTACCCGCTTCTTTAATTTGTGGCTATTTCGCTAACACGTGACTAACACGTGACTCACGAAGCTCGCGACACGTCTGTTCGATTCGATCCCGAGATCTTGAAAGTTCGAAAAAGTATCCCAATCAAAACGAAGCTACATCATTATTCTAATCCGGAATATAGTTAATTTCCTGTATTCTCCCTTATAACTCACTAGAGTCGACTCTACGGCCACGTCTGTCTTGCTACTGATAAAATTTCAAGCTATGCTCATTTATCGATATTGGCTTTGTCTTGTGACAACCCTACTAATAGTGTCCACGATGATAAAGCTGATTCAATCCTCGTGACCAGTATTATTTGACCAACAGATCATCTCAGATTTGCTACGCAGTTTTATGCATTATTTATACAATGAATGGGCTGAGTTAATGAGATAACCACGACTTATGTTTGGTAATAAATATCAAATAAGTTTTTATAGATATGTTAGATTAACTCCTCGCACTTCAAGAGCTACGCATGGCATATGCCTTGACGGAAATGTAGTAAAACATAGTAAATAGTGTAGGTACTTAGTTAGTAAACACGAGTCTTAGATGCGCGTGTAAGTTATTAATTAATTAATTAAATATTTTGCACAACATCGAATCCTAAACATGTGACGTATTTTTTTTAACAATACAAGTTTTGTAGGTCATTAAAATTATTGTGACTTTATCAAAATGTGAATCATTGCTGGGCGACTAAATAGAAGTTTGTTCGAGAATATTTTGGAATGTGTCTATTATTTACCTCAATATCGTTTTTTAATCCATTACAATCCATTTTTATTACATCGTCATTTACCAATTTTAAATGAACATCTCTCTAATATATGTTAATTTGACATCTTCACCTCCGCTGCGCTGCGTTGCGGATCGAGGCTGCGCTTCCCAAAAACAAAACCAGCGAGACGCCCCGGGTTTGAATGCCGTTTGCTGGTTCCCACAATATAAGTTATCCTAGGAGGATCAAGAAGCAATATTAAGTGATAATGTTTATATTTCTATCTATTTTATAATAGCAGAAACATCGGAAATGTACATATCGGAAGTATATTGACCGCTCTATGATATTAATATTATTCATTATGCTGAATTAAAATCTTCAAGGTAAGTAGGTAAAGATGATAAACAATAATAAGTGTTGTGTTAGGATATAAGTACCTACGTCACCTTGATATTGAACATTTGTCAAGCCTGTGGCATGATTCTCGCGCATTCGAAATACGCTACAACTATATCGAGTGATTTTGTATGGTGACAGATTCCCATACAAAATCACTCGATAAAGGTCTCGATATCCGTATATCGAAGGCGCGAGAATCGTGCCACTGAGCTGTGATTAGAGGATAAAATCTCCCTACTATACATAAAAGTACTGTTTACGCGTTGAACTCTTTTGTATGGCTAGGGACGAATACACCAAAAATAACACAATTTATTTATTTTACAAATAATGACATTGTTATTAATATCAATGGAATATATACAATGGAAAGTTGCATTGAAGGCGAAGTTGCTTATATCTATGAAGATATTTCTTCCAACAAACTAGTATATACAGGGTGTAACAGAATGGTGTAGTCATATTTTAGGGGGTTGTTAGGGAGACCATTCTAAGCAACATTCACTATGAAACCAATTTGATCAGAGCAACTTAATTTTTTATTGTTCCATACATTTTGGTCCGGACGGTCAGCTGATTTGTATCGAGAAGTGAAAATTAAAGTTGCTCTAATCAAATTGGTTTCATAGTTAGAGTTGCTCAGAATGGTCTACCTAACAACCCCCTAAAATATGACTACACCCTTCTGTTACACCCTGTATATCATCATAATAATTTTATGTTGTATAGTTAACATAATAATTATAATGGTTATGTTGTTTACATCCGCAACAATTTCGTTAATTAGTAATCATTTATGTACAAAGAGATTCACTCAGGAGGCCGATTCTCACCCATTAGACACTCAATGCGTATTCGACAGAGGGGCGGAGCTTCGTCTTTCAATATGTGACGGTCCTTCGCGATTGGTCCTTGGCCTATTAAAAGACGAAGCACCTTCCACTTGTCTAATTCGAGAAATTTTGACGAAAACGGAAAAAACGAGAATTATTGGCCTCCAGGACTTAGAGCTTTAGTTCGCTTAACTAAACCGTTTTTCCTGTATTGGAGTTACAAGTTACATAAAATCAAAAACTCTGATCGCTTTATAATAGAGAGTAATTTTATTATACTTTTTTTATCTCCTCTGAATCTGAGGCCATAATGAATGACCTTGAACTTGGTGTACCCCACTCAAGCGGCGTGGACGTGTGGCTATGAAACTAAGTAAGTATAATATATTTACGATTGAGATGATCTTCATATCTCTAGACTTAGCGATGACCAAGCCCACTGGGGCCCGATGCTGCTCTGAGAAACGCACTTATATTGGATCGCTATAAAGCGTATACGATTTGCTTGCAATCTATTTACGATCTATTTGCGATTCTTTAGGAGCATACCAAATGACGCCATTTTGGGTGTTTTAGATGCGATAGCGATCCAATATAAGTGCGTTTCTCAGAGCAGCCTAGGGCCCCTGTACCGCAAAATCTATTGAATAACGTTCGAGTATTGACTAAACGTTGGCGCAGTGATGCTTTTGCCACCCCATATCGGAAAAACGTGGCTTTATGTTTGTTTATCAAGAAACATCATGGCGCAAATGAGCCTGCCGTTTCTGTCAAATCGATTTCATTACTCTTAGGCCCGTGATAGTAAACCGCTCTCTGCTCTGGGACTTGTCTAGGCCACAAAGACGGTTTCGTCATTGAAAACTCTCATTTTCAGCCTCAGGAGTTAGCTCTCAGAGCTAAGAGTGGTTTTTTATTACAGGCCTAAATCATGTTTTAAGTACTGCGGTTCTGCTAATTTCTCAATCTCAGAGTCCTTGCAGTAGTAGTTCGTCAATTTTGGATTAGCTGAGTTCACAACTTTGGATATTAAGAACCAACTCTAGATACAACTTAGTGTTTTGTAACTTGCATTTGTACCTTTGAGGTACCTATAAATTTGTCTTCCGGATCTCGTAGTACTACCTGAATACGGCTAGAGAGATTTCCGCTGCTCGCCTAGCCCGATCCACCCTTGATCTTCACGATCTGGCGGCCGGCAGCTATTCTAATTGCCATGCGCGTACGCCGCGGCGGCGGCGGCGGCGGCGGATCATCTACCGCTAGTTTGCAAACATGTCGGAATCTCAAACCGTGTGATTACCTGAGAACCGTACATTGTAACTAGGTGGATTTCTCGGATTTAGGTATCTGTGGCTGCAATCAGCGATATGTGTGTGGAATTCAGAATTCACATTGGCGGAGTAAAATTCGATGGAACTGAGTTTTTTTTTAAATCAGTGCCATGTCATGACATGAAACAAAGATATCTTTTGAACAGAGCTTTTCAAATAAATAGCTCTGTCCCGTTCTTTTCTTACGATATTACTTGTCTACGACACCAATACAATATAAAAACAATCCTTGAGTTGTCCTCCGAGTGTTTTTTCTGAGTGCCAAAAAGTATCCTACATAATTAGTAATACATAAAAAGTAAAGTAAGGTATCCCGTCGTGTACATACGTTGGTAAATATTTTGGGTATTTTCGATCACGTATTATACGATCACGTAAATATTTCGATCACGTAATTATTTGGTCAGATACTGGCTACGGCTGGCAGGCAGGCCACCTGCCCGATGGTCTGACGATATCACCAAGTCGACAGGATCTCAATGGATACGGTTGGCGCAGGACCGGATTTGAGCTATACGGATTTGCCCAGCAGTGGTTTGATGTGGGCTGAGTATGATGATGATACTGGCTAGGGATGTGGCTTGATAAAATCTACATATATTTTTCCTAACTAAGAAGTATGTTATCTGAAATAAGCCGAAGGCGAAGTTTGCTGACCGAACATTACGTTGCGTAACAGAGAACAAAAGCACTTCATCATGTTAAGATAATTCACGGTTACCAATTTAACGCAGGAACATTTGGTGAAACCGGATTGTGTGGTAAATAATTTGTACATGGTATATAACCTTTAGTGGGTAAAGATAAAGATTTGTTGCCCGAGGCATTTATTTTGAGGATCCACCAGTAAATCCATAAAAAGGAAAACCGGAATATGTTGTAGAGAATGCAGCTGCCTCATATCAGTAGATAGTACATACATATTGTTTTGTAGCAGGTTTACCGATACGCCTCCAAATATGGTAAAATTAACGGTGTGAAAATTATTGTAAAACTGCATTTAAATTATCGTAAAAATAAATCAACCATTTAAGCAACTGGTCATTAAAATTGTATGATGATCTCGACACCAAGGAAGTACTCGTAGAATGTATGCAAATTAAGTAATTTGAATTGCAGAAGATGATAATTATTTTGTGATTGATAAAACAATGTATCCAAAAGGGAATTCCAATGATATAGAAATATGCACATATTCAGTATGGGTTGTATTGAATGGTCGTAAATAAGTATTTCCTATTATAAAATACCAACTCACAGGTCTAGGATATGGTTAAAACTTTTTAGTTATACAACTGAAATACAGCGTCACACAATTGCGGCCTACTCGTCGCCCTATACTAGGTGAAAGAGTCACAATTCATTATTCCATTAAATGTTCCTATCTCTGCAGCTATGCATATATGAAGTTTCCTCACAATTAAAGAAACAGGCAAAATGACTAATAAATACAATCTTTTCATGGGTGCCAGGCATAAATCAAGCCCCTTTGTCTGCCGAAATGCGTTGTGTGCTCATTCCTTCCCCGACAGTCACGGTTATGCTGAAGGTCTGTCAGGTAGGAAACCTGTTTCGTGATCATGATGATACCTCAGACGCAGACAGACAGACAGACAGACAGACACGATTGGAGATTGAAGGGACTTCTCGGATTCTTTATGATGCATGGATACGGGATATGCTGTGAATATTTTACGCCGTGATGTTCGCTTCACAAGAACGAATTGAAATAACCATAATAACTTGTATTCGAATTTGCAGCATTCCCACAAATTAACATATTGCTGGCTCATCTGTAAAAATGAGCCCCTATGGGTAACTATACTAACTATAGTTCGTTTAAGATGACATGCACTCGACGTGATTTGAGTTTTATTTACAGTAAGCCCATTCATCATCAACAACAACGACAATATGGAATCAACACTTTTACCAGTTTTGTGACAGGGGCCGAGCTCATTGCCAAAGTTATGTAGATGTGGTAGCCATATCGTCAAGTTTGGCCAAATCATGAAATGGCCAGCCATTTTATGATATGGCTAAATTGGCTAAGCCATTACTGGCCATATCATGATATGGCTGGTTTTAGTAAAAACATGTCTCTTTAAAAATATTGCTCTTTATTTATTTAAGTAACAAAGCCTACAGCATAGTACAAAAAGCAAAATATTCTGCACTACGTGATGTTTTTTGTGTTATACATGTCAAACTGACACGAAGACTATTCGGGGGCTTCGCTGTGCTCATCCCCTTTAGTCTTCACCTATGCTATCGCAGTGTTTGCCCTACAAGATTTCATCGTTTTATGATATTTCACGATATGGCCATTTCATGATATGGCCATTTCATGATATGGCCATTTCATGATATGGCCATTTCACGATATGCCCATTTCATGATATGGTCAATTCGACGATATGGCCACGACATAGATACGTAGTACAACAGTAGATGATAAATCTATTCAATTTAGTAGATGACCCAAAATAAATAACATTTCATTGTAATTCATTAGACATGCCTGATTGATTGATGGGTATAAAAAATCATACTGTTTTTTTGTTTACAACCGATGGTCATTTTACGCAAAATATTTTGGCAGGAAACGAAACAACAAACGTTTTTTTCCAACTCATCCATCAAAATACATAATGATAGTATTATTCAATCAACATCATATCACGCGCGGCTATCAAGCGTAGCCTGAAGATGCAAACATGGCAATAATTATATTACTTCCTTCAATCAAATGATCAACAAAATATAAACATTTTATTTTATAAATCTTTAAGTAATCGATCCGCTTTTCTTGGTGAAACATCTTCCATAATATGTCTATAACCACAAGCGCATGATTATCCGCGTAAGTGCTGTCGTTGGCCATATCATAGAATCATGGAATGGCCAACCATGATTCAATAAGAAGTTTTATTGAACGACCATGACGCAGCGGTTGCGCATCTGCCTACCATACGGGAGGTCCCGGGCTCAAATCCCAGCTGGGGACAAAAAAAACAGGTCTTCGATGTTTACATGTCTTGTGATGTCGCTGTTTCTGGTTCCCACGACACAGGGTATCCTAGTGTGGGGCCAGAAGCAATTTATGTGCCTGTATGTAAATGTTTAAATGTTTATGTTTACCACATTTTTTATGGCAAAAAACTGCGGTAAAAGTAAAGTAAACGTAGCCCTATAATGATCCCACTGAAGGGCACAAGCCTTTACCCGGATACGAGTAAAATTAGGCCATACTCTACCACGCTGGCTCACTGCGGTTTGGTGGAGGTAACACTGCGGTCTATACATACTATATGTAGTAGAGCCTTGTAGAGCTCGTCTATGCTGAAATGACGCGCCCGACTCCTTGGTTTTGTATTTACTTGCATTACAAAACCAAGGAGTGAGGCGCGTCATTTCAGCTTAGACGAGCTTTACCTACTGAAATAACACGCTTCTTAAAAATATTTTTTTCGTGAAATTCAAGCTTTTCAACCCTTTCTTAATATTAAATGAAATGGTCGGTCAGGTCATAAAAAGGTAGGTCAGATAATGTGGTCAGGTAGCCGGCCATTTTATGAAATGATAGATTCGTGGTTTGTCATTTCTTTTATCAATTCTATGATATATAGCCACAGAGTTTTCCATCACCGCCCTTTGTGACTGCAAGGTATTTATTCAAAGATGTAATCATAGGCGTTAAGTAGCAGGTTTTGCATTTGAGACTCTTACGACGATTCTGAAAAAGATAAGACGGCATTCATCTTCATATGGTATGATGAACAACAAAAATGACGAGACGATGAGAAGACAATAATTTAAACATGCAGTGAACACGCAAAAGTGCAGATTGAAGATTTCGATAAGCTTGTTGGCGCGTTGGTTTAACAACATATGTACTGCATACGTATGTCCTTATAAGTCCTCTTTATCCTGTAAAATCCTCGGCGTTAAAGACTATATTTAACGTCCGAACGTCAGAGATACAGAACTGCATCAAAACTACTTAAATTCTCAATTCGCAAAAACGCGAATAATAAAAACTATGTTAGGATACCGTAGTATATTACTTATTATTATGGGGGGTACACCCATCGCCAATATTTTCAGCTCAATAAGGATGAGTAGGTGTTGTACCTACTTACTTGTTTTAATCTGCTAAAAAAAAATCTGACACAGATTTTTAGAGAACTAAAAAGTTCACGTCTTCTGAACGTCTATTTGACGTGAGCAACCAAAACCATTCAAAACACTTCAAAATTCTTTGTACAAATCTGATTGTAAAAATCTTTTAGGGTGGCTAACCTATAAAAAATTGTCCTAGCCCTTTACGTACTTGTCTATTAACAGTTGAAAGTGAGAAATTAAAATCCAAAGGATAGTTTCAGCACAGATACCTAGTACTTCAGGCAAGTAAGTACACGTCTTTTGCCCGTAAATAGGTTCTCGTTATGTTCACGAAAGGTGGAGCCTTGCTCCGTCCTGCTGTCTCTCTGGAGTAATCAAAATATCTCACTTGCTCACCCTAATGTCTATTGCTAATCTCACAATCAAATAAACTGAGCATCTACTTGGTAGTACGAGTAGTCGTTAAAACCCTTGCACCAACCCGCACTGAGCCAGCATGGAGGAGTATTGCTCAATCATGTATCCAGGCTTTACCTGGCCTTTGCCTGTGCCCCTCGGTTGGGGACATTAATGGACTAAATTTACTTTTACTTTACATTTCTTTAGGGGTTGCAGATGCATAGCAGTTTCGCTCACGTTTTCCCAGTTCTAGATATGGGGCTAACCCATCGTAGCCAATCCCCGTAATATAATGCAAAAAAAAAACAATTTTGAGCGAGATAAAAATAGGTCGCTAAACATTTACAACATAAATGTTTATTCTAAGTAAATACGACTGTGTGAGTTTTACGAGGTTGACACTGAAACCGTAAGTGAAGTAGGTTTATACCATCCGGTACATAACACTGTTTACTCGTTCACTTATTGTATAGGTACTTGACGTACACTTATAAGTATGTTATGCACAGACCGTCATGATGATTCATACTTAAATCTTAATTCATCATCAAGGTTCTTCGATTAAGGATAGAAATGGCCTATCGGACTAACAAACTCGAAGCGACACTGTTGATGCTGAAAAGGTGTGTGTGTGTGCACAACTTTTCAGCATCTGCACATTCGTTTTTAATTTTATCTACTCTCATGTCTTAAAGTTCGAATTACAAACTTGAAACCGAATTCATAATGACGGACGTACTTTATAAACGCAATACAGTAATCAAATTAAAAAAAATAATAATAACACTACTTCTCGAACAAAACTAATGTTATTATTAAACTTTTTTCCATAATGATACAGTTCTACTTTTTTTGGGAAAGGCAAGGGTCATGAAACCATACAGCCAAGGTGTTTGATAGTCTGTATCGTTGGAAAGTTTTTTTTTAGCTATAGTTAACAGCCAAACAGCCACTCAGTGTTTGATAAGTACTTGGAGGCAGGCAGGAAGAGCTGGAGAGAGAGGAGCTCGACTACGGCTCGGTTTTTAAACACCCACTCGTGTTTTAATACCCCTCATTATGCAACAGTTTCATGAACTACTATTATCAACTTTATTATAAACCACCTTTTTGTTACCGTCGACTTTATGCACACTGTGTATGACATCTATTAAAATGGCATATATTCTTGTAGATTGAAATCTTCAATAACGTAGTGTAAGCCAAGTTGAAGAACCAATTCGTTTCAGATCACCAACCAATGTCGAGCTTATCAGCTCGGTAGGTTCTTCAAACAAATTACTTCGGTCATAATATGTAACTGTGTTAGGTATTGTTTACTGAAACTAGAGCCTATTCTATAAATAACAAAAGCATGAACTCACCAGAGCGGCGAGTAATATCACTGAACGGAACATTTTGCCGGTGTCTTCGTTTACAAAACTAACTCTTTCTCGTTATGCAGAAACACAAACGCCGGGGCCGCATGCGCATCGCCTATATATCACAACAGGCCGTGACGTCACACGTACGAGGATCTTCTTCAAAACGAGTTCTCATGACACAGCATCTCGACCTCTTACCCTTGTGTTCGATACGTTGATGTTTTCGGTAGAGCAAACCAATGGTTTGTGTGGTGTGGCCAGCAGTGTACATTTAGCGGTAATTTAACCGTTGTTGATGTGCTGAAATTGATGTTTGGTAGTGTAAATAGATGAATGGGTCTGCCGTACGTTAGACTATCATCATTGGATCATAATAGGACATCTAATTTGGACATTGTCTAAAAGAGGAACTTGGAATTTAATGTTTTTGATAGAGCTTATCCAGGAAGAACTAAAATTTTCCTCTTAGGAAACGGGCTGCCATGCTATATTCAGTTTTCTTCTGAAATTAAAAGTTAACTGCGCCAAATTTCAGTTAACTAGACCTAGTTTCCTCGATAAAATTACATCTCTAACATGCATTGTGCAATTTAAAGCAGTGGGTAGTAAACTTGCTGTAACAATAGAACAATTTGAAATGAAACTGAAAGATTGACTGCACGTGAACTAGAATAACGTTACCTTACGAGATCCGAATTGACACAATTAATGTCATCGCTACTGATGATGTATATTTTTTAATATGGCCGTTAAGTTTCCCACTGCTGGGCAAAGGCCTCCCCATGCTGCACCCACAATTCCCTATCCTGGGCTACGTCCGTCCACCCTGGCAGACACTTATCGAGGTCATCCCGCCATCTCCTTGGACTGATGAAATATCTACATTATACAGAGGAGATTACCAAGTAATCAAACATACATTTGCCTAACACAGGGGTGTTCTAGGGTTATGTGAGGGAGAAGTCTCTCACCTCGAGTATTGTCTTGTAAAATTGCATGGCATGCACATTCCAGCATTACATCGTAGTTTGAATTTTTCATATCATTGTTCCTTGGCCACACCATTTTACAATGACCCGATACAAGCCATTTCTTTCTTGATTAAATGATTTGATTTACATTATTAGTTACAACATGTTATATTCTTGTTCTTCTTCGAGTGCCATCTCCTATCGTAGGTCGGCTATCGGAGGTCGGCTATCGTAGGTCGGCTATCGTAGGTCGGCTATCGTAGGTCGGCTATCGTAGGTCGGCTATCGTAGGTCGTCTATCGGAGGTGGGCTATCGGAGGTCGGCTATCATTAGGGCTATTTGTAACCGTAATGTTGCGGCTCGAAAAAAATATTCGATGAGGTTTTGAAGCCAATGGGTTCTTGGTCGGCCAGGTATTTTACTTGCAGGATTAATTGGAGGAGGTGGTATTTGCTACCACGCATTATTTGACCCATGTACGGTCGCCTGCGTCTAAAAGTATACGGGCGGTCATATTAACGAGTGAATCCCGCATATACTGCTTGTATACTTTTAGGCGCAGGCGACCTTACACATCCATGTTATGGTGTCAATTATCTGAAAAACGACAAAAAATCTAATTTCAATAAAAAATCATAACAAATGAGTCAGCGTTACCTACAAATGGCAGTTCTCAAGTGATTATTTGGAAGGTTTTAAATATGATGTAATGAGGGCTATTTGGGGAGGTGCCAAAACCACTAAACTAAAGGAACTAAAGGCACTAAGCTGACAAACTCAAATCCAACAGCTCTATGCGCGGTGGCCACAGATTCCATTTTCAAACACACCATTTTAATTAGTTTGCTTAGTATAGTTCGTGTCGCCTCCCAAATCGCAGGCATCACCTGTATAGTTTGCTATTGATAATGGTACGTCATAGCTATTAATGGGTCATCCTTTACTACGTATTTACTTTACAAGACTTTGATCTATGAGCCATACAATAAGAATATGTTATAGTCGCTAAGTAGCTTGAACCAGCAGCTGGCAAAAATATATTTTAGGGTAATGTAGAGACGCACCTAAAGATCATAAATAACACCTCTCTTCAGCTTCAGCTAGCTGACATACAATGGTTTGATATTTAAGTAACTATGAGAAGATGTTCGGTTGATTAGCTTACCTTACCTCTGTAAAACGAAACAGATCCGGGAGGTAACCCAGGATGTACCTACCTCACAAATGGATGCAAATTTTATTCCATGATCTGAGCTTTGCGAAGATGAAGCCTAAGTCTGCTGATTGCAATCATTCAGTAGCTGTGGTTTAAAATCACGTTAATGTCAAGGACTTGACTCTAAATGTATGGCTAGTTATATTCGCGTATCACAATAGATGCGCAGAACTTTAATGAATAATGAGATGCTGTCTTTCGTGTGCGATGAGACGATGAGACCCAAGTATGACTAAGTTATTCTTTCATGTATTTTCTGTGTATCAGTTTTGAGGGGCACAATAAAGGAATTACTAATTACGAATTACGACTGCTTTTGCAAGTGCTACGTCTGTCGAAACCTAATAAAATAATGCTAATAAATCTGAGTAGCCAATAAATTATAAGTATACACGTGTAACGTGAACCGTCATCTTCTGGAACAAATTAATTAAACATTGCTTCTGTTCCCACATTAGGATATCCTGTATCGCAGCAATCGAATTACAAACCTACGCAAACATTGAAAACCCGATCAACGCAGTGTTTTATTCAGATTTTAAATTGTGTATTGCCCATCGCTTTAAAGTTTATAACAAAACCATAATGATGAATGGACAATTTTACTCGCAGTTGTGGAAGAGACTCCTTTGTCTACAGTGAGTGATTTATTTAGGGCGCGAAATGACCCTTTTACGGGCTTACTAATTAACCCTTTCAAAGTCGGCTGTATTCAAACTTCAAAGCCTCCCCAGATGACCTCGTCTCTTGTGTCGTCTGGGTTCGTCGACTGTATGGTCTACATGATATTAAGGTTAATTAAGGGCACTTATTCAGCTCTCGTCCAGAAATCTAGATCGGTGTCAGTGGATCTGGCAGTGATTCAAGTTTCGTGGAATCTTTGTAACTCAAGTCAAAAATACTGTCTTCCAGATCCAGATTGGTGCGAAATAGTAACAGTTTTTCATTTCTCTGGCAGACTTAGATACGTCTAACCACAATCCAGTACTATTGATAAAAAAAAAAAATTTTTAGGATTCCGTACCCGAAGGATGCCAAACGGGGCCCTATTACTAAGCCTCCGCTGCTTCCTGACATTTTTGGATGATATCGTACTGTCAGGCACTTTTTTCTTGTTCGATGGTGCAGAAGCCTTCGTGTGAGACTCTGACACGCACTAAAGCTAAATTTTTTTTGGGATTTCCCGCCGGCAATTCCCTAAAGTCGTCCACTGGCAGTTGTTATTTGGGTTGTGGTTTCATGCACTGACCTTCGCAATCCGCTTTGCAATCCTGATAGCCCACTAAGCACACAACATTACAACTTTATTCGTCGAAAAGGTGCGTCAACAATCGTGCAATACTTATCAAACTCGTATGTAAAGTCCAATCGCTTTTATACATAGCCTATCCACACAAGAGGTAGCGCGACTGTATCTAAGCGAACCAACTATAACTATGCAGGATTTGACAAAAAAAATGTCAAGGCTAAATCACAATGGTAATGCCGAGTATGCATCATCCTTCCAAGAATCACAGCATCGCACCGGTTACTATCTTGCATCTGGAACCTCACACGTTGCCTCAGCTTCCCATAAGCTGGAATCTCACAGCTGTAAGTGAGTTACGTTATGTTTGAGGATATCGTATTCACCCAAATAGTGATGGTTTAGTTACCTTACTTAACTTACAATTGTAACAGGGTGTCTCGATGGGTAGCAGCCAGTCGCAGGACCGTTCCACATACTTCCAGCATCCGGAAGACGACCAGACCTCGGCCGAGCAAGTGGACAACGACCGAGAGGACGAGGCACATTGTATTAGCATCTCTAATAAGATGGTGAGTTCAGTTGCTTGTTCAGGACATATCCCACCTCCACCCTACCTCATTCCGACTTCATGTCATAATGAGGCAAGGCGGGGCGGGGAGCAAGCCAACGGGTTTCTTATAATTATAATCTATTCGTGATAAGAATGCAGTAAAGTCATCACTGTCTGGCGGCCTAGCCACGCCCCGTAACCAATCAAATCGTTTCCAATTATCAAGACAAGTTCACAGTGACCAGTTGAAGGCAAACTTTCGAACGCGAAGGTTGTGTCCTGTCCTGTGAGTGTTAAAAGATTTAGATTTCAATTTCACTGCATTCTTATCACGAATAGACTGTAGTATAATCACAGATACTATAATATTACACTAAATAATACAGATAGACCACCTAGAACAAAATATGACACCGGCGTAAATTGAGATGGTACGGAAGCTTTTATAGTTCGAGCCTATTATCGCTTGGTGCAGCACCATCAGAAAATTGCAAATACCACAAGATGGCGCTAAGAAATGTAGGATTTATTTTAAAATATGTGTGTGTGTGTGATATGAGGAGTGGCGCTACCACCTAGAAGTATGTTAACTGAAACCATGGCGTTAGTACAAATCTTACTCCTCACGCCCATCTTTTTTACGAAGGGTTAATAATTCTAATTTGTATGGGATGGGCACCCTGTGGTATCAGATATGCCAGGACATAATATTCTACTCTACGGTGGACATATGGGCAGAACCGGATTATCAAATAAGCGGAGTGGGCAGTTTCTGTTGATATGATTATCTGGGCTGGGGGCCCCGGGCACCGAGCAAAAATAAATGTTTAATTCACGGTGATATTAAAGTGGGCACAGTTGTGCTTCTGCCACCCCGTATGGGAAAAGGTGTGGCTCTATCCGTCAGCGTACATATTAGATTGCACAAAAAACAATACAGTATACACTATGGAAAATGAATTTCAGGAAAAAAAACGGCCTAGGTACACAGATTTGCATTACCTGTGTCAGGGATGTAATAGCTAATGCCGGCCTTGTTGATGACGTCACCTTCCTTGCAGGTGGAGCGGCTAGTCGAAGACGCGACGCTGTCGGGCAGCGCGGCCCCCAAGGTGGTGGGGCCACGGAACGGCTACAAGGATCAGATGCACATGGAGAAGATCAGGTGCTTAGACGAGAACCATTCGGAGCGGTGCGGGTGAGTCCACTTAGTGCCACTGGCTAACTCGAGTAAACTTTGTAAGTTGCGGGTGAGTCCACTTAGTACCACTGGCTTACTCGATTAAACTTTGTAAGTTGCGGGTGAGTCCACTTAGTACCACTGGCTTACTCGAGTAAACTTTGTAAGTTGCTGTGAGTCCACTTAGTATTACTGGCTTACCCGAGTAAACTTTGTAAGTTGCGGGTGAGTCCACTTAGTACCACTGGCTTACTCGAGTAAACTTTGTAAGTACCTATGATCTTTTCGGTCCTCGGCTGTAGGCCTCTCGTCCAGAGTGAACGCGCGGTGACTTGCGCGGTGGCGGGCGCGGAGGCGCGGGCCGCAATTTAGCATTACCCGCGTTGTCACTTCAGTAGGATGCGTTTGCATGTCGATATTTCGCGCACGCCGTCGGTCACCGCGCAAGGCAAGCGCCTCGGCGCGGTTGCAGTAAGATATTCGGATGTTACTCCATCTTTTTAGGCAGGCCTACCTCTAATTTCCATTATATATCTTGATGTAGGGCATGGCTCGGAAGTCAGGCTCGACTTTCTCTAGGATACTTATAATATGGTAACTTGTCTCTTTATCACTTCGTACAGGACAGAACGTCAGTGGCGGATTCGTAATATTCAGAGGGAGGGACTAAGGATAGGCTTAATACTCTAATCATCTTAATTATAAAAGTTAATCCAAGCGGCGGAACCAGACAGAGCTATCAAAATATCCTGGATCCGCCGCTGTAGTTCTACCCCTGTTAAAACATACTCATTATATCCTTCTTCAGCCTAACCCAAGCCGACATGTACACAATGATGCAGCGTATAGCGAAGCGCACTGAGAACATGGTGAGTTCGGAGACGGTGTGCGCACAGTGTAAGGAGGACATCATCGCTTGCTACTCGCTGGCCGGCGCCGAGCGAAACGAACATGCCTGCTGGGAGGCGGTCGGTGAGATATACTAATATCTACCTTATATAGCTTTACTTATGTACAGGTGACTTTTGGGTCGTGAAGCATATTGTTTCTAACTCGGTAAATGATTGCGGTTTAGCTATTAAGGTTTCAGCTAGTATTTAAATTATCACAACGATGCATTAGTAATTTAAGAAATTAATTATCCTTATCATATCTGAATGTTTGGCCACCTTACATTTCATGTTACCATAAACAATTTAATGACAAAGTCAACAGACAGTTGCGGCGCTTGTAAAGTGTGTAGGGTGACCAACTGACCCTGAACCAAAATAGGACAAACATTTAAATTATTTTTTTTGTACAAAAAAAATGATGACTTAGCGAGCTCTCATCCACAGCATAACATTCCCTGCGGACCCACCATACTCCTGGGGGTTGGGTGGGGGACCGAACCATACCCCGTGCTACATAGTAGTAGCTTCTTCTTCTTCGAGTGCCATCTCCTATCGGAGGTCGGCTATCATTATGGCTGTCTGTGACCGTGATGTTGCGGCTCGAAATATGTCTTCAGTGTTCAAACTGAACCATTCGGTGAGGTTTTGAAGCCAGTTGGTTCTTGGCAGTAGTAGCACAGATACTATAATATTATACTAATACAGATAGATCACCTAGAACAAAATATGACACCGGCGTAAACTGAGATGCTACGGAAGCTTCTTTAGTTCGAGGCCATTATCGCTTGGTGCAGTACCATCGAAAAATAGCAAATACCACGAGATGGCGCTAAGATGTATAGGATTTATCCTAAGATTAGCGCCACCTAGAAGTATGTTATCTGAAACCATGTCGTTTAAAGTACAAATCTTACTCCTCACGCCATCTTTTTCTTACGAAGGGTTACTAATTCTAATTTGTATGGGGTGAGCACCCTGTGGTAGTAGTAAACCCTTATCTTCATCCATTTTCGTAACCTACCTACATAACCGACTTTTGTAACCAGTAACAAACATGTTTTTTTTTCGTTTTATAGCTACCTACTTTGACAGTTTGACAGCTGTCATCATCGACATGAAGATCTCGTCGAGAGATTGGTCGAGAGCTGTACAGAGCCACCAAGTTATCTAGAGAACTGCCAAAACGGAGCTACTGACGCCACCATGAAAACGTCACTTCGGCTGTCAGCTGTTGTTGTTATTGCTGATGTTGTTTTTCCAGGGATCTGTCACTTGCTCAGATATCTCTTTGCTGTTCAGTTGGCGTAGATGGTGGCGCCTCGCTCCATTCTCTAGATAAGGTGGTGGCACAGTATGGGATCCAGCACTACATAGGGATATGGTTCAGTACACTCTACCCCCGGCGTATGGTGGGTCCTCACCTCAAGGGTCATGTTCATCTTCCATCATCACTTTCTTTATGAACAAATTGTAGGTAGGTACTTTGCTTGCTACACCCATAGTGCACACCTGAGTTGGTTGCTCCGGTAGTGGAGCGGTGTGCGCGAGTGGTGGTGTTGAGACATGGTTGAGACTTCAGTATGGCGCGGGACTTTGTGCGGGGTTTTATTACTGCAGAAACCTACTATGGGTGTTGGGAATCTAAGAATAAAGTCCATGCGTCACAGCGTCAGATGACTGATGAGAATTTCGCTGCGTCATTGACGTCCTCGTCGTTCCGAGATCCCATTCCCATTTTCATATGCTGTGGAATAGCAAATAAACAAATGAAATTAAACCACCAAATGACGTTGATGACGATCCCCCCCCCCCCCCCCCCCCAAACAGAAGCGTTCAAGCGCTGCGTGCACGAGGCGGCGGCGCGGCGTCTGCGCGCGCGCACGCAACGAGACGCGCGCGAGCTCGCGTGGCGCTCGAGACACGTCGCGCACGCCAGAGAGAACGTGCTCAAAGACCTGCACGCGCCGGACGACGTGCCCTGTATGTAGCCTGGTGCAACCCGGACCTGGTATGTACCTTTCAACGATCTTTTGGTGCGCGGTGACAGGTGAAACTAACGCTTGATGACCGATAAGCAATGAATGGTCTGTGTTGATAACAGGTTCGTTGCATTAAAGTAGAGCTGACCTGTAAACATCACTCATCAGCAGTTATCCGAATAGGTAGAGTGATTTTTGGTACTTACGTCACGAAAGTCATAAAATGGATATGCCTTTTTTCCTGAAGGTTCTGGAATAAACGAATTAGAATTAAAATGTTTTAGAAGCTTGAAAAAAATATTTTTTCACACATACAGGTTAACGATGACACATCTTGGCGACTGTACTCCGATTGGTCGCGAAGTCGCAAACTTTGCATTGTGCCGATGCCGATGGTGCTGCTTTTATGTTGTAAATCTTGCTGATATTGATTCGTTTTGATTCGCACTTTATACCTAGTTCCATGTAATCATTATGAAATTCCGAAAAAAAACTTAATCATTTAAAAAGCTCGGAATTTCTGAGGCATATCCATGTTAATATATACGTTTGAAGTCACTCACCACAAATACCTACTCCGATCACTGCTCATCAGCCAAAAAATCGTTGGAAGAGTGTACAGAACCACCAACTCAGCTGTTCAGTTGATAGCGGTCGCTAGTGTCATAGTAGTCTTCATAATAGCGGACATAGTATAGTATGTATTCTCTTTGATGACGGATGACAAGTCCGTAGTACCAGTTTTTCCCACCTGAATTGCTAAGTTGGTGGCTCTGTAATCTGCAGGGCTACCATAAGGCCACGCCACTCCAAGTCACCAAAAGTGACACCTGCGATTTAACAAGTGCGCGCGCATCGTTTTACTAGAGGCGCAACTCGACCATGAAACGCACCCTCCGGAGATGTTGACAAACTTGTCACACCAGTCAATTATGAATTATGAGTCACACGAAACGTCTAAAGTCGCGACTCAAAGTTGACGTCTTGCTCGTTGCTCTACGGGATACCGGAGGCGCGCGGCGCGAAACGTCATTGAGTCACGAAATGTGACATAAAATTGTGGTATAATGCGCGGCTGAGGTGAGTGGCGTGCCTCGTGGTAGCCCCGGTGGTGTAATCCAGACGATGTCCCTGGACGTAACCCGGTGTAACCGAGGCGACGTGCCGTGTTATCTAAGTGTAACCCTTAAGTGAAGTTGTCGTGTTGTGTTTGAGAATAAAGTCTGATGTTTTGGAATTTGGAGTTTCTTTTAAACATAAAACTCAAACAATTACATACAGGCACATACATTGCTTCTGGCCCCACACTAGGATACCCTGTGTCGTGGGAACCAGAAACGGCGACATTACAAATATGTAAACATTCAAGACCTGAGTATTTTTTTTAGTTTACATGGAATTAGACACGCGAACTCGCACCGTGCGTGTTGTCTGATTACCTGTCCGGAGGGGGGATGGATGAAGGTTGTGTTTTAAAATATAATGTCTGAATTTGTGTCATGGGATTTGTTTTGAAGGAAAGGCTTAGACCTCTTGCAGCCCCGACCGGGTCGCGCGGCACTTGTTCTCCAGGAGTGTACGCGTAGCTGCACGTACGGACATGGCGTTACAGGACACGCGTAACCGACTAAGCGTACTAATCTACGCGAGGGTCCGTACGCAGCTGTAGACGTTTGGCGCGTAATGCGTGTGAGCGAAAGATGTACTCTACAGACGGGAGAAAGAAACTAGAAATACTTAGAAATACATCAGAATTCCTTGCAATTTATATTTTTAGAACATTTTCTTCTAATTGGACATAATTTACATACTTTTAATACTAAGCAAAATATACATAGAGCCTCCTCCATAAAGTCATGAAAGGGTTTTTTTTATTCAAAACTTGACTGAAGATTGAGTATGCGACATTAGACATAATGAAGAAAGCATTAAAAAATTAAATAATGTAGATTACATTACAAGTAATATTTCTGCACACCTATTACATCTATGATTGATATAAAAATAAATCTATGTGTACATTTGTATTAAACGAAACATCATCACCGCCGTCCACAATAAAATGTTGCTATAACAAATACAGTAAATTAATATAGGAATGTACAAACATGTCTTATAGACATGCGAAACCTATCCTGCAGGATAAAGAGAACTAAACTGAACACTGAGTAAAAGTTCGAAGGAACGAAACCACTGGAGGTTGCTTGGTCCATTAAGATCCACTGGGGCTTGTATGTGACATTTGCTGTCAATAGTTTTTTTTAATCATACCTGGCAACTTCTAATCTGATACATCTGTGTTACATACTTATGTGATTTATATTGTTAAATATGTGCAGTGGATCTAAATGAACCAAATGCCAAAAAATAACTATTAAATCTCATAAGACCGATAAAGCTACAGCACAAACTTGAAGCTAGACACATTAATATAATTAACATTCGAAGCCGCTTTCCGCTTAGCAATATTTTAATAGCTATGAGATAATCCACCACTTAAATTGTTTTGTTATCATAATATCACGCCCCATATTTTTCCATATATATTTTTCATACTCTTTTCATATTAAACTCTGGGTTACACGTATTGAAATATCTACTTGTGAACAAATAACAATTACATTTATTCTGGACAACAACTGGTTAGGATCTTAGAAGCTAAACATTTGGAACGAAAAAATTCACTATACTTTATAGAACTACTGAGTATAGAACTATGGAATAAAGTTTATTTTTTACATACTCGAGACTATAGCGTGCACGTACCCATATAATCCGATGGGCGTAATGTATACTTAGGTACTTAAAAAGTGGCCAAATCTGACTACGGTTATTATTTGCTACTAGCTTTTGTAATTCATAGAATGAATACTGCTGATACCGGTATGTATCTCGATTTTCATTATGATAGCTCGAATCAAAAGCACTGGGTAACGGATTAAATAATTATCTGGGGCCCGATGTCCAAATGAATAAAATCCTAGGCCTTAGGTTTAACATGACAACGACAATGAATTAAGACGCCATTTACCACCAGCCACCGGTTAATTATTTAATGATATCCAATATCCTAAACTTTATTGCCATTCATGTTTATTTTGGATCGTTAGACGATGTGCACCGCCACATTTCAGAAAAAATGCCTGAGGAAGAATACTATTATTTGAAGCTGGCGAAATTTTTGAGAACTCGCATCATTGTTCATTTTGCTGCCTTTTTTATAAGTTGTCGAAAATTGAGCCAGCTGTATACCTTGTGCTTCACATTGATGCTACGTCAGTGAGCTTGCTTGTTACGAAGTGAACAGGTTTTGTTGCTTCGCGTCGCTCTCGAACTCTGTCCAGGCGTTGTTCAGCTCCATGAATATCATCTTCGCGATGTTTTCATTCGGCGTGCCCATTTGCTGTGAAACAAAAATAAGTCAACGTTAGCGAATGACGAAATGTAAAGATGACCTATGTTGTCCATTTGGATCCCCCATGATTATCAATCGGTGGATGTTAACGGACTCAGGCGGGACATAGTCAAGACAATAATGTGAACAAGCATGCCAGTCTGCCTATTAGTCGACCGTAACTGTAATCCTTAGAATTGCACCTTTTAGCTGGACTTCGACTTAGCGACACGCAACGCAGGCAGGTAACATATTTTGATTTCAGAACCACGTCCACCATCCCTACCTGTCAGCGGCAAATATTAGCAATATCAGATCCATGCGAATGGCGTTGCGGTTAATGTATGTCCAGCTTAAAGGTAAGACCGCACTGGCGACAGCGGAGCGGAGCGACACTGCGACCGTTTTGCCTAGTTGCCCAACTTCGTCGCGCAGAATCGTGTCGTGTCGCTCCGCTATTGCGTAGTGCGGTCTAAAGCGGGTTCTATAGACGACATGATATCGGTGGCAATCGAGGGTGAAAAAGTGTGTTAAACTGGAGCTGCCTGTTGTGTGCGCTTGGAGTGGTGTACCACACAGCAGGCGGCTCCAGTTTTAAACCCTAGACCGCCGCTGCCGCAGGCGTGTGTAGCCGGCTTAAGCTTTAGGCCTCGTCCAGAGTGAACGCGCGGTTACTTAGGCCTATGGCGGTCGCGGCGGCGGGGCCGCACTTTAGCATTACCCGCCTTGCCACTTCAGTATAGATGTCGCAGTAAGTTAGTTAAATCAGACACTTAACTAACACCCTAGACCGTTAATTAAAGATCGACATTTAACCAAGTCGCTAAAGTTCCGTCAGACAAGTGAAAGAAACGTTTAACGAGTTGTCTAAACGTTCCTAGGCAACAAGCATCATTTCAACTTTGGTAGGGTAATAAGCAAACAAATTCGGTTTTGTGAAACTTTATGTGGTCGCCTCGCTCCGCTCCGCTTCGCTCGGCTCTGGGTGGTTCATATAGTTGTGACCTAACACAACCTATCTTTAGTACCATCCATCCATTATCTTTAAGGTGAAAAGACAACAAGAAATTCTAGACGATGCAAATAGTACGCTCTCTCATGTGTTAAGTTGGTTTAATGTAAACAACCTTTTATTAAACTCGAAGAAGACAAAATGTATCAAATTCTGTTTACCGAATGTGCGGCAGGTGGACACGAGTGTAAGCATAGGAACGGAAAGACTAGACCTCGTTGAAGAAACAATTTTCCTTGGAATCACTATAGACTCGAAACTTCAATGGGGTCCTCATGTAACTAGTCTCTCACGAAGACTTAGCTCAGCTGCTTATGCGGTCAGGCAAATCAGACACATCACAGATGTAGGAACTGCCAGATTGGTTTACTTTAGTTATTTCCATAGTATTATGTCTTACGGAATACTGCTTTGGGGGAGAGCGGCAGATATAAACACAATATTTGTCTTACAAAAAAGGGCCATTCGGGCTATCTATCAACTAGATGCTAGGCAATCACTAAGGGACAAATTCAAAAATATCAATATACTTACTGTTACCTGTCAATACATTTATGAAAATATCATGTATACCAGAAAAAACATAGGTTTATTTAAGACTTTAGGTCATAATCATAGTATTAGCACTAGAAATAGAAATAAGATTGCTATGCCCGCGTTCAGACTCAGTAAGGTTGCTCACTCTTTTATGGGAGTATGTGTTAGTTTTTATAATAAAATACCTAATGAAGCAACGGACCTACCAGAAAGGAGGTTCAAAAACTATGTCAAAAACGGCCTATTGAAGAAGTCATATTACAGTGTAAAAGAATATTTAGATGACAAAACTGCATGGTCTTTACCATCTCAGCGCACAGAAATCCAAAGAGGGGCGATGGACTGAGTCAGTACGTCTCTCCTCGGTGTATTTCCTTAGACTTAAGTAGAAATACATAACATTGTATTTTTAAGGCTCTGATATTTTAAAAGAGGTACGGGGGAGGTTTCTTGCCCTTCTTTGCTCCATCCCTAAGCCCACAACTTCCGAACGGGCGGTAGTATACAAAAATATTAATATTATATTGACGTTGACTAAGTAATATGTATGATTTTATGGTCAATAAAAATTTTGAACTTGAACTTGAACTTGTACTGGCAAAGCAAGTGACCTAAAGCAACCAATTCGGTTTTTTGAAACTACTGTAGCAGCATCGACACAGCGACTCATACTGAAGATCGAGAGGCGCGGCCCGGTTTATTATATGGTGTGAGACAGCCTATCATGCATTCCACTCGCACCCTCCGCACATCGTAATCCTCTTGCGCGATCCTTACAGGGTCAGCTATTTTGTATATATTGTATTATAATATTAAATAAACTGTCTCAGTTCGCAAATAGCAAAGCATTGTTTTTACTTATCAGCTACAGCATTCCTGCCTCAACAGTGGTGACCCCGACTTTGATTAAAAACACGCAACAACAAGTACGCAAAATGGCCAATCAGGATCAAACCCAAGGATCTTCAACCGATTACAAAGAACTCTCCGGCATATCAGTGAATATGAGAATACCACCCATCTGGCGTGATAGACTTCGCCTTTGGTTCGCCCAGTTCGAGTCAATCGTCTCTTCTCACAAAAAAGGAGACAAGGCTATGTATGACCTCGTAGTCGGACAGCTGGAGCGCCAGGACATCGATGAAATATGCGACATTATGTTAGACCCACCGGAAAACAACAAGTATCCAGCAATTAAGAAGCGCTTATTAGAAGTCTACGAGGATTCAGAGCAGCGCCGAATCCAAAGATTATTTTCTGAAATGGAGCTCGGTGACAACAAACCCTCCCAGCTACTGCGGCGCATGCAGTCTCTCGCCGGCAACAGCATTCCCGAGTCAACGCTACGCATTATGTGGACCAATCACCTGCCTCAGTCAGCACAAGCCGCGCTAACGATTAGCGAAACAATAGCCAAGAAAACGGATCTGAACGAACTCGCACTTGTCGCAGATAGAATATTGGAACAAACCAACGTTTGCTCAGCCGCACGCTCCGTTTCAATTGCCGCCGTCGACCACCAACAACCATCCACGTCATCCAGTCCGCAGAAAAGTGCTGAAAATCATGAAGAAATGACCATACACGAAAAAATTGACATGCTTGTCTACGAAATCGCGGAATTGAAAGCACAGCGACGAGACGACCAACGCAGAGCACAGTTCCGCCGTGACTGGCGCGGGCGCAGTGAGCGCACTGGCAGCGGCAACGCACGAAGACCGCACCTCTCTCACTCCAGCGCACCTCACATGTACTCGCAACAGGTCCCGCTTACCGCCGCCAATGATACCTGCTACTATCATCGTCGCTATGGAAGGAATGCGCAGAGATGCACACGGCCATGCAAGTTTGATCATAACAACTTTACTTCGCCGTCGGAAAACTAAATACAGCGTTGGCTGAGACGGCAACCGGCGCTTGGAATAATTCACACCGTCTATTCGTCTACGACAAGCAGTCAAAGCTATCGTTTCTGATCGACACCGGTGCAAATATTTCCGTCATTCCCAAACAAAAGGGAAGACGTGCGGAACCAACGAAACTATCATTGTATGCAGCCAACAATACCGTCATACCAACATATGGCGAGAAAACATTGGACCTGGACCTCAGCTTAGGAAGACCCTACCGATGGAAGTTTGTCATTGCAGCAGTCAGTAAGCCAATACTAGGCGCTGATTTCTTACAACATCATCAACTTCTCGTCGACATCGCCGGTCGATCACTGATCGATAAAGTCACCAATCTTTCCATCAAAGCACCGTTATGCAGTTCACCGGTGCCTACAATTCGCACCATTGACATCGGACAAAAGTACCACGACATTTTGGCAGAATTCCCAGACGTCACACGATTATCATCAATGAAGGAGTGTCCCAAGCATGACGTGGAACATCACATCGAAACCACGGGTCCACCTATATATTCAAAGGCGCGGCCAATTCCTCCGCATCGCTATCATGCAGTCAAGAAAGAATTCGAAGACATGATGCAGCAGGGCCTATGCCGTCCCAGCAAAAGCCCTTGGTCGACGCCTCTTCACGTTGTACCCAAGAAGAATGGAGACCTTCGAGTTTGCGGAGACTACAGAAGGCTTAACTCCGTCACAAGACCAGACCGGTACCCAATACCGAGACTGAAAGATTTCACCTATCAACTCAGCGGGAAGGAAATATTTTCAACGTTGGATTTGAACCGGGCGTACCAGCAACTGCCAGTCTTAGAAGCCGATATTGAGAAAACAGCCATTATTACGCCTTTCGGTTTGTTTGAGTTCCCAAGAATGTGCCCAGGACTCAAGAACGCGGGCCAAACCTTTCAACGGTTCATCCATCGAGTACTTCAAGGCCTTGACTATGCGTTTCCATTCGTGGATGACGTCATACTCGCTTCTACTACGGAAGAGGAACACGCTAGACACCTCCGCGCAGTTTTACAACGATTGAACGAGTTCGGCATCACTATTAACGCGTCGAAATGCGTACTTGGACAAGAAGAAGTTAAATTTCTTGGTTACTCAGTATCCAAGGATGGCATCAAACCACTCGAAGAGAAAGCTCAAGCTATCGTCACGTTCCCGAAACCGACAACAATACAAGAATTGCGAAGATTCCTCGGCATGCTAAATTTTTACCGAGAAAACATTCCAAAGGCCGCGGAAATACAAGCGCCACTGAATGCTTACCTTCACAACTCTAAGAAGAATGACAAAAGCAAAATCGTATGGAACGACGAAGCAGAAAAAGCATTCAACTCGAGCAAAGACTGCATACGTAACGCAGCTTTGCTCGCACATCCGCACATCGTAATCCTCTTGCGCGATCCTTACAGGGTCAGCTATTTTGTATATATTGTATTATAATATTAAATAAACTGTCTCAGTTCGCAAATAGCAAAGCATTGTTTTTACTTATCAGCTACAGCATTCCTGCCTCAACACTACTAATCGAAAAATAATCATGGCGCAGTCGACAACATGTTTACAATTGCACCAAAGACCACATTTGAAACAAAAAACCACTGAACGTTGCACAACATTTTCCAAAAAGATTGACTCTGAAACTAATCAGCTGTTGTCGTGACGCCATCTTGTTTTAACCAACACGCTGGCTTTCGGTAAGACAGATCGTTACACGTTTTCGACGATGCTTTACTTAAATCAAAACGCTAGTGACTTAGTTAAATGTCGTTCTTTAATTAACGGTCTAGGGTGTTAGTTAAGTGTCTGATTTAACCAACCAACTGCGACATAGACACAAGCGGCGGTTTCATCTGTTGTATATTTCGCGCCTGCCGTCGCCACCGCCTCACTCTGGTGAGGCTTAGTCCTCCTACTGACCTTATCCGGGTGCACAGCCAGGCAAGCCTTCCTGTAGGCCTTCTTGACGTCCTGTGCGGAGACCAATTGCGCCATGTTGCAGGTGCTCCAGCGACACTCCTCCCAGACCACCGTGTGCAGCGAGCACAGTAGCGCGCGGATATTCGCCTTCTTACCCTCGGTCTGGTGGGAAAACAATCTATTCATATTCATATTCTTTACTGCACAGTAACTCAATAATAAAACTTAAATAACATAATAGTGCGCAAAGGCGAGCTTATCTCTTAAGAGAGATTTCTTCCAGCAAACCTAGGCAGGACAGGAAAGATGTTGCTGAGAGGATGAATAACAATATGCTCATGTCCCCACCGAGGGGCTGAAATGATCGTGTAGTCATAGTGGGAACGCTCCGTAAGGGTAAAGATTCCGTAACATCAGGGTATGGAGGGGAGTGGCGTATGATACGCTTGGCAAACAACTGGGAGGTGTATGGAGAGTTGGTCGCCAATTTGATTGTACTTTTGGGTGAACTTAACATAAATAAGTACATAAAAATAGGCGTCACGCCTTTTCCCATACCAGCACAGCAAAAATGTCCCACTTTTAGCCAGTAATTGCCTACTCCATTTTGTATGACAGGAGCAAGTATGGGGTGAAGTTTTTGTATTTGTATTGAAACCTCCAGAAGATAGGAAAGGCAGTATTATGAGAAGAAAATGAACAAGTGAACACTTTTTGTGGGGTGAAGTAAGTGTTTTCGCAAAATAAAGCTTTGAATTTAGAAACAAGAACTACCTATTAAACAATTCGCATATCAATCTAACTGAGTTTCTAGAACGCAAATGATTGGAATAATAGGTTGACGGCTGATTTTATATTGTATGTGGCAACCCAGCCCATTCGCTCTGTCACTGTTTCCCTCTAGCACATAGCTTTGTCTCTATCCTTAGGCCAAACGTCAAATACACGTTGGTCTGTTGAGTTGTTGACATTGACAGTTTGTTGAAAACTTGGAGGAAGGAGGAACAAAGATTTTCACTGATTGACAAACTGCTGACAGTCTGTCAGTGTTAAGTTAAGTTTTTGATCTGTGGCTTCTATCGTGTGTTGCCACAACAATTTTGCCAATGTCACGTGATGAAACCTGCACAACTGGGGATCACGTGGTACAGTTATTAAAACCACTCTAAGCTAAGCTGAGACTATAATCTAATATTGTTAGTAGATATAAATTTGTTTACAGCAAACCACACTATTACATTTAAACGGAGTTTGACAATCTGTCGCGCAATTTTGAGGAAAAAAGTTCTACGAGAAACCGGGCCTAAGACTCTAGCGCGAAGCAAGGGCTACAGAATCTCGAGCGTAACGAGTGATTCAAGCACCGCACAGACAGACAGTTTTTATTTTTATTTATTGTTGTATCTTAAATATACATATATGATTTCTTAAAAAGTACTCTTAAACCACTGAGGTTTATCTGAGCACAGAACATTCGTAGTTGTCAGTGCGCACTTTACATAGACAAATTACACTAATGCACATAACTAATCAAACACTGCAAATTTATTATTCTAGGTAGGTAGACGTTCGGCTTATTTGATTTGGGCTCAACTAATAAATGCTCATTATAAGTGAAACGCAGGTGCAGCAACATACTGCACAATCAGGTAGCAGGTGGTAAGTATTTCGCATTTTATAGCATCTCTGGCCACTTCTACATGCGAGTAAAGCCGCGAGTGAGCATGTGCGTAAGTACGGGAATGTAATAGGATTTGTGTCTCGCGCAGTATACGGTGGCTGGCTGGCTTGACGGCTGCGGGTCGGCGTGCAGTCGTCTCGCTCCCACCTCGGCCTACTAACAACTTGTTATGCGGGCACCTCCAATGTGATTATGTGAGTTCACTCACCCAGTCGTGTATGAGCAGCTTCTCCGGGTCCATGTCCCTCGCCCCCTCCTCCTTGCGCATGGCGTTCATGGTGCGCGGGCCGGCCTCGCGCCGCCCGAACTCGTACCCCTGGCTGCCGAGTAGCTCGCCGAACACGTCGGGCTTCTTGCCCGCGCCCGCGCCCGCGCCTGCGCTCGGCTCGCCGACCGGCGTCTTGGCGGGCTCGAAGTAGCGCCGGCTGGGAATAAGGTTTTAACTTTGTAAACCGACTTCAAAAAAGGAGGGGGTTCTCAATTCGGTTGTATGTTGTTTTTTTTTCATATTTTTTTTAATGTTTGTTATATCGAAAATGGTACTATTTATGAACCGATTACAAAAATTATTTCTTTGTTCAAAAGGGAAGCCCAATAGTTTGGTCCCATTTTTTGAAGATCAGGAATCGGTCCAGTAGTTTGGTTTCTACATTGAAAAACTGTCAAGTTCATTTTTTTTACCTAGATGACATTATACATCCAGATTTATTGTGACTTTTCGGTGTTTATAGTCATTGTCACGAGATATAATCTGGCTGTTAGGATCGCATATTCGTTTACATTATGTAATACGTATAGACTTCACTGTCAGGAGGCAGATTTTGTAGGCTCGTTTTCGGGTTTATAGACGACACTGTAAAACAAACGGGGAGGACCAAGTAATTGGTCATGAAGTCGGTTTTTTGTTTTAAACTTGGCGAATTATAATTCAAAAAATCAAATCAAAATCAAAAATATGTTTATTTCAAAACAAAAACATGGTATACAGTCGTGGGAGCTCCTTTTAAGTATAAATACCTGTATCAGGAGGTACCTACCTTCCACAATGCCTTAGGAAATAAACAGTCGTAGTTATTGGTTCACAAAATAATTATATAATTAGGCCGTCCTGTAAACTAAATAACATTGTGCAATAAATCTAGAAATGCATTTTTCGCCCACTTCTAGACTTTCAGTTCAGATGAAAATACAATCATAATGGTACTATAAAGCTGGTCTTATGCAGGAGCTGGAAGGTAGGAGAGGGAACCCTGGTGTACGGTGACGTACATTAGTACCTAGTTACAAGTAAAATGCATTGTAAACATATCGACGCTTGAGAAGCCAGTTTGCCATTAGCCACGCGCTATGAAAAACATTTACATAGAATTTTAAATTAATAAGTCGTCTAAAGTGGCATTGGCGGTTTATCTTCTGGCTACTCAACCAACATCAACAGTAACTACAACACATGCACGGGCAGACATCAGTCTACAGTCTCGTCCGTACACCAGTAGCCCAATCACGAACAAAGATTCGATAGAAAACTATCGAAAAGCTAAATCTCAGTGATTCTTATTCTGTAAGGCATAAAATATACTTTTTTAAAGGCAGGGTTCTCGAAAACGTTTCACAATCTCGAAAAAGTTCGTGATCGAGGATTTGGTATTCTTACTTGTAGACCCATCGAGTTTGGGCTCATTTGATTTGTCTTAACAGGATTGGTGTTTTTAGTTTTTAAACCCTCACCTATAATCCGGTTGATTCTGCGGCGACCTGGCCGGCGTGTGGGCCTGATGCTGTGGCGTGTTAGCCGGTGACGTCGCTCCGGACAAGCCACCCGTTAGGTTGGTAGCACTGCCGAGACCGCCCGATAGGTTGGTACCACTGCCGTGACCACCCGCTAGGTTGTTACCACTGCCATAAGCACCCGTTAGGTTGGCAGCACTGCTGTGGTTCGCAGCACTGCCGGCAGGGGGCATGGCAGAGCCGAGGAGGCCCAGGTCTGCGAAGGGGTCGGAAGGCTTGGAAGGGCGCTCGATGGGTACGCTCTGAGGGCGGGCTGTTACTGTAGGACAAATGAGCGGTTGTAAACGGTTTGCTGACTTTTTATTCGGTGTACGTAATATTGCAACTATATTATGTAGTCTATTCGTGATAAGAATGCAGTGAAATTTAAATTTCAATCTGTTAACACACACTCACAGGACAGGACACAACCGTTGCGTTCGAAAGTTTGCCTTCAACTAGTCACTGTGAACTTGGCTTGATAATTGGAAACAATTTTATTAGTTACGGGGCGTGGCTAGGCCACCGGACAGTGATGACTCCACTGCATTCTTATCACGAATAGACTATATGTGTGACATAACATATGTAGTATCATAGGCAGTAGTAGTAGGGGAGGCCAAAAAGGGATTTCGTGAGTTACTCTCCTTCTTACTTTTATGTGGTGTAACTTTGGTATAACCACAGGGTGCTCATCCCATACAAATTAGAATTAGTAACCCATCGTAAAAAAGAGATGGCGTGAGTAGTAAGATTTTTACTTTAAACGGTTTCAGTTAACATACTTCTAGGTGGCGCTAATCTTAGAACAATTCTTATATATCTTAGCGCCATCTCGTGGTATTTGCAATTTTCCGATGGTGCTGCACCAAGCAATAATGGCCTCGAACTAAAGAAGCTTCCGCAGCAGTTTACGCCGGTGTCATATTTTGTTGTAGGTGGTCTATCTGTATTAGGCTTGTGGCCTATCAAGTCAAAATAGATACTTTTTATAAACTGCCAAAACGGAACTTTTGTTCCTGAGTTCTATGAAATAACAACAGAATGACATCTGGTAAAAGTGCCATCAAATGCTGTTTTTTTTTTTGCACAAAATTGACTTTATAAAATATATCTGCTGGAAATATAGAATTCTGAGAATGTGCCATTTTGTA